>CAWUFW010009136.1:600000-813829 GCA_963921515.1 Calotriton arnoldi
GCTACATTTTGTTTTTTTGGGGAAAAATGAGAAAAAAGGGCTACAGATGAAAGCGTCTTGATTTTTCCCTACAAATGGCATCAAAAAAGGGGTTGTGGTGCTGAAATCACCATCTTCCCAGCTTTCAGGGACAAGCAGACTTTTGTCAGAAAACCAACTTTTTTACACAGTTTTGGCATTTTTCTGGGACATAGCCTATTTTTGCTATTTTTTGTGCTTTCAACCTCCTTCCAGTTAATGGTAGAAATGGGTATGAAACCAATAATGGATCCTGGAAAGCCATACATTTCTGAAACGTAGACAAAATTCTGAATTCAGCAAGGGGTCATTTGTGTTGATCCTTAAAGTTTTCCTTATAGAAACTAACAGTTAAATAAAGGAAAAATTGAAAATTAGTTGAAAAAAACAGCCATTTGTGTCAACGTTTTCACCTGTAACTTCTTCTAATTATGACAGCTATTTGAAGGCAATATACCGTTATATCCGCTGGACGTTTCTGGTTGTGGGGATATATAGGACTTGTAGGTTCACCAAGAACCCGACGAACCCAGAGCCAATAATTGAGCAGCATCTTGCAATGGTTTTTTATTATGTACAGGGTATATAGCAATTATTTTGGGAAAATGTATACATGGAAAAATTGTTATGAAAGACACCTATGTATTTCTGAAATGGGAAGAAAATGTAGATTTTAGAAACAGTAGATATTTGCACATTTCCGAAATTGGGAGTACCCATACTAGCATAAGAATTATAGGTCATTTTTCAAAATGACTTATTTTTTACACATCGTCTTTCATTTGGAAGGCAGAAATGCATCGAAAGTCAATAGGTAATAACAGTTGCTCTACAATTCTGTGTTACCCTAAGTCTCCCGATAAAAATGGTACCTCACTTGTGTGGGTCGGCCTAGTGCCTGCGACAGGAAACGGCGCAAAACGCAACGTGGTCACACCTCAATTTCGCAGTGAAAAATGACCCTTTTTTGGCAAAGTGCCTAGCTGTAGTTTTTGAACCCTAGCTCTGCCGGCACCTAGGGAAACCTAGCAAACCTATACATTTTTGAAAACTAGACACCCAGGGGAATCCAGGATGGGGTGACTTGACTGCCTCCCACCAGGTTCTGTTACCCAGAATCCCTTGCAAACATAAGAAATTGTCAAAAAAAACACATTTTCCCCACATTTCTGTGGTGGAAAGTTCAGGAATCTGCGTGGATCCACAAATTTCCACCCACCCCGCGTTCCCCAAAGTCTTACGAGAAAAATGGTACCTCACTTGTGTGGGTCGGCCTAGTGCCTGCGACAGGAAACGGCGCAAAACGCAACGTGGTCACACCTCAATTTCGCAGTGAAAAATGACCCTTTTTTTGCAAAGTGCCTAGCTGTAGTTTTTGAACCCTACCTCTGCCGGCACCTAGGGAAACCTAGCAAAACTATACATTTTTGAAAACTAGACACCCAGGGGAATCCAGGATGGGTTGACTTGACTGCCTCCCACCAGGTTCTGTTACCCAGAATCCCTTGCAAACATAAAAAATTGTCAAAAAAACCACATTTTCCCCACATTTCTGTGGTGAAAAGTTCTGGAATCTGCGTGGATCCACAAATTTCCACCCACCCCGCGTTCCCCAAAGTCTTACGAGAAAAATGGTACCTCACTTGTGTGGGTCGGCCTAGTGCCTGCGACAGGAAACGGCGCAAAACGCAACGTGGTCACACCTCAATTTCGCAGTGAAAAATGACCCTTTTTTGGCAAAGTGCCTAGCTGTAGTTTTTGAACCCTACCTCTGCCGGCACCTAAGGAAACCTAGCAAACCTATACATTTTTGAAAACTTGACACCCAGGGGAATCCAGGATGGGGTGACTTGACTGCCTCCCACCAGGTTCTGTTACCCAGAATCCCTTGCAAACATACAAAATTGTCAAAAAAACCACATTTTCCCCACATTTCTGTGGTGGAAAGTTCTGGAATCTGCGTGGATCCACAAATTTCCACCCACCCCGCGTTCCCCAAAGTCTTACGAGAAAAATGGTACCTCACTTGTGTGGGTCGGCCTAGTGCCTGCGACAGGAAACGGCGCAAAACGCAACGTGGTCACACCTCAATTTCGCAGTGAAAAATGACCCTTTTTTGGCAAAGTGCCTAGCTGTAGTTTTTGAACCCTAGCTCTGCCGGCACCTAGGGAAACCTAGCAAACCCATACATTTTTGAAAACTAGACACCCAGGGGAATCCAGGATGGGGTGACTGGACTGCCTCCCACCAGGTTCTGTTACCCAGAATCCCTTGCAAACCTAAAAAATTGTCCAAAAAAAACACATTTTCCCCACATTTCTGTGGTGGAAAGTTCGGGAATCTGCGTGGATCCACAAATTTCCACCCACCCCGCGTTCCCCAAAGTCTTATGAGAAAAATGGTACCTGACTTGTGTGGTTCGGCCTAGTGCCCGTGACAGGAAACGGCGCAAAACGCAACGTGGTCACACCTCAATTTCGCAGTGAAAAATGACCCTTTTTTGGCAAAGTGCCTAGCTGTAGTTTGTGAACCCTAGCTCTGCCGGCACCTAGGGAAACCTACCAAACACACACATTTCTGAAAAGTAGACACCCGGGGGCTTCCAGGGAGGTATGGCTTGCGTGGATCCCCCAACGTTTCCTTACCCAGAATCCCCTGCAAACCTCAATTTTAGCTGAAAAAATCACTTTTTTCACACATTTTTGTGTGGGAAAGTGTGGCATCACTGGCCTCACACAAATTTCCTACCACCCAGCGTTCCCCCAGGTCTCCCGATAAAAATGGTGCCTCACTTGTGTGGGAGGCCCAAGTACCCGCGACAGGCAAGGGCCCACAACGTGTTGAGGCGACCTCAAAATGGCCTTTCACAAAACCACCTGGTTTTGCAAGGGGGGTCACCTGGGTTTTTGGCCCCGTGCTCGGTGGCCATCTAGGGCAACCTACCAAACCCACACATTTCTGAAAAGTAGACACCCGGGGGCTTCCAGGGAGGTATGGCTTGCGTGGATCCCCCAACGTTTCCTTACCCAGAATCCCCTGCAAACCTCAATTTTAGCTGAAAAAATCACTTTTTCACACATTTTTGTGTGGGAAAGTGTGGCATCACTGGCCTCACACAAATTTCCTACCACCCAGCGTTCCCCCAGGTCTCCCGATAAAAATGGTGCCTCACTTGTGTGGGAGGCCCAAGTACCCGCGACAGGCAAGGGCCCACAACGTGTTGAGGCGACCTCAAAATGGCCTTTCACAAAACCACCTGGTTTTGCAAGGGGGGTCACCTGGGTATTTGGCCCCGTGCTCGGTGGCCATCTAGGGCAACCTACCAAACCCACACATTTCTGAAAAGTAGACACCCGGGGGCTTCCAGGGAGGTATGGCTTGCGTGGATCCCCCAACGTTTCCTTACCCAGAATCCCCTGCAAACCTCAATTTTAGCTGAAAAAATCACTTTTTTCACACATTTTTGTGTGGGAAAGTGTGGCATCACTGGCCTCACACAAATTTCCTACCACCCAGCGTTCCCCCAGGTCTCCCAATAAAAATGGTGCCTCACTTGTGTGGGAGGCCCAAGGACCCACGACAGGCAAGGGCCCACAACGTATTGAGGCGACCTCAAAATGGCCTTTCACAAAACCACCTGGTTTTGCAAGGGGGTCACCTGGGTTTTGGCCCCGTGCTCGGTGGCCATCTAGGGCAACCTACCAAACCCACACATTTCTGAAAAGTAGACACCCGGGGCTTCCAGGGAGGTATGGCTTGCGTGGATCCCCCAACGTTTCCTTACCCAGAATCCCCTGCAAACCTCAATTTTAGCTGAAAAAATCACTTTTTTCACACATTTTTGTGTGGGAAAGTGTGGCATCACTGGCCTCACACAAATTTCCTACCACCCAGCGTTCCCCCAGGTCTCCCGATAAAAATGGTGCCTCACTTGTGTGGGAGGCCCAAGTACCCGCGACAGGCAAGGGCCCACAACGTGTTGAGGCGACCTCAAAATGGCCTTTCACAAAACCACCTGGTTTTGCAAGGGGGTCACCTGGGTATTTGGCCCCGTGCTCGGTGGCCATCTAGGGCAACCTACCAAACCCACACATTTCTGAAAAGTAGACACCCGGGGCTTCCAGGGAGGTATGGCTTGCGTGGATCCCCCAACGTTTCCTTACCCAGAATCCCCTGCAAACCTCAATTTTAGCTGAAAAAATCACTTTTTTCACACATTTTTGTGTGGGAAAGTGTGGCATCACTGGCCTCACACAAATTTCCTACCACCCAGCGTTCCCCCAGGTCTCCCAATAAAAATGGTGCCTCACTTGTGTGGGAGGCCCAAGGACCCGCGACAGGCAAGGGCCCACAACGTATTGAGGCGACCTCAAAATGGCCTTTCACAAAACCACCTGGTTTTGCAAGGGAGTCACCTGGGTTTTGGCCCCGTGCTCGGCGGACATCTAGGGAAACCTACCAAACCCACACATTTCTGAAAAGTAGACACCCGGGGCTTCCAGGGAGGTATGGCTTGCGTGGATCCCCCAACGTTTCCTTACCCAGAATCCCCTGCAAACCTCAATTTTAGCTGAAAAATCACTTTTTCACACATTTTTGTGTGGGAAAGTGTGGCATCACTGGCCTCACACAAATTTCCTACTACCCAGCGTTCCCCCAGGTCTCCCTAAAAATTGTGCCTCACTTGTGTGGGAGGCCCAAGTACCCGCGACAGGCAGGGCCCACAACGTAGTGAGGCGACCTCAAAATGGCCTTTCACAAAACAACCTGGTTTTGCAAGGGAGTCACCTGGGTTTTGGCCCCGTGCTCGGCGGCCATCTAGGAAACCTACCAAACCCACACATTTCTGAAAAGTAGACACCCGGGGCTTCAGGGAGGTATGGCTTGCGTGGATCCCCAAAGTTTCCTTACCCAGAATCCCTGCAAACCTCAATTTTAGCTGAAAAAATCACTTTTTCACACATTTTTGTGTGGGAAAGTGTGGCATCACTGGCCTCACACAAATTTCCTACCACCCAGCGTTCCCCAGGTCTCCCGATAAAAATGGTGCCTCACTTGTGTGGGAGGCCCAAGTACCCGCGACAGGCAAGGGCCCAAAACATTTTTGATAGGCAATGTTGATGTTGCCTCAAAACGTTTTGTGTCCTTGCATGTCGCGGGTACTTGGGCCTCCCACACAAGTGAGGCACCATTTTTATCGGGAGACCTGGGGAACGCTGGGTGGTAGGAAATTTGTGTGAGGCCAGTGATGCCACACTTTCCCACACAAAAATGTGTGAAAAAGTGATTTTTTCAGCTAAAATTGAGGTTTGCAGGGGATTCTGGGTAAGGAAACGTTGGGGGATCCACGCAAGCCATACCTCCCTGGAAGCCCCGGGTGTCTACTTTTCAGAAATGTGTGGGTTTGGTAGGTTTCCTAGATGGCCGCCGAGCACGGGCCAAAACCCAGGTGACTCCCTTGCAAAACCAGGTGGTTTTGTGAAAGGCCATTTTGAGGTCGCCTCAATACGTTGTGGGCCCTTGCCTGTCGCGGGTACTTGGGCCTCCCACACAAGTGAGGCACCATTTTTATCAGGAGACCTGGGGGAACGCTGGGTGGTAGGAAATTTGTCTGAGGCCAGTGATGCCACACTTTCCCACACAAAAATGTGTGAAAAAGTGATTTTTTCAGCAAAAATTGAGGTTTGCAGGGATTCTGGGTAAGGAAACGTTGGGGGATCCACGCAAGCCATACCTCCCTGGAAGCCCCGGGTGTCTACTTTTCAGAAATGTGTGGGTTTGGTAGGTTTCCTATGTGGCCGCCGAGCCCCGGGCCAAAACCCAGGTGACCCCCGTGCAAAACCAGGTCATTTTGAGATAATGTGTTGTTTATTTCTGCAGCGTGAAAATTTTGGCACAATATTGCAAGGAAAATGTGACAGACATTTTGAGGTTTACAGGACATTGTGGGTACCATAACTTGTTGGGATCCGCAAGAGAGATATCACCATGTACTCCCATGGGTGTTTCGTTTATGACAATATCTACAGTTGGTAGGTTATTCTTAGACGGAATGTACACCTTGGCAGACAGACTAAAAAGACAAAGATTACTGCACAGCCATCTATTCCTCAAGCACACACACATACTGGTTGGATTTGGCACGAGGGCAAGTGATGGTTCAGTATATACAATTTTATTAACAAGAGATTTCACAAAAATGAAATGCACTATCAATAATTGAAAGGACAAAAACGGAACCAGTGACTCGCAGCTCGTGAGCTGTAAAGCCACGTCAAGGCCCCAACCGCTTTACAGGCCATTCACACACCTTTCATACGTGATACACACAAGACCATTCACACCCCCAGGCACGAAACAAACACATTACAACATTCACAAAAAGGGACAAGGTACACCCTGCTTGAGAAAGACAAAAAAAAATATTACTGCACAGCCATCTAATCCTCAAGCACACACACACATACTGGTTGGATTTGGCACGAGGGTGAGTGATGGTTCAGTATATACAATTGTATTAACAAGTGATTTCACAAAAATGAAATGCACTGTTAATAATTGAAAGGACGAGAAACTGAACCATTGACTCACAGCTCGTGAGCTGTAAAGCCACGACAAGGCACCAACCTCTTTACAGGCCATTCATACACCTTTCATACGTGTGACAAATACAAAACCATTCACACCACGAGCCGCGGCCCCATCACATTACAACACTCACACCAGCAGACAGCGCCATTCAAGGGCCCATCACTTTCACACGCCCACATTCCTAACACAGCAACCACACAAGCTGATGGATTGCGTGGAGTGTCGCTCGGCTAGCAGTGTGTGTAGTGACCAGCAGCAAGTCACTACTCACACACTGCCAGCCGAGCGCCAGTCCACGCACACCGCCAGCCAAGCGCCACTCCACGCACACCGCCAGCCAAGCGCCACTCCACGCACACCGCCAGCCAAGCGCCATTCCACGCACACCGCCAGCCTAGCGCCACTCCACGCACACCGCCAGCCTAGCGCCACTCCACGCACACCGCCAGCCTAGCGCCACTCCACGCACACCGCCAGCCAAGCGCCACTCCACACACACCACCAGCCTAGCGCCACTCCACGCACACCGCCAGCCTAGCGCCACTCCACGCACACCGCCAGCCTAGCGCCACTCCACGCACACCGCCAGCCAAGCACCACTCCACGCACACCGCCAGCCAAGAGCCACTCCCCGCACACTGCCAGCCAAGCGCCACTCCACGCACACCGCCAGCCAAGCACCAGCCTACACACACCACCATCACATTTAGGATTTTTTTATACAAAAAAGAAAACACAAACAAATTGCAAATAGATACAAATCTACTAACACAAAATCAGAAACTAAATACATTGCACTAATGCCAACCTTGAAACAGAACAACAATTCTTAAACATTACAGACCAGGCAGTTCACTTTACCACTCATGGTTGCTCCCAATAATTCTTTTGCTTGTGGTACGCTCTATAACAAGCAGGCACACACAGCCCAGGGTTAGAAGGACACTCAGGGCAGTACATACGAGTCTTCTTCCGCGTACCTCTTCGCCAACAGACTCTACATCTCCTAGTGGGAAAGTCTTTTGAGGGTGTAGGAGGAATGTGATCAGGAAAGTGGCGATCTTTCAATCGAGCCACATCCTCCACCACTCCAACTCTAGGAACACTTGCCTGTTCCACAACAACAAGGCTGCCTATGACAGACTCCTGAAACTGAACAAAAGTCAACTTTGACGCAGGAGAACACACCTTGAACACAACAAAAGCATTGAAAGTTGCTAAATTGAAGAGATGGATGGCCAACTTCTTATACCAAATGTAAGACTTACGAATAGCAGTGTAAGGTTCCAACCTCTGATCTACTCTATCAACACCACCCATGTGCTTATTGTAGTCTAAAATGCACACAGGTTTGCGCACTTCAGCAATCTGACCCCAAACAGCCACAGGTGAAGTACTCTCATCATGGATGGTAGTCAGCATGTACACATCCCTCCTGTCCACAAATTTCACAGCTAGCAGTTCCTCACTACGCAAGGCACTGCACTGTCCCCTCTGAAGTTTTTTGCAAACAAGCTCTTTTGGATAACCTTTACGGTTAGAGCGGATTGTGCCACAAGCAAAAGTGTCCACTTTGAACAATTCCTTAAACAATTGCACAGCAGTGTAGAAGTTATCAAGGTACAAATGGTGGCCTCTGTTAAACAGTCCTCTAGCAAGATCCCACACAATTTTCTCTGAAACTCCAAAAGTGGACGGACAACCAGGGGGTCAATAGTGGAATCCCTACCAGTGTACACACGCAAATTAAAAACATATCCTGTCCTACTCTCAGACAACATATACAGCTTAATTCCATAGCGTGCCCTCTTGCTAGGAATGTACTGCCTAAAAACCAAACGGCCCTTGAACAGGACCAAAGACTCATCAATAGATATTTCTTTCCCTGGAGTATAGATCTCTGAAAATCGATCTACAAAGTGATCAAGAACAGGCCGAATCTTAAAAAGACGGTCACATTCAGGGTGATCTCGTGGCAACGCCAAACCATTATCAACAAAATGCAGCATCCGAAGCAAAAGTAAATACCGATCACGAGTCATAACTGCAGGAAATATGGCCTTTGCCATCAAGGGACTGGTAGACCAATATGAACCCATGGACGGCTTCCTTATCAAACCCATCATAAAAGTAAAACCCAAAAACTTCTTCATCTCTTCCAGATTTGTGGGACTCCACCGGGTAGCTCTAGAATGGGGCCTAAGTCTGGCACTGTTGTCCCTCAAAAACTGTTCAGCATACAAATTAGTCTGCTCAACAATCTTACCCAAAAATACATCATCCATAAACAACTGAAAATACTGTATAGGCAAATAATGTTCACAATCCACTCTACACCCTGCATAACCACTAAAGGCAGGCAACACCGGCTGCACCATGTTTGGATCAACCCAGAGTCCAGCACTTCCAGTAGGAAGCCTAGCAGCCCCAGGCTGCAATCCAGATGCCTCTTGCACCATCGGCACAGTAGTATCCTCCTCTAAATCAGGCACTTCATCTGCACTGAGAGTACCTTCATCATCCGATGATTCCATGTGGAGAGAAAACTCACTGCCTGAATCTTCCCCTCCCTCCTCTCCCTCAGACGCACTGTCAGTCTCATAATCCTGCTCAGAGGAAGATTCAAGAAGCAAACCAACCACCTGCTGAGCAGTAATTCTACGGCTAGCCATAATGCTTACTAATAAAGGTTACTTGTCAAACAAGTCAACAACAACAAACCCTTTGTAAAAAAAGAAATAAACAAAATGTAGCTTTATCACAAAGACCTATATACTCCAACACTATACCACTCACGTGACATAAGCAGCTAGACTCACCACCACCTACTCTGCACAGACACAGTAAGGATCAACAATATCCCACTAAAAAAGAAGAAGAAAAAAAATTACACATAAGACAATGCAAAACATCGCAAAGAATTTCATGCTCTGAACACTAACAAATATGCTGCCATTATGGCACCACTTACAAAAAAATTCATTCATGCATGACAATAATACTCATTTGGAGTACACACAACAAAAATATTTTTCTTACCAAATAAATGCAATTACGCAAAACTGCAGAACCACCACTGCCGAAACCGCAAACAGGAATCAAAAGCTTTACACTAGAATAAAAAGGAGAAAAAAAACATTACAATCACATATGCAAATAATGCACCAGTCCACACACAATCCACCAGCCAAGCTAAGGGGTAGGTGGGCCTAACAGTATAAATAAAATATTCACCCCCGTAAAAGGGGAGCAACCCTTGCCCTTTTGGCCACTCCCCAACACAAAAATTAAAAAAAAACCCTGGCGTCTAGTGGCTTCTGCCCTCCTTGGGGGCAGATGGGCCTAAAAACATACTGCTATTCTGCCACCCAAGGGGTCACTCTCCACAAATAAAAGCCTGGTGGACTAGTGGGAAGTTACCTTTATCTTCCGCACACGATCTCTCACTACTCAACTCTACTCTCAACTCTATTCACAACTGGATGTTAGCTCACCAACTCATTCTGAATCCCGCCAAAACTGAATTCCTCCTCCTCTCTACCTCTCTCTCACCTCCTCCTGTTCAATCTTGGATGGATCAGCTGAACCTACTCAACAACAAACCCATCATTGTTGACAGCGCTAAATCCCTAGGTGTCATTCTTGACAAAAGACTCAACCTAATCTCCCACATCAACTCTATTGCTAAGAACGCACGTTACCAGTTGCGCCTTCTACGGGGGATCCGTCGGTTCTTCCCGGAGAAAGACTTAAAAACCTTGGTACAATCTCTGGTTCTCTCAAGACTGGATTATTGCAATTCTCTTCTGACGGGCCTACCCAAATCCCACCTCTCCCCTCTCAAATCCATCCTCCATTCAGCAGCCCGCCTCATTTCAGGGTCTAAACGAAGCGACCACGTCACTCCTATCCTCTCTTCGATGGCTTCCGATCGAGGCAAGATCGATTTACAAAACTGCCTGCATCACACACAAAGCCTTACACACCTCCTCCCCTCGTTACCTGGCAAATAAATTGAAATTATCCGGTGGCTCTCGCCCTTCTCGCAATGCGGAAAAGCTTCTGCTTGAGCCCCCCCCCGTCTTCAAAAAGGGAAAGATCGATGGCACAATCCTTCTCAGGAAATGCGGTGAGAATCTGGAACTCGCTTCCCCCATTGCTCCATGCCACCTCCTCTACCCGGATCTTCAAAGCTGACCTCAAATCTCTTCTCTTCCAAAGACACTTTCAGAACTAATACTTTCACTCTCAGCCCCCTCTAGGAAGTTCGCTCTTCATTGTAAATTTGTACTTTTTCCTGTACATTCCTCACCCTTGCGTGCTGGAGTTTATGTACCCTTCTACCTACCTACCTATACACACACAGTGTAGATGTAGTTCACAAACGCAGATATATTCTAAATTTACCTAGTCCAGTCCACATAACCTGTGTCTCTATGTAGGCAATACACGTGTCCTGCTGACACTCCTCATGCACTGACCAGCACCTATATAAATCCCCCGTGCACACAGTCAACATGCATAAGCATTGTACAAAAATCCTGCAGCGCAAAGCTGAACATTAGTGCACATTAATTACTCACCTACACAATACGCTCACCGGTGTGAATTGGGAGCAGTTTGAATTGACGCGTCCTAGCCACATACCAATAATAACTTTGTGGTCTACTGCCCATTTACATTTCATGGAGAAGCAAATTAAAATAAAATAGAAGCTGGGCCGTGTATATATATATATATATATATATATATATATATATATATATATATATATATCACACACACACACACACACACACACACACACACACACACTGAATTGTAGTCCCTGGTGCCTAGTGGGCATTCCTGCTGCACGATCACATGATCGTGCAGCAGGAATGCACAAAGAGGCATCGGGGAAAGGAAAACCCTTTCCTTTCCCTCGATGCCTCTTTTGATACAAACCCCCCTCCCCGAGCCAAACCTCACCTGATTTCCCGACGCGCTGGAAGCAAATGGCTTCCAGCGCGTCGGAAGAAAGGAAACCCTCAATGATGTCAGCGCGCCTCGCGCGCTGGCGTCATTGATGGGAGGGCGGGGGAGGCAGGGAAGCCCTTCCCCTGCCTCCCCAAAAAAAACTAACGATCGGATTCCCACGGGGAGCGCCAGCGCTTCCCCTTGGGTGGTCTTATGACGAGCTGGACTCGTCATGAGCACACGAGCACTGTGTGCCATGACGAGTCCAGCTCGTCATATGCACCGAAGGAGTTAAGGAAATAACTTTGTCCTCTCAAATGTAGGACCATCAATCAATAATACGCACAACACTGACCATAGACATAAATACCAACTAAAAATGACAAAGACTCAAATCAATTTGGAAAGATTGTGTCTGATATATTAAAAAATCATATATTGTATGTGATTAAAGACATATCAATAAAAGACAGGACTGATACACATTGTACAATACATAACAATAAAGACACAAAAACAAATTGTGACATAAAAGTGTGGCTGTGACAAATAGTTACACATAAATTACAGGTAAACAAAAACTTGTTCCAGCGTCCAAAAATCTTAGAAAGCCATAAATAGACATGTGATTTTCATTTCTTATACAAATGTGTCTGTTTGGGCAGAGAACCCGTGTATGAATAATGTCGAAGTTTCGACCCCTATATATGAGTGCAAGTAGACAACATCACCTTGGGGTCTTCATCAGGACTGTAAATCAAGAGTGTATATGGCCTGTCTGAAAAAATTCTCAGGGAGATGTGTATCCCGACAAATAGTTCAACACACGCTTGGAAGGAAAAAGTTGACGTCAGCATGGAGGGGTTGCTGCTTATATGGGGCGCCACACTGCCGCTTCTGGACCGGTGCATAATCACTGGAGAGCCACATAATACCATCTACTGGCATGTTGGAGCACTGCTGCCAAACTCTACAGACCCAGCCACGCATCTGAGGAAATTCTTAAAGTGAGTAATCTAGTGTAAGGTAGAGTATCCAACAGAAAGAGCGATAGTGACCATAAGTAACTTGTTTTTCTCCATTAGAAATAAACGAAAACAGAAGCAGAAAGAGGAGAGAGGAGAGAAGCCTTCACACCCTGACACCCATCAGTTTGAAAGCAGGACCTCTGAGGCAATAAAGGGGTCAGGCCATGACAAAGACTAATCCTGCACTTCAGAGTAAACTGCTATCTCCAGAATTCCCAAACTATCTAATTAGAGAATACACAGAAGGTGAGACACAGTAAAAGGTTTTCTGCACATCTAAACGAAGCTCTGCCTACATCCTCCCACACTCAGTTTATTTTCACACAAAACCCTAAGGAATGCTAGCAATACACAATGCTAGTCTGGTGGGCTACCTCAGTCTTCCATTTTTTACAGCATTCTTTCAGTGGCAGTCCAAGAGGACTTCTGCTTACTCACGCTCATACAGTGCGCACACTCTACTAGCACACATTATCATCTACTACACCATATACATATGCTATCCTAATGTAGCAAAGGACACGGCTACATAAGAATTTTTTTTAACTCTTTTTATTATATCCATTCTCATCACATAGTGCAAGGCTTTGATACATCTCTGTGATCATGGTACATACATGGTAGTTACAAAGCGCACCGTTCTTGAGTTGGAGACTGGATACCATCCCAGCCACATAAGACTTAGACAGAACTTAAGATGGGCGCAACCTTTAGGCCATTCCACCATAGAAAGAACGGGGAAAAAGGCCTGTTTAGCAATGTGGGATAAAAACACATGCTGCCACCACTACCAAGCGCATATCATCCACATCCGTTATACTGCATACTGGTTATCCTTTTTACTCCCTTGAAGCTTAATCATCCGATTCAGGTAGAGCTAGGGGTGCTTATACCTGTGGTTGAGATAATCCTTACATGCCTAGGCCGTTTCCACACATACACATACACACACACACACACACACACACACTGAATTGTAGTCCCTGGTGCCTAGTGGGCATTCCTGCTGCACGATCACATGATCGTGCAGCAGGAATGCACAAAAGAGGCATCGGGGAAAGGAAAACCCTTTCCTTTCCCTCGATGCCTCTTTTGATACAAACCCCCCTCCCCGAGCCAAACCTCACCTGATTTCCCCGACGCGCTGGAAGCAAATGGCTTCCAGCGCGTCGGGAAGAAAGGAAACCCTCAATGATGTCAGCGCGCCTCGCGCGCTGACGTCATTGATGGGGAGGGCGGGGGGGCGTGGGGAGGCAGGGGAAGCTCTTCCCCTGCCTCCCCAAAAAAAAAACTAACGATCGGATTCCCACGGGGGGAGCGCCAGCGCTTCCCCCGTGGGTGGTCTTATGACGAGCTGGACTCGTCATGAGCACACGAGCACTGTGTGCCATGACGAGTCCAGCTCGTCATAAGCACCGAAGGGGTTAAGGGCTGTGGGAAAGAAAAGAGGTAAGTACACAGGGGAGTTACAATAGTAATTTTGCCCCAGTCACTGTCCAGCACCTTCCCAGAGGTACGTACTTGGTGGAGTTAGAGTATTAATTCCCCCCCCAGTCACTGTCCACCACCTTCCCTGAGGTAAGTACTTGTTATAGTTAGAATAGTAATTTTGCTCCTAGTCACTGTCTAGCACCTTCCCTGGCAAATACATGGCGGAGTTAAAATAGTAATTTTGGCCCTCAGTCACTGTCCAGCTCCTTCCGTGACGTAAGTACTTAGGGGCTGATTACGATGGCGGGCGGACTTTGTCCGCCTGCCACCGTAGCGGTGATTGGGACCGGCCACCAGACATGCGGCGGTCCCACCACTGCAATTTGGATGCGACGCCATACTGGTAGGCACATCCTGGGCCTTTAACATTGCGGGCGGTGCTGCTGGCTGCAGCAGCGTCCGCAATGTGAAAGGTGCTTGCACCGCATTTCCCTGCACCACGTGGCAGGCACCACGCGGTGCCTGCCACTTGGTGCATGGAAATGCAGGGGGGTACCATGGGTACCAGTGCAGCGACACCCCCCCCAAATGGGGGGCCCGCAACGGGCCCCCAAACCCAATCTCCGCCAGCCTTTCCATGGCGGCATCGCCGCCATGGAAAGGCCTCCTAAAACCCACATCCTAATATGGCGGACGGTGCCTGCTAGGCCCCGCCACCATATTAGTGGCCCTGCTCCGCCCACCAGGCAATCGGTGCGATTGCCACCGGCGGCAAAGCGGCGTACGGACTTTGTGTCCGCCGCGGTACCCACCACTATCCTAATATGGCGGTGGGTAATTCTCTGTTTGATGGCGGAACGATCGCCACCGCCGGCCCGGCAGTGGCGATCGTTCCGCCATCGTAATGAGCCCCTAAGTAAGGATAGAATATAAATTTTGCCCACCAATTACCTTTCCAAAGTAAGTACTTGGCAGGGTTAGAGTAGTCACTGTCCAGCACCTTCCCTGAGATAAGCATCCAACTAAGTTAGAATAGTAATTTTGCCCGCAGTCAGTGTCCAGCACTTTCGCTGAGGTAAGTACCCGTAGGAGTTAGGAAAGTAATTTTGCCTCTCTGTTGGACCTGGCCCTTTTTGCAGGGTTATCCTCAGACTTCTTGACTTCTTCCTCCTGTTTTTTCTGACCTGTGTTTGTTGGCTTTAGGACTATGGGCACTTTACCACTGCTGATCAGTGCTAAAGTGCATATTGCTCTCTGTCTACACTGTAATGTTGACTGTTTTATCCATGATTTGCATATTTGATTTACTGATAATTCCCTAGTGAAGTGCACTGTGTGTGCCCAGGGCCTGTAAATCAATTGCTACTAGTAGGCCTGCAGCACTGCTTGTGCCACCCAAATGAGTAGCCCTTCAAACATGTCTAAGGCCTGCCATTGCTGTGTCTGTGTGAGCAGTTTTAATCATGTCGACCTGGCAAGTGCACCCACTAGCCAGGCCAAAACCTTCCCTTTTACTACATATAAGGCATCCCTAAGGCAGACCCAAGGTAGCCACATGGGCAGGGTGCAGTGTATTTAAAAGGTAGGGCATGTACTGGTGTGTTTTACATGTCCTGATAGAGAAATGCTGCTAATTTCGTTTTTCACTATTGCAAGGACTATCTCTCCCATAGGTTATCATTGGAGCTGCCTTTTAACCTCTTACATGTGTAACTTTAAATTGGGAAGAGATAGGGATTTGGGAGCTTATTACGATGTTGGTCGGAGTTGCCTCCGACCGACACCGTCTCCGTCTCGGGACTGACTGACCTCTGGTCGGCGGTTACGACCGCCTGATTATGATGTGACCGAACACTGTTCAGTTGGATACTCACATTTCTCTTTGGTTGCCTGTGTTACGGCCGTAAACCGGCCGTAATACAGGCTCCCATAAAGAAATGTGGGTGTTTGTAAAAACCTGCACCCTGTGGAAGGCACCCCAGGGTGCCTGCCACAAAGTGCATGGATTTTCAGGAGGGCACAATATGTGCCACCTAGGCCCCCAACCAGAGTCCACTTTTGCAAGGCGGCCCTGCTAGGGACCCCAAAGTCACTTTCCGACAGCCTTTCCGTGTCAGAAAGGTCTCCACGTAAAGGCTGTGGGAAACCGAAATCATAATCCCGATGGCAGAAATGCCGTCCATAGAGGATTATGGTGGGGTTCTGACTGGCCGGAAAACTCAGAGAGTTGGTCAGAACCGTGTCGGAATGACCGCCGGTTCACGCTCCGACGGCCGACATTGTAATTTGGCAGTTGGACTGCAAACCGACTGTGTCAGTCGGAAAGCCTCCGACAGCAGTTGGAAAGCTTCCGACTAGTGGTTGGAGGCTTTCCGACCGTCATCTTAATCGGCCCCTTGGAGTTTGGGGTCCCTGAACTCACAATTTAAAAATACATCTTTTATGAAGTTGGTTTTTAAATTGAGTGTTTGAAAATGCCGCTTTTAGAAAGTGGGAATTTTCTTGCTTTATCATTCTGTGCCTCTGCCTGCCTGTGGAATCAATGTCTGGTTTAGACTGACAGTTGGGCTGTTTGTGCATTCATTATAGACAGTCACACAAAGAGAGTTGAGGTGTGTCCTGAATATTCTGATGGCCTATCACCAGGCTGATGAGTCTTCCTGAGCTAGAGTGGTGAGAAGAGTTGTCACTGACACCTGAATAGGGCTGTGCCTATCCTCACACAAAGCTGTCTCCATCCCCCTGTAGTGTGTCTGGAGCCAGATCAGGGAAAGGCAGGTCTGGTGCACTACAAAGACTTTCCTTTGAATGTTGCCTACTTCAAAGGCAGAAACTGGTATAAAGTACTGGAGCTGTGATACCATAACTTCAGAACACTTCTGGACTAAGAGGAGATTCTGCCAAGAAGAAGAGCTGGAGCAGCTGTAGGAGGAGAACTGCCACTCTGCCTGTTGCTGTGTTGTGCTGGCCTAATGCCAAGTGGTGCCAATTCTAGTTCTGGGCCCTTGGAGGTGGTTTTGCTGCAAAGGACTCAAAAGAATCCACGCATCGATCTCCAGCGCCTGTTTTTCCTGATGCGGCGCCGCTGTGCAGGTGGAAAACCAATGCATCGCCGCGGTTCGGCCAAAAAATCAACGGAGTACCTGCTGTGTGGCTGCAAGATCGCTGCAGTCTGAGTCCCGAGCACCGTGTCACCATTGTCCGTGGCACCTGTTCCGACTCTGACGCATTCCCTGCTGTGCTGCTGAAGATATCGACGCATCACCTGCTTCGCAGCTGGGGAAATCGATGCAGCGCCTGTTGCGCCACATCGACCAGCTTGTGTAATGTCCTTTTGTAGTGTTTTCACTGTGTTACTGTGTGTCTATGTACAAATGCTTTACACATTCTGAGATA
The DNA here is from genome assembly GCA_963921515.1 of Calotriton arnoldi. Lineage (NCBI taxonomy): Eukaryota > Metazoa > Chordata > Amphibia > Caudata > Salamandridae > Calotriton > Calotriton arnoldi. The sequence continues at coordinate 617,424 of CAWUFW010009136.1, forward strand.
AACCTGACTGCTCGTGCCAAGCTACCAAGGGGGTGAACAGGGGTTATCTTAGCTGTGTAATACCCTTACCCTGACTAGAATAAGGGTCCCTACTTGGAGAGGGTGCAAACCTCTGCCAACTACTCCCATTTTTATTACTTACCAGTCACTGTCCTGCACCTTCCCCAAGGTCAGTACCCAGCAAAATTAGAATAGCAGTTTTGCCCCCAGTCACTGCCCAGCACCATCCCTGAGGTAAGAATCTGGTGGAGTTGGAATAGAAATTTGGCCCTCAGTCACTGTCCAGCACCTTCCCTGAGGTAAGTACTTGGTGGAGTTAGAATAGTAATTTTCCCTGAGGTAAGTACTTGGCGGGGTTATAATAGTAATGTTGCCCCCCAGTGACTTTCCTACACAGTAAGTACTTGGCAGATTTAGAATAGTAATTTAGGCCCCCAAGCACTGTTCAGGACGTTCCAAGAGCAGAATATAGTTTTTGATTTACTTCTAATTTTATTTACACTTTCTTTGTGTAAAAATTATTTGTATGCTGACTTACATTGATATAACTCCAGCAAATGTACCCAAATTGTGGATTGAAAATCACCTTGATAATCTATGTAATTTGGAAATATTTTTCAGAAAACATTTGTTCTGGGTATTGCGCTAGTAAGATATTTACTTGTGTGGACATATGTCAGTATTTGAAAACGACTCTGACATTCTCTCCTCCTCTCTCCGTCCGGTGTGTTTGGTAATGACAGAAGACAGTGTATCACTGAAGAAAAAATGGTGGATAGCTGCTTTTATATGTTTTTATGGTGTATTTGATAATTCACAATAAAATAAGTGCTGGAAAGTATTTTTTATCTTGGTTTAAAATCTGACTAAATTTATAATAACTATGGGGTTTTGCTTAATCCTAGAGTGTTGGGTGGTGTGAATGCTTCTGCAAGTGTATCTACTTCACCACCCTCCCATCATATGCAGGCTGCAGCGGGTGCGCCTAGCGAGATGTCTATGGTGCTCAGAGTCCATAGTAGAAGGAAAGACTAATGCAGTTTGGTGGAAGATTCATATGAGTACCCACAGCTCCGTGCACCACCATAAAAGATCTTAGGGCAATCCTTATATCTTGCATGCATAAACCACACTGTCCCAGACAAGCCACTATCTTGTATTATTCCAGACTAGTGGTGTTGCAGTGGTTGACTGAACAATTCATGCCTTAATAGTAATTGTATTAATAGATTATGGGACTTTCAATGGTAATCTTGGAGAAATTCTGTTGATTGACATGCTGTTGACCATTACTCAGCCGTGCTGCTGGTCACCTCCCTTCAGTGACTCAACTTGACTCTGACATAGCCTCTCAAATAGGCTCTTCCTCTGTTTCATGTTTGCAGACATTTTGCAAATTGTCATCAGAAAAGTCTACAGGGGGCATCAGCTTTTGCCTCCATGAGTTAGAAGGGAGCTATGAGTGGATACAGTTTTGTGCAGAGGCACTAGGTGGCCTATGTCTGTGTGGTTAATCACTTAGTAGGATACAGTTTTGGTTTCTTGGCCCTTTGCATCCTTGCGGAGTCTTAACTTAGCTGATGAATGATTTGGAGATTCAATTGTTTATTCAACGACTTTTAGTAGAAAGTCAATGGGCTAGAATCATAGACCACATATTTGTATCTATGCTTTTACATGAGGGATGTTTTTGGAATGTTCCATTGGGAAAAATTACACGTAGGAGGTAGTGCAGTGTTTCAGTTTTGTTCTTTGTGCGACCTCTTTTTCCTCTGTGCTCTACCTGCACTCCAAAGATACCACCTGCGTAAACACCTCAATGGAGCTCCGCTTGTATAAGATTAAAATATTCTCATAGGTTGTCCTTTTTTGTTATAGCTATCTCCCTGCATGCGGTTATGATGGTTGTAAGTAAGTGTTATGTGGTCTGTTGTGCACTGATTGTCCTATTTCTTTTTCTGGTGCGAGTCCCTTGATTTTTACATATGCAAGCTTGCTTGTATTGTACAATCGTTTAGTGTTTGCTTTGCTCTTCATAAAATCTACATTTTGACACACGTGTCTGTTTGTGTTGTCTGTTTTTCTATCTGAACCGCTTTGTTGATGTGTGGATTACATTAACTGGGGACGGTAAAAATGATTTCTGTGTGGTTTTGATTTTGTAGGTCTGTGTCAATGTGTGGATATAAAATTTAGGCGCTTTTTTTTGTTACCAATTTTTCTCTTTTGATTAATTCATAGGATGCTTGTGGTCTTGCAAATGTGTTGGTATTTGAAAGAGATGCCCTCTCATTAGTTGTTGCCTTCTGCTTCGTTGTAGCCAAATCCTGCCTTCTTAGTTTAATAAAAATGCATTGCTTTCCATTGCTAAATATGGTCATTTGCTTCGAATACATTTATTTCCAACTTCAAATTTCCATATACTACAAAAAAATCTTATAATGCATGGTCTTTTATTGCAACAGTGATATGAGTTGTCGGAACAGTAATCATTTCTCCATAACCTGATTTCTTGATGTCAATTTGCTGTAAATTTATGGCCAATAGTCAAAACACGCGTTTTGCAGTAAAAACCCTTTTTCACGCTATAAACAAACAACAAAATACTTATAGTTAAAGGCCCTCGAATTGAGTCTTATGAAAATCTACATTTAAATACAATACTACATCCCATTTTCAAAACGTCCAGATAAACGGTATCATTAAAACACGGGCATAATTGTGCATACATGCACTGACATCATTCAACTGTATATAAACAACGTGGTCTAATATTATTCCAACTGGGACCTATTCACAAATGTATTTTCGGCTGAAAACAAGTTTACCGCCGAACATACCTTATTTAGACTTGCCAGAAATTCACAAAGGGCTTACAATCAGGCAGAAATGCATTTACTACCACAATTTCACTGCCATGGGTGTGCAGCAATCTGCAGTAGTGAATCCCACTCAAGGGATAATAACTGGCTATTCCACAGAAGTTTGAGAATGGCCACAAACACGATGGTGGGCAGTCCCAAACTTTAACCTAACCTCTTCCCAACTTGGAAGTGTTTTTCCATTTTCTCTAGCAAAGGGGTGGAGTAACTCGCCTTCCGGGTTTGGAAGGGGACTGTATTGCCCTCAGATTTACAGGGGGTGTAGGGGAAAAGCTTTTCCATGCATTTGCACAAGAGGCTCCATTCACCATGTGCAGAATTCTATACTATGTAGAATTTCGCACAGTGGGAGGAGGAGACCTTGAGATGTCACGACATTCTCAGTAATATTCCTGGAAACTGGGACTTAAATCAGCTTCCCAGGCATACTACTGTGAATATTTGTGAATCGGAAAAAACGAAGTTGCATGTTTACAAGCCCCGTGCGCTGCCAGCGAGTCACTTTTTGTGAAGTACTGGCGGAGAAAATTACAAACTCATATCTATGAGGGCATGCAACTCCACTTTGGGTGGCTTTAAATGGCCTCATAGATATGAAGTAAGGCAAGTCAGCATAAATCGCTGCATTGTCTTACTCTGCGCTCAGGAGGCATTCCATGGGTGTTGCATTGGGTTTTCCCACGCAACACTCATGGATTTTGACGCTGACCCAGATTTACAAGATCATGTGAACTTGGGGAAGCCACAAATCCTTACACCTCCAGAGGTGAGGCATAACGTGGAGAAATATGTTTATTCCTCGTTTTTTCCTCTTTCTATATGTGCTGCATTCTGCAACACACATAGAAAGAGGGAAACACCTCTTAGGATTGACGACAACACAGACACCCTTTCATAACCGGACAAGAGTGCCTGCATTGGTGCAAGGCTGCCGAAATGGCACCAGCGCAGGGGGAAAGGACAGGAATGCACTCTGTTGCATAAATATGGTGCATTCCTGCCCATACACTTTGGCGTAGGGCAGCGCAGCAAAATGACTTGCTGCACTACCCTATGCCAAATCCCCTTAAATAAGGGCCTAAATTTACTTTTAAGCCGAGATGTCAATATCTACCAGTACATTTACTTTTCATCTTACTAAATACGCCCCAGTAATACCACAACATAGTACTTTATAGAGCAAAGACAAAGAGTGTCTGATCCTCATGTTGCTAAAATTTGGCCTGTAACATTTTTAAAATTTTAATTGGCAATGCAGAGCATTGAAAAATTAAGGGTTGTCTCTCGTTTAAATAGCTAATGATTTTAACCATAAATTTGAAAAACGTTGACATCTACTATGTGCCAAAAACTATTCTAGAACATTAGACTTGTTTCATATCATGTATGAATAGTTTATCAAAACCTGCAACATGTCATTCTGCTTTTCCACGTTCGAGGTTTCAATATTTGTATTGAGAGATAGTAAGTCAAAATATGAAATATGTAGATTTTATCTGTTTGTTAGCAGGTTAAATATTTTAAATTGTCTATTTTTATTTGGTATTTATTTCGTTTTGTATCTTTTATGGCTTCTGGAAGCCGAGTAATGAATTCTTGACTGACTATATTGAGTGATAAGCAACTAAACACGTCTACAGAATGAGAGTGTTACGTTCGACCCCAGCTGATGTGGCTGTGTTATTTTGTGGGAGCGAGACGAGAATGACAGAAGCAAATTCCCTACACAACTAGAATCCTGTAACCACCTGAAGAGTAAGATAACTGCCAGGTGAGAACAGTGTCCTGGGGGAAGGGGAAGTAGAGAAAACAAAAATGACATCTTTGGGATCACTAAAGATGAACCCAGGAGTCCTCCGAGCTGCAGATACCTTCAGTGTTCAGTATTTGTGATGTATCTAATGAATACACAGGACTATTACTAAGTGCTCATAGAATACATGTATATATACTTAGGGTGCACAGTAGATATAGATTGAGTTAGCAGTGTACTCCTGAGGGAAATTAATACAAAGAGTGTAGATAAAGGCACGTACTATCCAAGCACTTACTAAAACACAAATATATTCTAATAATTAACCTCCTAAAACAATAAGGAAAGTTTCTAACAAGACCCAGAAAAAATGCAGAGAAATGAATCATTTTCTAATGTAAGTTGAAAATAAATCAAATGTGTATATATCCATGAGGTGAGTAAAGTTCTCAAGGTTTGCCAAGAAAAATAGAACCCAAAAAATTAACAGCCTTTTTTCTGTTTTTTTTCTCTTGCAGCATTTTGTAATCACAAGCCACCAGGATCACCAATTTGGCTCACAGGATGGTAGGTTTAAATATCCAATGAGTATATGTAAGCATGCACCTTACCAACAAAGATGAACAGTTCGCTGGTGGTAAATCTTTCTATACCCTTTTGTTGTAGGTTTCCAGAGAAGAAGATCCATGGACTGCAGTAGTGTCAAGAAAGCCAAAAAACACATCGTGCAGGAATAAAAAAAAAGGCATTAGGGACTTGCAGCATCCACCGGAAGATGTACTAATGAGGCTGCCAAAAAATCAGGTAGGAAAACGCTTTGTGTTGCATCAAAAGTATACTGGGCACAAACATTTGCAATTAGCGTTTTACTCCTGGGTGCAGCTTTTATGCTTCTGCACCTGAGGAGCTGTGCGAAATCCAGCTCAGACTTCCGGGAGGGGGTGTCAACTCAGGGATCACAGAACACTAGACTACGTCCCCTGCCTCGACCTTCTCCCGCGTTTCCAGGGTCTCGGCTGCATAGTGCATCATGCAAGGCGAGTGGCCATGACAGATAGAAATAAGATTAAAACTTTCCCAACTATTCTTTGCCCTCTCTTACCTTTCCTCAAACTGGGATGGGGATTACAAGAGGTTTGATAACAGCATATACACATTTAATTATACATTTGGAGAGAGATTTTATAAAGGAATCGTTAAATAAAACTTAACACTGAAGGCTAGCCAATCACAGGTTGGTTCTGCTCATTCGGCTCAAATCTATGTCTGGACTGGAGGCTCAGATTATGCTTTTCAATCTTTGCTGCAACATTTCAGCAGTCAATCTAAACAGTTAAAACAGCAAACTACATTTATCAAAAAAGCAACCACTAATCTGGGCACATACCCCATATATCAATCCAAGGCAAGAGCAACTCCCCCTCTTTCTTTGCAGCTGCAGCCTGAGATAAGTCACCATTTTTCATATTGGGCTTACATCTTGCTGAATGTCAATACTCATGCTTATGACTTGTCTTTGATTCTATTGCCAATCGTTACTTTGTACTTACACTGCATGACTTTTAGTTCTTACTGACAACTTTTGCTTACATTATATCTCTTGCTCCATGCGAGGAGTGTGCTTGGTGCGGCCTGCTCTCTTTCTTCAGACTGGATACAGTCCTCCTTCTAACTCTATGATTAGCGGTGGCTTACAACAGTGGCAGGCAGCTTCCTTCATTTTGTCCGCGCTTGTGTGCTGATGATGCCGACTGCTCGCAGCTAGTTACAATTCAAGCTTTCCCCTAGTGGTGGACAAATTGACTTCCCATATGCTGGCAGGTTTTCCAACCTTTCTGTGACTGCAACACTATACTGCATTTTACAGTACTTCTTCAGCTACACCCCTGTAGGCAGAGTACAGGAGGGGGTCTGTATAATTTTTGGGATAAAAGGCTTGACCTGAGGAGCTGGAAGTGAAGCCAGCTGGGGCGCCACCCAGATACCTTTATTGGAGATTGGGGCTGCTCTCCCCCTGGTAGTTTCTTCGTGCTACTGCCCCTCTCCTCTATTCCTGGTATATTTCGAGGTGCATTAATTGACCTGAAGTGTACTCTCTGCTATGGATCAATCAGGCTCTTCATCTAATGACCAGTACGAGCGCCATACTGTAGAGAAGTTTAATAGGGGGGAAGAACTGGGAAACGTCCTTTACTACGCATGCATTACATCGTATTGCCTTTACCACGCAACTTTTACAATGCAGGTGACATTACATCGCATGCCATTACAACGCATGTGCCATTACAACGCATTCCATTACAACGCATTGTATGTTATGTTATGCTATGTTATAGGGGATTTGTAGAGCGCATGGCTGCCCAAAACTTCCCAGCGCTAGGCATAAAACACAGAGAAAGTGAGACGAGCGGAAATTAGTCGAACTCATGGAACAGCCATGTTTTCAGTTTTTTCCTGAAGGTCGCTTCTGAAGCTATGAATCTGAGCTCCAGCGGAAGTGAATTCCATAGCTTGGGAGCCAAGTGGGAAAAGGCTCGTCCGCCCCATCTGGCCCTCTTTATTCTGGTAGTTTTCAGCAGGCACTCGGTGGCTGACCTCAGGCATCTATTGGGGAGGTATAAGCCTACCAGATTTCAGATCTTGCTAGGCCCCTTATTATTTATGGCTCTATGTGTAAGGCAAAGTGCTTTGAATTTAAAACTCGCCTCAATCGGGAGCCGATGTAAATTTCTACGATACTTTCTCGCTGATTCCTGAATTGGGATTTGACACAGAAGTCAGACCGCTGCGTTCTGGATGACCTGTAACTTCTTGATAACATATTTAGGTGTGCCCATAAAGAGTGAGTTGCCATAATCCAGACATGATGTGACCAGAGCATGTATAACCAGCTGAAGTGGAATCAGCTCGAGGATCTTGCGGAGCATTTTTAACAACCCAAAGCAAGTACCTGCCACTTTGCTTTCCTGGGTCTCCATGGTCAGCTCCTTATCCATCCAGAATTCGAGATTCTTAATAGCAGAGCTCGGTACTGGAGCGATCCCTAGACAGCTTTGCCAACTGGATAGAGGCCTTGATACTCCTAAATTTCCAAGGACCATCAGTTCCATTTTGTCCCCGTTCAGTTTCAGACAGCTCCCTGTCATCCATTGCACCACGTTTTCAAGACAAGGCGCCAACTGACCTGATTCACCATTAGTCCTGGAATCAAGTGACACCACCAACTGGGTGTCGTCAGCGTATGAAATCATAGAAATGCTGTATTCCTGAACTATGTCAGCCAATGGCCGCATATAAATGTTAAACAACGTGGGGCTTAGCGACGAGCCCTGTGGCACACCGCATACCAGTGGCCTTTTGTCTGAGAAAAGGTTAGCTTCCATGACTTGAAAGGATCTCTCCTCCAAGAAGGACCCTAACCATTCCAGTGCTTTGACCTGGATGCCGATTTCTCGGAGTCTGTTAGCTAGCATGGCGTAGTCAACCGTATCAAATGCTGCGCTTAAGTCTAGAAGTAATATCGCAGCTGATCCACCTTGATCAAGGGTCATTTTTAGTTCTTCGGATACTGCTAGTAATGCGGATTCCGTCCTGTGCTGAGGGCAGAATCCCATCTGTGTAGGGTGTAGCCGAAGGTGTTCTTCCAGAAATTGTGACAGGATCATGTTAACATATTTCTCCAATACTTTGCTATTAAATGGGAGAAGAGATATTGGTCGAAAATTCTCTGGTAGAGCAGCATCTAGATTTGGTTTCTTTAGTGAAGGTTTTATTATTGCCTGTTTCCATGCAGTGGGAACTCTGCCTGTCTGTAAGGAGAGATTCAAAGTGTCCACTATTGACGGCAAAAGAGCCTCAGTGGCCTTTGCAAGTACGTGTGGGGGGGCGGGGTCTAAAGGAGAGCCTGATCTGATCTCCCCCATGAGCGCTTGAACCGTATCCTTATCCAGCAGAGGAAAATGGGTTAATGCAGGAGTTGAGGGGGACAACAGTTGATCTCTTTCTTGGCTTGGTGTGGTTTTCAACTTCGCATGAAGGGAGCTATAGATATCTGCGACCTTTTTATGAAAGTAGGTGGCTAATGCGTTGCATTTTTCCTTTGAGGCTTGGCATGGGGAGTTGTCTTGTGTGATCGTGGTTAAAGATTTACCACTCTGAAGATCTCTTTAGAAGAATCCTGAGCCTGGGTGATCTTTTCCTCAAGGAACCCTGCCTGAGCCGCTTTGATTTTGGTATGATAGGTTCTAATCGCCATCTTAAACCTGGCTTTGATTTGGGGATCATAGTTCTTTCTCCATTCCCTTTCCAGCTTTTTACAATCTTTATTTAATGATACTAGCTGAACGTTAAACAGGGTGCCTTTTTGGTGATGTTGGCTGATTTAGGATTCATTATGGGGACCGCTTTCTCCAGTGACTGAAGAATCCACCTCTCCCAATTAGCATATGCTTCATCAATGCTTCTGCATGTGTTAAAGCCTGAGGACAGCAGGAATTCCACCCACACTTCTAAATTAAGCTTAGCACAATTTCTCAGGCGGGGGTCTGAGGCAGACTTGGTGGGTTGGGGATTAATCTTTGCTACTTCCCTCTTGCCTAGTACAATAGAAATTAAATGGTGGTCAGACCATGGAACAGGGGCTTGAAGGTGTATTGAAATTTTAGGGTCATTGGTGATCACAGGGTCGAGTATGTGACCTTTAATATGTGTAGCAGACATTATTAGTTGGGATAGTGCTAAACTCTCCAATTCCTGCTCCAAACTCTTGACATTAGGGATGTTCTGATCACCAAAATGCAGATTGAGGTCCCATAGGATAGTTACGTGAGCTTTCTTCATCAAGAGACTGGATACTATGCCTATAAATCCATCTAAAAATTCAGCCTCTGGGCCTGGCGGTCTATAAATTAGCAGCCCCAAAAGGTATGGGTTGGTGAGAAAGTGATGTTAAATTGACCGCATTCGCAGTCAGGAATGGGCAGGGAGTGAAGGATACACTTAAACTCCTCTTTAATCTAAATCGCAAGTCTGCCTCCCACCTTTCCAGTGAGGTCTAGTCTATGGATATGGAACCCAGGAGGCAGAGCCATCAGAATGTCTGGGACAGAGTTATCATTGAGCCAGGTTTTGGTGATAAATAGAGCGTCATAGCTGCCCTCCTCAAATAGCAGCCGAATTTGTATTTTATGCTTAGGGAGCGAGCGACAGTTAATAAGGCCGAGGGTCAAGGAGGTCTTATCCGATAATGGCTTCTGCCCGGCTGTATTACTATGTCCAACGTTATTTATCATATATTTGCAGTGTTTGCATGCCTGTGATCCCTCAACATGACATTCCAGTAGCCCCCCCATCCCTGCATGGTACCTGGGTCTGTCCAAGCATTAGTAGCTGATCCTTGGAGTAATGTGTTCGCTGTAATTGGGCAGGGTCCCTGGCCCCTGGGCCCAGTCTGGCGCGGACGCAGACGGGCTTGCCTTTGGCACACCTTTGGTGCTCCAGCAGCGCACCCGCTGCATGCGTCCACTGCGTGGCCACTTTACAGCTGACATTTAAGGCGTCCGAGGTCTGTGAACTAGACCGCTGACCTCTGGTGCCACGTGCAGCTCTATGGTAGAGAGGAATAATACTGCCTGTCTACCACGCTTGCTGGCAGTACTTTATGGTTCCTGCTCATTCTCTACTGCGATGAGGAGCTTCTGAGGGAGCCGCTCTCCTTCCAGGGGAGTGCAGCACACAACATGTCAAAATACCCCCCGAAATAGGCAGATAAAAAAGCAGTTTAAATACAATAAAATCGAAGTATTTAAAAGTTTTATAAGTTTTTAAAAGACAAGTAAACTGGCCCACTACTAACTGTGGGCAATGAACTCCGCTTGCAGAGGTTGCGGAGATTTGCTAACTACACATTACATTGAAAACACGGAATTCATGCAAAAAGTCTGACTTCGCCATGCAGCAGAGTTACCTACTGCACCCACAACCCTTTGATAAAACAACTTTAACTTTACATGCTAAAAAGCATATAACCAATTCAGGCAATGAGAGAGGTGATGATTTGGGGTCCCCCCTAACCTAGAGGGAGGACCAAGCAGATGCCTTGAACACACATATCATATCATGCTGAACGATTCAGTGGTGGTCCCATCCTCCTAGGACCACCCCAAGCAAAGTTATGGGCAACAATACAATGCCAACCAAAGGCCCAGCAAAGCATTATGGGGCGAGATTGTAGAGTGCAGTGAATATTATAGTATTAGCTCTCAGCTGAGCCGGGAGAGCCGCTGCCACCTGAGAAATGTTTTGATATTGGATACTATAATATTCACTGCAGTCTAGAATCTCGTTCCATAATGCTTTGCAGGGCCTTTGGTTGGGATTGTTTTTGTTTAATAGAATTATTTTATAAGAATGATTACTTTTTCTACTAAACAATAGTGTTATGAAAGCAATATTTTTTTTTTTTTTTGATGCGACGGGTTTTTCGAAATTAAGTTATTGCGTCGTCGCGGTTTTTTCGGATAGAATGATGGAACATGGACAAAGACTTCCAGGATTGCAGAAATTCTTTTTGGGACATTTGTAAAACAAGGATATATGGTTTTTGGACTTATGCTGGATTTTGTACGAGAGAGGATTTCATCGATGCCTATTTCTGTTGCGTTTTTTTCATAACGCTTTACTTTTTCATGTTCTTTTAACTTGAATTCGATCGAGAGAGGATTGCAAAGATGGATTTCTTGTTGCGCTTTTTGCCAAACAAGTATTTTTTTCAGGAATTTTTTTTTGGGATGCGTTTTTGTAGGTGAACACAGTATAGTTTTCAGCACAATTTTTGCTGTTAAAAAATGGCTTTGCCAAACTGTGTCCATTTTGGTTAGTTTAACTAGGGTCATGGCTTACATCACTGATTATGGATTATTTCCTATGGATTAAAAGACTGCTCAAGACTCTCGGTGAAATGTGGGATTGTACGCACGTCCAAGAGTTGAAAAAAGAAGACAGCTGAAGGTAAGAAATCCAACTTATAATTTACAATTAAATTTTTTCTAGAAAGATGCCAATTGAATTAGGGAAATTTATTGTCAAAACAGGCAAGTAAGGTGGTTTAGGAGTTAGTGTAGACTAGAAATGTAGGATGTGTGCAATATTATCTAGGTAGTCTGAAGCCACCATCAACGAAAATTATTGAATTGCACCAAATAGTCGCTCGGATATTTCTTTTATTCTTTTAGAAATTCGTGGGTTCAGACTACCAGTTAATGATTGCGCAATTCTCATTTCTTGGAAACTTTGCTCCGTCTTCAAAATTTCCAAGAAATGTTAGGATGTGGTTTAGCTATAGATTTGTTGAAGGAGTTGTACCATCCCTCTATGGCATTATTTGTTTTTTCTCCTCGCTCTAAGCAGGTCGAGTAGCAGTTCCACTACTTCACATGGAAACGTGGCTTCCTCCTGCGACCTGACCTGCTTAGATGGCCAATCCATGTGTCTTCAAAGTAATTTAGAAGGGGTGCCAATTTGTCCTCGTTTGCAGTAAAATAGTCTGATTCAGTAATAGATGTGTAGTTTTCATCTAGACTGTCAGAAGGAACAAAGCAAAGTGCTGTTAGTTTCTTCAATTCAAATTGCAGTTTACTGTCTGATATGTAATCCTCAACTAAGGATGTTTTTTGAATTTGTCCCCAATAAGCCTGTGATAAGTGAAAAAAACATCCTTGAATTTGGGTATTTTGGTAATTGTGTTAATCATAGGTCATTCAAAGTCAATTAACACTTTTCTAGGACTTTTGTTCATGGTTTTAGCTTTTATCACTGACAAAAATTCAGTGTATGTTGAGGTTTGTTTATCAGGGAGTAAACTACACTAAGGGTACTACTGTATGATTAATGTAGGTGTGAATGGTGCATATTTGGGTGAATGGATGGGGTGTGGATTTAAATGTCCCATTGTTCGAGGGTAAATGAAGTGACTGCGGTGGTCACACTTGGCTTACCGGCTCACGAGAGCAAGACCTGCACTCTGCCCGTTCTGAGAATAAGGAACAACAGTGTGAAATACAGTGGCACTTTATTAAGCTTTCAGCAACACAGAGAACTGTTCATCTAGTCATTCGCCGTTCAAATGCTACTCATCAACACATGAGCAGGATGAAATAAAAGCATCGACAATCTTATAAATCATATTTTAAGTGAAGCACAAATATCCATGTATATATCAATTAATGCGCAGCCGCCTAAAGGGCAAGTCTTAAATGAGGGATCATGAATAGGCAAGCGCCTAGGAGGCAAATCTTAAATGAGAGAGCAAACCCCCCCCCAGGCTACACAATTAAAAGTACGATAAATGCAATGAATTGGGTGTGGATGAGCTAAATTAGAGAGGCTGACAAAGGCAAAAGGCTTGCAATCAGAGAAGAGCACTACCACCTGAGAATAGACTTTCTAGGCCCAAGATAGGAACAACGGTTGACCGGGAACCCACACCGTGCAAGGCACTGGAAAAGAGTTCAGGGCGTGGACAGGGGTGCAAATATTTTATATGGCTTAATGCAGAACTCCCACCCACATTTGACGTGGGCCCTTGACCGCACGCTTACGGTAACTTTGGAAAGTTTTTGAGAACACAGAAGTGGTATCATGGTGAAACTGATGTTCTTAGCAGGTGGTCAGTGCTCTTGACCGCAAACATAAAAAAAAGTAACTTTTAACGTAAGATGCTCGGAAAGTTATATTTTATACATTGTTCCTAAGCCATGCAGCCGTCTTTGGTTTTGCTTGAGCAAGCTTGGAAAGTTTCATAACTAAAAATATTACAAATATTGCTTGTGAAAAAACAAGATGTACCAGCAGGGTTTCGCGTACGTGTGGGCTAACTTATTCTTGTAACTGTGGAAAATTACCGGGGGGGCTGGTGCCTCGCAGTGCCGTTGATGGCACAAGTCCCTGTTGTCAGATCAGTGAGGCCTATGAGATTTGATTTATTAAAAATGATAACAAGAGGCAGTGGGCTTGGGCCTACGTGTATGTATCTAAGGAGGTGTGGACCATTGTGGCATCTACTAAATGATTGAAGTAAAATGGTAACTTAGTACATTTGTTAGGGTCTGACTGGTGGGGCATATATGGGAGTGTCATGGTTGTTGGGCAGAGCAGGATGGTACATAGGGTTTCTGTTATATGGTAGAACGGGACCCTACTTCATTTCCCTCCGCTTGTTCATTTTTTAACAAAACTCTCACATAGTACTTTGCTGGCCGCTCTTCTGTTTGGTACATACAGAGTGGATCATTAACGTAGAAGCACTGGGTCTGAGCGGACAATCCTGGTGTTATGGTAACATACTCTCCATCCTCGTTGTCAGCTAAATGTTCATATTCGTGAGTGGCATGTTCCTCCCTTAGGGTGTATCTATGTGGTGGGAGTGGGGGAGCTGTTGGTGTGCTGGGAGAAACATCAGGGGCTGTTAGTTCTGTCAATTCTACTTGGGCTGGCCCATCCCCATCCCCAGGAGCACGGTCCATGACCTGGTAATGTGACTTCTGGTAAATCCCTGTGTTAGCGTAGTTCATCCCTACCACCTTGGTGCTAAATCTGTTGACACATTTTATTATCATCTGTGCAATGCAACATACTATCATCAGCACACAGCAAATAGGTAGCAACATTTTCAAGATAGCAGTCAGCCATGAAGGCATCCAGTCCATGTTGAACCAATTAGAAATAACATCTGCTTCGGCACCTCCCTCCTCACGCATCTTTCTTCCCAGATTGTCCAAGTCCTCGATTGCCTTGGCAAGCGTCCCGTTGCTGGCATCGTTAGATGGTATGAACGTGCAGCAGGACTTCCCTATTTTGGCTCATACCCCACCCTGCATAGCCGTGAGCTGATCCAGAACATATCGATGCTCTAGAACCATGAGCCTTAAAGGCCGTAACTCCTCCTGTATTGTGTTGAACCCATCTCGGGTGTTATTGATCAGTGTCATAAGTTCGTAGCGTGTGACCTGCAGCCACCTGGCATTAGCTGATGTTTGCCAAATGGGCCACAGGCCCCCAAAGAATTCCTGTGCGTCATTAAAAAGGCGAAATTCCTGAGGAACTTCGCGAAAGGCGTTGTTAGCAAAATATTGAGCACTCCTTCGGTGCTGGTGGAGCAGGGTGACATCACCTGTCATGGGGTGATTATGCACATGGGAAATGTTGGATGCTGGGACAACCAGATGCAGCTCGTGCACAGTGACCATGGTGCACAGGCCACGCCATCGAGGAGGTAACTGGCGATAGAGGCGTTCTCCGCATGCCCAGTAGATGTCCATGAGGCTGGAGGTGCCGTCTTGGAGGTCCAAATTAAAGATGGTGCTGTTACATCCGGTGTTGCGGCCCACAGAAATTGTGCCATTACCTAAGAAACAGAGGAGAGGAGATTTTAGCTTGTATGCTTTTTTCCATTGGTAGGTGGTGCCTTTACCAAAGGTGTACCTTCTAGTTTCTTGTGCCCAGACCCCTTCGCACTCAGCCTCAACGTCCCAATTGGTGTCCCCCTCCCAGTTTGTCACAACAAAGGGTGCTCCTAAGGAAGCTGCCTTACAGGTCAGGTTGTGTGGACCGTGCCACTTGTTGTTGAAATAGATATTGGCCTGTAAAAGTAGCACAGTCCTGTACTTACAGGGGCTTTGGTCTATTCTTGGATCACAGGTTGCTGTTCGTGACGGAAAGGTGAAATAGCCTAAGTAGGCAAAACTACGTTCCCAATGTTGTATTAAAGAGTTAGGTATTTTCATCCTATACATAACCTCCATGTCCCTCTCAAATTGTTGTTCGTCAGTCACAACTCTGAACGTGAGATAATTATGATCCCATGCCGTGGTGTTTACAAACACAGTATCAAGACCTGCTGACAGAAGCTGGATCTGGCCGTATATACGGCAAAGAAACAGGTGGAGGAGACACCTGGCAGTTGGTGGTGGTATTTCCCTGGGAAAAATCATTTTGTCTGCGCCCACTGCATGAAGGATGTGTGAGCACACAAAACATGACTCGTTTGTTACCTTTTTCCCTACTCTCGTCATCTCCCTATACCACATGTTGTCTAGTAAGGAGTTGTGGGCTCCATGACCCTCTGCTAGTTGGGGAGGACATGTAGAATGGAAGGCGGGCATGGGATGCTGGCGTGCAACGTGAACTATTGTGTCTTGAAGAGCGGTGGCCCAATCTGGTTTGGCCTCGGGCTTTTTGCTTGGTCTCCGGGTCCTCCAAAACCTTGGCCTGCCCCGTCTAAATCTGCGGGTGTTGCGGGAGTTGGAGCGGCGGGGCAATTGGGGACCTATTGTTATGTCCACGACACCATCCCATGGAGTAGTACTTTGGACCAGGACAGGAGTAGGGGATGTGGAATGTATGCTAGTGTGCGTACTGTGAGTGATACTGTCAGGGAGTTGTGGACCTTCAGTGTTGTGTTGTACATGTGTTCGGGCATATGTCACTGCTGGTACAAGTGGTTGTGCTATAAAAGGCGTGAGAGTATTTGCAGGAAAATATACCTTTATAGTGATACGGTAAAAGAGATACCAATTGAATGTTGCAAGGGCCACTGCAGCAATAATACAGAATGATAGGACAGATATAATACATATCTTAGCATTGCCGTTATGGTCTTCATCAATGTACACGTGAGGGTCGTCGTCTTCTTCATCAGAGGAGGAAGGAAACCCACTGTCTTCGTTTACTGGTACCAGTGGTATGGCTTTTCCCTCCTCTAGTCCATTGCCTGGTGTTGTGGTGGTGCTGGGTCCAGGCGGATGTGGCTGCGATGGATCCATGCCTTTCTTTCGGCTATTCGTACTGCAGTTGGTGATGAGTCTATCACCGTGAAGGGGCCTTCGAACTTGGGGTCCCTCCAACGTCGGACGTTTTTGCGGACAAATATCAGAGTTCCGGGACGGATTGGTGGGAGCTCAGGATCGGTGGGGCCCTTCTCCTTCCTCTTCGATACCTGGGTAGAAAGGAACTGCGCAGCGCGTGTTAGTGCACACAAATAATCGTAAAGCTCGGCTTTAATGATATCAGAGGAAGATTCATTATCAGTTTTGGGGCGTGTGGACGGGACAGTTACATTTATGGATCGTCCAGTGACAAGCTGATGGGGCGTGAGGTGGTGATCCGAACTTGGGGAGTTTCTTAGTGCAAAGAGGGCTATTGGTAGGCAGTAAAGCCATTTCTTTCCTATTGTGGCACTTATTCTGCTTATTTTATTTTTGAGCAAGCCGTTGAGGCACTCACAAATGCCGTTGCTTTGTGGGTGATAGGCTGATGTCAGTTTGTGTTTGATGACTAGCATTGTGGTCAGGGAGGAAAAGATGGCATTTGAAAAGTGACTTCCGTTGTCGGACTGGATGGCGTCGGGCACTCCCCATCGGGAAATGACCTCACGGAGTAGGAATGTGGTCGCTGCCTTGGCATCGCAGTGGACGCATGGTCCAGCTTCGATCCAGCGTGAAAATGGGCACACTACTACAATGAGATAGCGGTAATTTTGGCAGCGATCGATCATGTCGACATAGTAAATGTGTAGTTCTTTGAAGGGGCCTGATGGTTTTGGTATTGTGGAAGCGACTGTTTTGAGAGTTGGGTTTGGTGAGTATTGTTGACAGATGAGACATTTATTAACGTAAAGTTGTATTTGTTCGTGGGCATTGGGAATGAACCAATCTGTCTGTAATGTTGTGGACATGTTATCTCGGGTGACATGCGTAGGAAGGTGGAGTTGATCCAACCCCACTTGCAATAAGGCCTGTGGCATCACAGGTTTCCCTGTTATTGTCTGCCTATAAATGAAGTCAGCGCAATCCTGTTGTACTCCCCTCTTCTTCCACAACACTTTCTCTTGATCTGGTGCACTTTCTTGTATTTCTCTGAGGTGCAGTTGGGCGATGTGATCATATTGCTGTGTTGTGTCAATGTCATATGGGGAAGCTGCGGTGAAAGTACCTTCACTTATGTGGTCCTGCTCTGTTGGAGGTAGTGTTTGGGCAAGTAAGATGGGGGCAAATGGAACTGCTGGTATCGCTTGAGCTGGGGGGCCTCTGGCTGCAGCCTTAGCTGCCCAGTCTGCCAGGGCGTTACCTCTGGAGACAAAATCTTGACCATTGGTGTACGCTGCACATTTGACTACGGCTACTTCAGCTGGTAGTGTAAGGGCCTCAATAAGTTCCTCCAATAGTTGCTTGTGAATGACAGGTGTACCATCTGATTTGAGGAAGCCACGCCTTTTCCAGCGGAGGATGCTGGAGTGTGTTGTTGTGGTGACGTATGCAGAGTCGGAGTAAATAGTGATGCGGTCATCAGTTCCATTGTTTAAAGCGGCTATGAGTGCCACCAGTTCAGCTGCCTGGGCCGAATAATGTGATGGTAATGTAAGCTGCTGTACAATGTCTAGAGAATCAGAGGAATCCTTCTGCTGTGCTCTAACTACTGCAGCTCCTGTGTACCTGACCCCTGTTTCTTGATCAATGGTAGAGGAGCCATCAGCAAAATATACGGTACTGTCTGGCAAGGGGTCCTCTTTGGCTGCTCCTGACTCATCTGGTGAATATGTGGCACAATCATGAGGGTCATCATCTGAAGTTGCAATGGGGTGGGCAAAGAACGTGGCAGGGTTTACGGTGTGGCATTTGACTATTTTCAGAGAAGGTAATGACAGTATGACTTCATAACCTGATACTCTTTGGGTCGTTAATGTGGTCTTGGCTTTTTGTATGATTGCAAAGATGGCATGTTCAGTGTACATAGTCAGTGGGGAACCCATTACAATGGGGGTGCTTTTCTCAACTGCAAATGCTGCGGCAGCGAGGGCTTGCTCACAGGGATAATGACCTTTCATGACAGAGTCCAACATGCCCCTGAAGTAGGCAATGGGCTTATGACCCATAGGGTATTTCTGGGTGAGTACTGCGGTCATAACTTGGCCATCACAGTGAGTGAATAGGTAGAATTCCTTTGTATAATCAGGTGATCCTAACACTGGTGCATTTGTGATCTCATCTTTTAGCTGGGTATAGGCTGTTCTCATTTCAGGTGTCCACTCTATTTTATTATGTCTGTCTTTGGCCATTTTGACTGCTTTCAGCAAAGGGGCAGTTATGGTTGAGAAATCAAAGACCCATTGGCGGACATAATTCACTAAGCCGAGGAATTTCTGCATGTCCTTTACAGTTTGAGGTTCAGAGGTGCATTTTATTGCCTCAACTCGATCTGGTGTGACTCGCCTTCCTGATGCTGACAGTAGCTGACCTAGATAGTGTACCTCTTTCTGGCAATATTGTAACTTTTGTTTGTCAACTTTGTATCCTCTTTGTGCTAATGTGGTGAGTAAAGAAATGGTATCTTTCCTGCATTGCTGTTCTGTGGGGCTGCAGAGCAGTATGTCGTCGACATATTGCAGCAGGGTGCTGTCGCATTGGAAGTTTGACAAGTCTGTTTTGACAACTCTGTTAAAGACGCTAGGGGACTCACAATAGCCCTGTGCCAAACGGGTATATGTCATTTGCACATTTTTGAATGAGAAAGCCAATAGGTATTGGCTGTCTGGGTGGAGAGGGACGCTGAAAAAAGCATTTTTCAGGTCGATGACCGAAGAGTACTGTGCATCGGGGGGGACGTTTGTGAGGATGACAGAGGGGTCTGGGACGATGGGGAACTCAGGTATTACTATGTTGTTAACGGGACGGAGATCATGTACTAGCCGCCATTGATTTGTCTTGCCTTTCCTTACGGGAAAAAGACACGTGTTGCAAGGAGAAATGCAAGGGTATATAACTCCTTGATCCAGTAATGCTTGTATGGTAGGGGCAATACCCTCCTATGCGGCCTTAGACAAGGGATACTGTCTTATTCTTGGCAGGATGGCACCTGGTTTCAGAGTTATTTTAAATGGTGCGGCAGAGCGAATAAGGCCTACGTCATTTGGGCCTGTTGTCCAAAGATGTGCTGGAACTTGAGCCAAATCTGCCTCACGGACAGAGTCATAGCGGGGGTGGCAGTTGGTGTTCTTATTTCCACTGTCACCGAGATGGGCACCTGATTTTGATAGATAATTTCACTTTTGGAGTAATCCTCAGGGGGTCCAAATAATTGGGCATCTAAAATGTCTCTGACTAACCCTCCAGGTTGAATGAAAATGACACAAGCCCAAGTGTGAGCGTTATCATCACATGCCAGGAATGCTCCGTAGGTGGGTGTTATTTCAAGGGAGCATATGTCTAGGATCACATGCTTGTCTGATATCTGGGAGCCTAATGCTTGGGGTCTGAAAAGAAACTCTTTGGGTAGCTGAACAGTACGGCCTTGTAATTCGGGAGTGGTGGCAACAATGGTGTGGACAGTTACAGAGAAGGCGTGCTCATCTACTGGACGTGCTCTGACCTGGCTAGCCAAGGCGGAGTGTGCGGTGACTGCCATTATTCTAGCCAGTGGTGTACCTGGTATGGAGCAAATCATTGTTCCGTTCTCATCGAAGTGGATAGTCATGTTTAGTTTGGCCATGAGGTCACGTCCTAAGAGATTCACTGGGGACCTTGGTGAGTAGAGCAGTGGCTGTTCCACCACATGGCCTCCTATCTCAATTGATACTGGCTTGGTGAAGGGGACCCTTGCTATCGCCCCAGAGAATCCCTGTGTGTCCACTATCTGATCAGAAATGGGCAGAGGGCCACCTGTAATACAGGAGTATGTGGCACCTGTGTCGACAAGAAAGCTGTATGTTTTGTTTTTTATCGTGACACAAGCAATAGGGTCCTCCTCAGTATTGCTAGTGCATGACAAAATTGGGCACACAAGAGTTGTCTGTGGGCTGTCCTAGCCAGTGTATCCTCCTGTCTGATACTGCTGGATGGTGCCCTGGGCGAATGGGTTGCTGGAGGTAATGATCGTGCCTCCTAGGGGCATAGTACTTTGGGCTCGGGGTGCCACCTGATATGCAGGTGCTTGCTGTGGCTGTTGCATCGGAGCCTGCACCTGTTGGACCGATGGCTGAACTTGGGCCATCATAGGTGCTGGGAGCTGCACTTGTTGCATTGTTTGCTGCTGTACTGGTTGGGCATAAGAGTATAGTATTTGGGGCTGTTGAGGCTGTTGTTGCATGTGCTGATGTTGTTGGAATTGTGGGGGTGCTTGGTAACCGGGACCCATGGACTGCTGACTCAGATCTCGCAGTCTAGTGCGGCAATCTCTTTGCATGTGGCCTGGTTTCTGACAATAAAAGCAGGTGAGTTGTCCTGGCTGTTGTGGAAACCTTTGCTGTCCCAACCCTCGCCCTCTTCCCTGTACACCTGTGTTCCTGTTCATATTGGGTCTGCTATTGTAGTAGGGCTGTATGTCATTACTGTAAGTAGGTGGTGCTGGCATGTATTGTACAATTGGCTGTGGCTGTGGCTGGACATACTGTATGGCAGGCTGTGGTTGGGCTTGTATGTATTGTACGGCAGGTTGTGCTTGAAAGGGTTGTGGGGCAGAATGCGGGTTGCCCGCAAGAGCGTTCATGGCAGTCTGGGGGAATGAAGTTACTGCCATCATCTGACTGACAGGTGCAGCCAACATGACTGTATCTGAATTGTCTTTTTTCATATTCAGTTTCTGCTGCACCAATTTGGCAGCGGCATTTTTTATGGCCAACTGCCTATTCCTTTCCTGTTCTTGTCTCTTTTTGCAGAAATGTATGATATGGTCTTGTATCTCAGGCCATGGCTTACATTCCATTGCTATTATACCATCTAGTTTTTCCTGTACTTCAGTTGGCAGACCCTTTTTTTATTGTGTGGTAAAACAGTCTTCCGTACCCTCCTGTAGCATTCCATCGTTCCCCTAATTCCTGATGCCATTTTTCTTTCATTCTAGAAAGGTAGTTGGCAGGGTCTTCATTTGGTTGCATGGTCTGTGATAATAGAGCCCCTATATCTGGAATGTCCGAAAATTTTCTGCGCAACTCAGACCATACTGCCGTTCTTATCTCGTTAAAGGAGACACCATCATGTTTGGTGTTTGTTTTTGTGAGGTTGGCATGAACGCGTGTGAAGAGGTCTTCTGCGTCTTCTTCGATGAGGGAGATTAGCAGGCTTTTCACATCTCCTATAGCTATGTTGTTACCTGCGGTGTGTTTTTCAAAAGCCGCAATCCACTTTCCAGCACCCTCCGTGAGGGGTGGGAGATGTTTTTTAAGATTTTCTTTGTCTAGTTGAGACCACGGGACATAGATGGGGGGATCATTGGCATTTTTGTACAGTAGTGGCATCTGGCGCATCACTCCTGTGCATGGCACTGTAGGCCCTGTAGAGTCATGCTGGCGGGCGTATTTCTGCCAGACTTTTAGACTCTCCCGCATGTAATCATAGTCCCAATCTTCATCTCCTAATCCTTTCAGAATACATTCAACTGCTGTTGCCATGTACTGTGGCTCGAAAGAGCCTTCTCTTGGCCAAGGGAGCATTTGTGGTGCTAGGGGTTCTGACCAGCCTGCCAAATCGTCTGAAAAGGGGTTAACTGCATAGTCTGAGCCTTCCCCTAGTGTGACTATCTCATTGGGTGTGAGACCGTCGCCAGTTTGTCATGTGCATGGTCTGCTGAGAGACATGTTGTAATAATTTTTCATTCTAGTGGTACGCAAGGAAGCAGAGCCCGAGACGTCATATAATATGTCGTCTGGGCACCCGTGTGACCCCAAGACTTTGAGTTTCTGCGCTTCCGTGAGCCTGACCTTTTTTCTTACAACTGGGCCTCCTGCCTGTTGGAGCTCAGTAAATAAAGTATTGTAGCCTTCTGGTACGGCTGGTGTCCTTTCCAACCTGAGTGCTTGTTGTTGTTGGTCGGCCTGGTGTGTGGTGGCGGCTGTCTGTGTTATCCCTGATGCGGCAACTTCATACTGGTGGAGTGCTCACTATCGCGTGATCGTCCAACCCCCTCCCCATTCCTATGGGCACCTGTCTGTGAGTGCTCCTGCGTGAGCTGGTGCAGTGTGGGCGGTGGTGGTGGTGCTGGAGTGTCAGCCTTACTGAGCAGGGCCGAGAATGTGTTCTTAATCTCTTCTAGTTTCAGCGACATGCGTCTCATTCTGTCTATCTGGTTTGTGGGGCAGGGTGACTGATGCATGTGTAATAGGTCCGTTTCAGGGTGGTCTGGTGAGATACTTTCCAGGCTCTTGCTTAAGTCTACATTTGTTCTCCAGTGGTCGTACGAGGCGGGGTCGCATGTTAGGGGGGCAAGCTGTCTCTCATTCGTGCACAGCAATGGTGAGTTGTGGAAATCAAAAATGTGTTGTTGAGTTGTCATAAGGCCAGACCCTTGTCCCTCATACAAGGGTGCAGTGGGAATATAGGGCAGCCAAGTTTGGGATGGGGGGCACAACTTTGGGAATGGTGGCATGACGGTGTCAGGAAGGGGTTACTGGCAGTGGCTGGGCAGCGAGAAGGTGCGCACGAGGCAGAGTCAGAGTCTCCCTCTTCATCTGGGTGTTGTTGTGCAGTATTTAAAGTTGGTGTAAATTTCAGTGAGAGTTGGGCGTCTATATGGCCTGGAAGTCCTGATACTGCTGTCTCCATTATTGTGCCGGGGGAGAGGGGCATGTGTGTGGTCTGAAGTTCGTTCATGTGCGGGTATAGGTGACTGGGGGTTATGTGTGGAGTCTGGAGTTCGTCCATTTGTGTAATGGCTGTGTCTGGACCAGGGTGTTGTGAGGGAGGTGCATCGTGTGGTAGTGGTTGAGAACCGGTAGCCGGACAGTCGTTGGTGGTAACTGGTAAGTCTGGTTGTTCCTTGTGAGTGCGTTCAGTATACATACCGCTGAAATGGTATGGCGGGGGAGGCGGAGGAGCAGTGGGTGTAGCTGTGTGTGTCATGTCAGAGTGTGTTTGAGTCTTGTCTTTGAAAATGCGCCAGAGGTCTAGGGTAGCCTTTCTCTTCTGTAGCTTAAGGCCGGAGTACTTGGTGTCTAAGAAGGTGGTAGCATGATCTAGTATGGCTGTATCAAAACTACCTTCTGAGGGCTACGGGTGGCTCATGTTTTTTGTGAATTTATGGAGCTCCCTACAGTGTTTAAGTATGCGCTGTTCCTGTCCTCCAAAGTTTTTCAAAACATGTTGCAATGGAGTGGCCATGTTGGTGTGTTTGGAATAGGGCGCTATAAGGTAGGCCTGAATTGGAGAGGGTGTTGGTATGGAGAGGTACGTGGTACTTGTACTTGCGCGTTCAGGTGCTAGGGTCAAGATCTCTGATGAGTTCTTGTGCTACAGCCTGAAAGACAATGAGGTATACACCGTCCTGTAAGTCGCGCTCTTGGGCAGGAGTGTAAAGGGGGGAGCGAAGCTGGCCGTCAAAGCAGGCCTCAGCAATTTTACTCTGGAGTGGGTGCCTTGGCCAAGTGCTTGATAATAAGGCGGTGAGTCCCGAACCTGGGGGACGTATGATGAAAAATATGTGAAAGTTAGTGGACGTTTTATACACTGTAGAGCTCAGTATGCTACTCATGGAGGACTATTTTAAAGCGCCTCACTTTCAGGGTGAGTGTCGCTAATTAGAAAGGGATGTTGTTAAGTATTAGAAGTATTGGGACGCACGTCTCTTACTAGTTCATCTCCTATTGCATCAATAACGATATGGTATATTATCTCTCTTAAGTCCAGTTCCTGTGGTCCGGTGTATGCTCCGTCAGGGGAGAAGTCAGGGAATTGGAGCTGGTTACGAGAGAGGGCAGCAATGACCTTGCTTTGCAGTGGGTTACGTGGATAGAATGTTGTTAATGTGGTAGGTTTCTCCAAGCCTGGGGATACTAAGCGAATACGCACGTAAATGCAATCCGGTGTTTTGTGCACAGAAGTGCCCAAAATTCTGTTCATGGGGCCCAGTAGATGAGCAGTAGGTGGGGGGGCGGGAGTGTACCCGGAAAAGTTAGTGCTTGCAGTGTTTAAGTGCTTTGGTTTTGGGGCCAATGGGGTGTGGGAAAGCTGGTGCTATTGAGAGTGTTAGCTGTTGTGCGTGAGTGTAGTCAATCCCTAAGACTTGAAATATGGTGAGGAGGACAGTACTTGTTAAGGGTGTAACTTGGACAAAGGAAGATGGGTGACCGGTGGAGAGACCTACGACGTGACTGTTAACTAAATACACAGCAATGTGAGGTGCAGTGTCGTCAAGGCAGTGCTCGCACATTCCCTAAAGTGACCGGAAATGCGGAGGTAGGCAGGCAAGGGCAGGCGTGGGCGGACGTCCGGTGAAAGGTCCTGCATGCCCAGTGAATAGTCCTGCAGGAGTGCCCGAGGAGTGGGGACACGTTACCAGGAGAGGATAGGCTGTGGAGGTCACTACTAGAGGCGGATGCCAATACTGTGGGAGAGGCAGGGGCGGCAAGATGAGGGAGTGTTGCTGCTTCAGAGGGTGGCGCGGAGTGTGTGGAGTCTGTAGTAGACTCGTCGTCCGTGAGGCTCACAATGGGGGAGGCAGCAGAATAGGCAAAGGTCGCGAAGGAGGATGTGGAGGCGGTGGAGGAATTAGATAATTGATCAGGCCAAAGCAGATCAGGGCGAGTGGTGTCTGGAAGTGGCGGAGAATGGGAGGGAGTGGTGGCGGAGGGAGGTAAGTCTGTGAGGGATAGTAGGGAGAGGCGGATTTCAGTGGTAGGCGTGAAGCTGGCCCCTAAGATATCCCAAGCAACAGCAAGGATGTCACTCTGATGGCGAGTGAGGGGAATAAAACGATCAAGGGTGGCGTGGTAGACTGCGGTGGCTGTACCATGCACTGAATGAATAAGAAGGTTAAGGATGTGCGGGGAATTAAGGGACATACCGGAGAGGGAGGGGGTAAGGGAGCTGGCAAGAGGGAAGGAGAGACATCTCCACCCCTCCTTTGGCTACCAATTGGCTGGACAAATAGTAGGCAAAAAGTGTGAGAGACAGGAAAAGAGGCGCAATGTAGGTGCAATGTTAAATGGCAGTAAGTGAACAGCTACCTGGCGGGGTTGCTGAAACTAGTGAGGAGACAGTGGGGGCAACCCAGACATCAAGAAATAACTGGCAGCCTTGACACTCGGCTAGGGAGTGTGGAGGTGGCAAGGCAGCACCAGGAGAGGCGGGGCTGGGAGGCAACTGTCGTGGTAGCAGCAGGGCAGACAGAGGCTTAAAAAGGAACAGAAGCACGAAAAACAGAAACAATGGACAATAAATAAACAAGGATTACATACAACATATGCATGTGCAAAATAAATCTTTTACAATAATAAAGGTGGACCGAGTGAGGGAGAGGTGGGGAGAGGGAGAAAGCAGAGAGGTGGGGAGAGGGAGAGAGCAGCTGCTGAAGACAGCAACAGGAAGCCACAGCAGAGAAAGGTGGGTGGAAGCTGCGAGTCGCGGAGGGCCTGTGAGAGGTGCACTTCCTCTTTTCGGAAGCGCGCAGTTAAAAAAGAATTGAAAGCAGGTAGAAAGAAATAAATGTTAGCGAAAAATACGACTGGTACAGAGAGAGAGGAATTTTATTGATAAAAATAAGAAGACACCCAATCCATGGAGAACGGAATCCTGGGAGGAAGAGAGGGACACAGCAGAGAAGGATGAGAAGGAATGGGGGGGTAGCACCGGGAAGAAATTGGGCAAAGGAAATGCGCATTTAAAAGAGAACGTGATAAACGTGAGAAGGAACCCAGAAGAGATGGGAAGGAGCAGGGAAAGAGCCGATGAACACAGAAAGTGCGTGGGGGTGCGTGGGGGAACCTATGTAACAACTACGGAACACAATAACTTAGGACTCGAACCTGTAGAGCACAACCTGTAGACCACAATGAATTAGGACTCAAACCTGTGTAGAATTTAGACACTTGGGTACAGTATCAAGGACTCAAACCTGTAGAGAATTCAGGACTCAAACCTAGGACTCAAACCTGTATAGAATTTAAGACACCCCAGCAGAGTATCCTAGGACTCAAACCTGTATAGAATATTAGGACTCAAACCTGTATAGAATATTAGGACTCAAAACAAGTAGCGATAACCATACTGTCATGTAGAGAAAAAAGAAAGCACTAAGAAACAATACTGAGAAATGCAAATAAAAAGCAAGCACAAGGAAACCAAGATGGGGCGATGAGAGCAGAGCAAAAAGGTGTGAAAAACCCCGTCGAGGTGTGACCAGCCACAGAGGTTGTCGTGGCAAGACAGCAGACCACAGGGGGATGAAGGAGCAAACACAAGGGAGACCCCGGAGGGTTGAAGCAGCCAGACCTACCCCTCTAAACACGCCAAACACCGTAGTAAATTCAAGGAAAAAAATAAAACTGTCCCTGACTTACCCGGGTGGCTGTGAGGAGAGGAGAGGCCGGGGGCAGCCGCAGGTGTGTCCCAAGTCCGCGCTGTAGAGGAGCCGTCCGCACGAGACCTTCGTGGTTCGCCAGCTGTTCGAGGGTAAATGAAGTGACTGCGGTGGTCACACTTGGCTTACCGGCTCACGAGAGCAAGACCTGCACTCTGCCCATTCTGAGAATAAGGAACAACAGTGTGAAATACAGTGGCACTTTATTAACCGCAATTCAGCAACACAGAGAATTGTTCATCTAGTCATTCGCCGTTCAAATGCTACTCATCAACACATGAGCAGGATGAAATAAAAGCATCGACAATCTTATAAATCATATTTTAAGTGAAGCACAAATATCCATGTATATATCAATTAATGCGCAGCCGCCTAAAGGGCAAGTCTTAAATGAGGGATCATGAATAGGCAAGCGCCTAGGAGGCAAATCTTAAATGAGAGAGCAAAACGCCCCCCCAGGCTACACAATTAAAAGTACGATAAATGCAATGAATTGGGTGTGGATGAGCTAAATTAGAGAGGCTGACAAAGGCAAAAGGCTTGCAATCAGAGAAGAGCACTACAACCTGAGAATAGACGTTCTAGGCCCAAGATAGGAAGAACGTCGACCGGGAACCCACACCGTGCAAGGCACTGGAAAAGAGTTCAGGGCGTGGACAGGGGTGCAAATATTTTATATGGCTTAATGCAGAACTCCCACCCACATTTGACGTGGGCCCTTGACCGCACGCTTACGGTAACTTTGGAAAGTTTTTGAGAACACAGAAGTGGTATCATGGTGAAACTGATGTTCTTAGCAGGTGGTCAGTGCTCTTGACCGCAAACATAAAAAAAAGAGTAACTTTTAACGTAAGATGCTCGGAAAGTTATATTTTATACATTGTTCCTATGCCATGCAGCCGTCTTTGGTTTCGCTTGCGCAAGCTTGGAGAGTTTCATAACTAAAAATATTACAAATATTGCTTGTGAAAGAACAAGATGTACCAGCAGGGTTTCGCGTACGTGTGGGCTAACTTATTCTTGTAACTGTGGAAAATTACCGGGGGGGGCTGGTGCCTCGCAGTGCCGTTGATGGCACAAGTCCCTGTTGTCAGATCAGTGAGGCCTATGAGATTTGATTTAATAAAAATGATAACAAGAGGCAGTGGGCTTGGGCCTACGTGTATGTATCTAAGGAGGTGTGGACCATTGTGGCATCTACTAAATGGTTGAAGTAAAATGGTAACTTAGTACATTCGTTAGGGTCTGACTGGTGGGGTCTATATGGAAGTGTTATGGTTGTTGGGCAGAGCAGGATGGTACATAGGGATTCTGTTATATGGTAGAACGGGACCCTACTTCACCATTCATCATCCAAATATCACTACTCTCTAACTTAACAAGATTATGGGGCGTGCTAAAGATTAGAATTATTTTAAGAGGGTTTTTGTTGTCATGCAAAAGAAAGGTTTCATTAGTAATGGTTACAGTAAGTTGAGGCGGAATGTTAATATCAGAGAAGGTTTGGGGTGTTACACGTAGGGGGTTACTTGCCTGCTTTTTACACTGAATAATTTTGCATAGGTTGGTAATTGTGGGCATACAACTTGCTACATGTGTTGGAATGTTTTGTGATACCTACCTCAAAACTGAGCTACAGGGTTCCTTGGAGGTGGATGCCAGGACTTTTATTTCATTTATATTTTCTCTTACCACTATCTCCATTGCAGAGGCAGAGTGGTTATGCTCAGTGGTCCTTTCAACAGAGTCATCAGGAGTAACCGCTCTGCCTGTGCAATGAGATGAGTAATAATGCACACACCTCCAATGACACCTGGGCTAAGTTAATCTCGCCTTACAATAAACGTAGCCACTATAACCTCACAGTCTATTTCCCCTGCTTGATTGCAAATATTTGGCTTTTTTTCTTTCTGCCATTCTCTGCAGAAAGAAGAAAATGAGAAAAAAAATGTTTTAGTGATTTTGAGTGTGGTTGCTTTTAAAAATATCTTGCCTGTAAGTGAAAAGTTAATGTTCATTAAATATTTGACAGCTTTTTTTAACAAAATTGTACCAGGATTTAATTGTATTGGCTTGATAATGTTGGTTTGGAATTGTTTGCTGCTTTGATACCTTTGATTGAAAAAAGGTTAATTTTAGGTAGATTTGACAGAATGAAAAAGGCTACCTTTTTTAGGTTTTTCTGTTGTGTGGTTGGAAAGTACTGGTGTAGATGCAGGTTTTCTTTCAAATTTTTCTTTCAGTTGTTCTTTATGTGGTGTTTGGAGCTTTTGATTCTTTGGTTCTGAAAAAAGTGAAGGAATGTTATAAGTTTTTTGCTTGGAAAATTTTAGTTTTGCAGATAGCCTGCAAAGAAATAGATTAGTGCTTATGTACTAGAAAAAAAGTAATTTTGCTTTTGCGGCTCAAATTTTTAATGCAATGATACATTTTCTAAAAAAATGCTTCTTTAGTTGAAACCTGTAAAAAAAAAATTATAATTGTGGTTTTGGATCATTTTTATTTTGTATAGTTTGGCTCCTTCAGTGTTGAAGGGCTTGTTTGGATTATTGTGGTTGTGGATGTGTTCCTCTACTCTGGTTGGGTTATATGATTTTATCTGTTGAGAATTGTAAAAAAAAAACTATTTGATTGCATGCTTGACAAAGAACAGAAATGAAAATGTGAATTTTACAGTTTTAATTTTACATTTTTAATTTAAGTACAGTCAATTTGCCCCCAACTCCATCCAGCACTTTCCCTGTGGCAAGAACCAGTCGGAGTAGGAATAGTACATTTGCCCCCAACTCTATCCAGCACTTTCCCTGTGGCAAGCACCGGTCGGAGTAGGAATAGTAAATTTGCCCCCACCACCATCCAGCACTTTCCTTGTGGCAAGCACCGGTCGGAGTAGGAATAGTAAATTTGCCCCACCACCATCCAGCACTTTCCCCGAGGCAGGCACCTGTCGGAGTAGGAATAATAAATTTGCCCCCACCACCATCCAGCACTCTCCCCGAGGCAGGCACCTGTCGGAGTAGGAATATTAAATTTGCCCCTACCACCATCCAGCACTCTCCCTGAGGCTGGCACCTGTCGGAGTAGGAATAGTAAATTTGAACCCACCACCATCCAGCACTTTCCCTGAGGCAAGCACCTGTCAGAGTAGGAATTGTAAATTTGCCACCACCACCATCCAGCACTTTCCCTGAGGCAAGCACCTGTCAGAGTAGGAATAGTAAATTTGCCAACACCACCATCATCACTTATCAGTGCCTGCTAATATATATTATTTCTGACATTAATAAAGTTTTTTTTTGGTTCAGATCATTTTTTACTGTTTACTTACATTTGATTCTGTAAATGTTTGTTTGTTCTTGGTAGGTATTTGGTGTTGCTGTATGTCCAATCTCTGTTAATATCAAAAGGAAAATTTTAATACTCTTTTTTTTGCTTTATGTTTTTTTTTTACTTTGAAAAACATTTAGGGGCTGATTACGATGGCGGGCGGTAGCACAATGCCCTTTTCCGCACTCCATCAATGGTCCTTGCGTCCGCCGTATTACGATGGGCAAAGATAGCCCATTTCCCGTCCGCTGCGGTGTTTCGGGGACTGCCAGGAATCCCCTTCCACAGAGGTGACAGACGGAGCCAAAAGGGAGGGACCGCCGTACGGAATGCGGTTACGACCGCCGGTTGTATTACGATGCCACAAACAGCCCACCACACCGCTGCGGAGAATCCGGCCAATCGAGGATGGCGGTGGCAATACTGCGGATAGCTCCATGTTTTCCTGTCCGCTGGGGAAACGGCGGTCTTTGGCCTTTCCACAGCAAATCCGACCGCCGGGGACGGATTTTCAGCTTTTCCGCCGCTGAATCTTGGAATCCGACCACCACGGTAGGGAGTTTCTGGCGGTGCATCCTAATCTGGCTGGCGGTTTTGCCGCGGTACCTGCGGTCGGCAATTTCCCGCTAGCACGGCGGTCGGAATGCTTTTCCGTCCGCCATCGTAATGAGCCCCTTAGTTCTTTTATTCACTTACTTTTCAAAGGAAAGATAATTTTGTGAATATCTGCTGTAGATTTGGGGCTGCTTTCAAATTCAGTAAATGCTGTAAACAAGTAAAAAATATATTGCAAGTACTTGAGGATTAGGTGTAATTATTTGGAAGCTGTTTACTTATAAGCGTACACTTCCTTCGGTCTGTAGATGGCAGTGTTCAACTGGAAAGCCGGCAAAATTATCCCGCTACTCCTGCTGTGTGTGATCACTATGGAAGTCAGTTTACCACTGAGCACAAAATGGTGGACGGCTTCTTTTATACGGTTTTTGGGGGTAAACGAGAATTTAAAAGAAAATATGTTTTGGAAACAGTTTTTTCGTGTGATTCATACCATGACTGAATGTATATTTATTTTGACTTGTGTAAAAATGTTCGCTCAGACGTTCCTACTCTGAATGTCAGCCATTTTGAGTAGATGCTGGCTCTGGGGCTGTAATAAAAATAGTTGAAGGACTGCCGTTTTATGTGCTTCCAATTGATTGTATGTATAACCTCTTTTTGACTCTGACATTAGTGTTTTTTAATAAAAACACTGTAATTATATCTGTAATTTTCGACGTTTTTTGAAACATACTTTTAGATTTTTATTATTAACACCCAGGAATAGTAATGGATAGGTACTATAAAAATACCCGAGTATTACAATTAATACCTGGGTATTAATAATCTCCCCACCCAAAACCCCTATTTCCCTTGCATCCCGTCCCAGAGGATGGATGCAAAAAAGTTAACTAACTGAAATTTTTATCAAAATCAATGAAAACATATTTTGCGTTGTAATGGTATGCGTTGTATTAGTATGCATTGTAATGGAATGCGTTGTAATGGTAGTTTTAATATATCTCAATGTACATGCGTTGTAATGGTATGTGTTGTAAAAACATGCGTTGTAATGGTATTTGCGTTGTAAAAACTGCAATGTAAAAGTATGCGTTGTAATGGTATGCGTTGTAACGTCATATATTCGGAAGAACTAGCTGAGGCTCTGGACAGCTCCAAGCAACATTCCATGAATAAGGTGCTCCCCTTGACTCTGCAGCCTTTTACTAGACAACTGGGTAAAATTGCAGAGTGGGTCCCTATTCTCCCCTCTCCTATTCCAGAGGGCCTCCTTGACTCTATGCCTGCTGCCCCAAGAGACAGACCTCAACAAGACGCAAACAAGTGGCCCCAATCTGCATCTGTTGCCAAACTTTAAAGTCCATCATATGAGACCACGAATACAGTGCTGTACTGTTACCATTAGCGTCCACCTTGGCTTCCCTCTCCATTCATCCTGATGATATTTTAGACTTATCTGATCCTCCAGTGTCCCCACAGTCTTCTGAGGAGCCCCTCTCAAAGACATGTAAGGTGGATGCCCCTGTGGCCTACCTCATCAGAGCCCGCTTATCAACCTCTTAGCTTCTAATCCTGATGATATAGCCCACCCTGTTCCTCAGAAAAAATTCCCTGACCTGAGGTTGCAGAGCACATGCAGACAAGCCTTCACAAAGAATTTGCCTGCTATCTTCTCTAGAAGGTAGAGTTGCAGAAACTCCTGCAGTGGATCCAAACATGAATACTTTGCAAATTCTCTAAAGACTCTAGGAAGGGCATAGACAATGCCAAGACCATTTCTTAGACGTTTTGAGGCCTCTGGCATGGATCCTTGAAATGGCAGTAGAAGCAAAGGAATCTGGGAGTCCTATCGATCCTGATACTCTTGTGGTCCCAACATGTCATATGTAGGCCTGGGTGGAGTTTGCGGAGTCGCTCTATGCCGAACTCTGCGAAGCGGCTGCAGAACACCATGCTACGCAGATTTTTTGATCGGAAGGATTTTCCTGGTGTGCCCGTTTGGGTTACGTTTCACGTCAACCGCATATATTTATTATATTAGTGTGTGCTTTTGTGTCTTTGTATCTTTCATTTTTTTCAATTTTTTGTGTGTTTTTCACACCTTTTGTACTTTTTAAATGTTTCCTTTACTTTCTCTGTATTTCCTTTCTTTCTTCCTTCCTGCCTACCTTCCTTCCCTGTTTTTGTTCTCCCTTCCACCCAGTGCCATGTCAGAACAGGGGAGCAGCAGCGCCAGGCCCCCGCCAACCGCCTACCCTGCAGACACCTGCGCCGCGAAGGTGTGCATCCCCAGGGCTATTTTCAGTGAGGTGGAGGTGGCAGCACTGTGTTTTTTCGTGCAATGCCACCTCCCATCCATGCTGGCAGCAGGCGATGGGCACGGCAGTGGGTCCCCCATGCGGGAGCATCGGCTGTGCTGGGGAGGGTGTGTCGGTTTGCGCGGCTCACCGGCCAGGTTTGATGCACCGTCCAGCAGCTGACTCACTGCTGGGTGTATATCCTTGACCGGGAGCAGGACTTGCTCGACCTGCTTGGTGTTGAGATTCTAGGGCTCGGTGACTATTAATTATTTGTTGTGTTTGTGTTCTATAGTGCTAAAAACAAAATCACAAATAGCATGCTGCTCACACTCAGAGGTAAGTTACGTTTAGTTTATGTTTGAATATTATTATTATTATGTGATCCAGTTTCAACTAGGCAAGTGCTTGGGGCTACCTAATCATACTCATTGGCGCTCGCTTTGGTTGATTAATTACGAAGCCTTTGGGGACTCTTCTGTCCTCCTGTTACCATAGTGAATCAGTGAATCAGTGAGTTAGGGTTCTCTGTGACTTTCGTTATGTAGGTCGTACAGTCCCAATCTATTTCACAGTGATGTGTAGTATGCATCAATGCATTACAAAAAAGGAAGACTGAGTTGGTCCATCAAGGGGGTTGAGAAATGAGAACAGAATCAAAGATCATTCATTGCGATGCATTAGTTCCAAATGTAGGGGCATATTAGCAAGAACCTGCGATAATTATCGCAAAGCTTGCTTAGCGCGTGTTTTTCTATCGCCGGCTATCGCTGGATATTACCGCGGAGATAACATGCTATTAGCAAGGTTTATCTCCAATGCGATAAAATATCCAGCGATAGCGGCGAAACCCAGCAATAACGCGAGAAATCCAGCGATAGATTCCTCGCGCTAATGCTGGGGACTTAACCTTGCAATCCACCTCCCATTGACTATTATTGTTAAGTCATGCTTTTACCAGTTCTAAAAAACCAGCGCTAATCGCGGTTAGCGCGCGTATTTTTATCGCCTCGCGGTTATTGCTAATAGGCGATAGCGATGTTAGCGACTGTTTTCAGTCGCTGTTAGGTTGGGAACGCCTACCTTGCATGTCATTAGCGATAAATATCGCTGACATGCAAGGCGATGTAATTCCCAGCCTCTAACGCCTGAAAGCTGTCGCTAACGCCTGTTAGCGACAGCTTGCTAATAGGGCGTTAAAAATATCGCCGATTTAGCGGCAAAAAGTGCCGCTAAATCGGCGATAAAGCCCTTGATAATATGCCCCGTAGTTTTTTTTTTAGAAACTTTGGAATAGAGATTTTAGGATTAGTATGGCCAACTCAATGACAGTCCATAGACTTGAACCTAGTTATATAGGTGATCTGTTCTAGATAAGTGCAATGTGACTGCATTTGCCTGTCATAATAAAGTTGTGGAGATTTACTCTACCACTAATCAATTTGTTTTTTCTTCTTCATTTCTTACATCAGCACCCAAGGGCAAGAAGAGAGGTAATTCAGAGGAGGGTCTGGGAAGAGCTGGGGTGAAGGCGCCGACCACCAGCGCCACCGCTGAGGGCTCCGCTCAGCCAAGTAAGTCCTAATATTTATTATTATAATTTCCCTAATGTTGGTTTTTATGATTGTTGTGGGCTTAGGGCAGAATCTTGGGTATTGGAATGTTGGTGCTGGGTTCCAGTTCGATAGTTGCTGCCTGGAGCCTGATATTGCTGGTGAGAAATTAAGTTGCTCTGACACCCTTACCTGCCGTCTTCCTTTCATGTGGCAACGAGGACGGGATACGACCCACACATGCAAAGCACAATGGATTAGCTCTTTTTTCTCTGCCCACTATGTTACTTTTAAATTTTGCCTTGTTTATTTTTTTTATACTGTCTCCTATTTTTTTCAACTCCCCTATCCCCTTTTTGTATCGTTTTTGTTATCCCTGCATTATCTTTTTTTCCGTATTTCATGGTTTTCTTTTTGGGTAGCTGATTGTTTTCATGCAGTCTGTACTAGTCTCTAGTTAACTTATCTTCTGCTTTCTTGGTATTCTTTCTCTCTCTCCCATACATCTTGTGGTACTGTAAGACTAAGACAGATTTTTTGTACTCCACTGTCTACTGTGAAGATTGCAGGATCAAAGTATTATAAATAATATTTGTCTTTTCCTTGCTCATGCTCTAACAGTTAACGAGAGAGTGGCCATGTAAATGGACTATCTCTCCCACCTGAATGTTGTGCTGTGTAATTCATTTATACAGTAGACCAGCAGTTTCCATAACAGTGCAGCATGGCTGGAAAGTACGAGGTCCTATTGCATTTGCAAACCAACACCATTGCCAGAAGATCCACGTTCAAGCTGCTTTGTATCACCCACAAAGAGATACATGAAACAGGACAGCTCTTCATCAGGAATAAAATCACCAAACACATTCAACAAAGGAACCTCCGCTCTAGAGTGGCACCTTACCTCAAAATCCCAATGTACAAGAAAAAAAACATGGGTGGCACATCTGTCTTTTTTCAAGCAGCCAAACTATGGAACTCTGTACCCCCCAACATGAGATCCACAGATAACCACTTTATCTTTGGAAAACTACTCAAGAATTGGCTCTTACCGACATTACCACCATACACAAACGGAAATATTCATAATATCCCTCAGTATATAAGCATTTATGTGGACTATAGATATGTACCTATATATCTGTATTGCTTTGTGTAAAGGTGTATAATAATTATGGTGTCCATTACGATGGCGGGCGGACACCGTAACGGTAAACGGGACTGACCGCCAGAGGTGCGGCGGTCCCGCTGTGCCCATTAGGATGTGACCGCCACCCTGGCGGTCGCATCCCACATATTTAACATTGTGGCGGGCGGTGCTGTAAGCAGTACCTGCCACAATGTTAAATATGCATGTTGTGCATTGGCATGCACAACGTGACAGGCACCGCGCGGTGCCTGCCACCTTGTGTATGCCTATGGTACCCCCCAAGTGCAGCCCTCCACCCCCCACCCCCTCAGAGGCCCGTAACGGGCCCCCAAAGCAATCTCCACCGGCCTTTCCATGGCGGCATCGTGGAAAGGCCTTTCTGAATGCCAATGATAATATGGATGGCGGTGCCTGCAAGGCACCGCCACCATATTGTCTCCCTTTTCCGCCCGGTCGGCAATCCGACCGGCGGAAAAGTGGCGGACGGACTTTCCGTCCGCCGCTGTACCCCCCGCCATGCTAATGTGGCGGGGGTAAGTGGCGGGCGGGCGGTGAGTTATGGCGGGCGGATCGCCACCGCCGGTCGGGCGGTGGCGATCCGCCCCCCATCATAATAGGCCCCTATGTTTTTAAAAATATAGATATTGTTAGTTCTGCTTAACAAATGTACATATTACTGATAGTTACTGATAGTTACATTATTCTATGTTTTTAACATGTGTATAAGTGACTGCATAAATAAGTAAATATTTTATCATAACTATCTACAATTGCTTTACTATTGAATTACCAACAAAAAAAAATTGCTTTTAAATACAACATTTGAAAGTTGGAGTTTATTAAATGCATCTTTAATCTACATATCCTACCTTCCTTATGCATATATATACTTTCCATGTACTTATGTATCTATATATTTATTACTTTTCTTCTAGTTCAGAATATCCAATGCACTACCCTATTTCTCACCCTAGACCTCTATCAATATATCCTCTACCTCCACTTTCTCATTCATCCCAGGCCCCATGCCACTACTATGACCCCAGGATAACCCTTTCTAGACTCTTCCCTCCTCTGCCCCTCCTTGCATCATCTCATACCTCTCTTACTATACAGATCTCCCAAACAGGCTTTTCTAAACCCTTACCTCTGACTCTTCAACCTCCCCTTTACCCACCCCAGGCACCCTCCTACTACTGTGAACTCCCAAAAAAAGATTATATCCCTCTTTCCCTCTTATATCCCTCCACTATTCCTTTTCAATCCTAATAACAGAATAACATGTCCACCACTCAAATTAATTTAATATTTTCCTATACTAACTCCCCTCCACCTCCCCTTTACTCAACCCAAACCCCCTCCTACAGCTATAAACTCAAAAAAAGAAATCTAGACCCTTCCCCCTTTTATCCCTCCACTATTCCTTTTCAATCCAAATAACAGATAACATGTCCACCACTCAAATTAATTGCATATTTCCCTATACTAATTCCCACTAATCCTGTTCGGGTTCCGGAGTAGCTTGCTACTCACCAAAAAGCGCTTCATC
The DNA here is from genome assembly GCA_963921515.1 of Calotriton arnoldi. NCBI lineage: Eukaryota > Metazoa > Chordata > Amphibia > Caudata > Salamandridae > Calotriton > Calotriton arnoldi. Next base: position 654,831 of record CAWUFW010009136.1, read on the forward strand.
ACCTCATCAGGGGTAGCAAGCGCTATATAAATGCAGACCTCTTACCTCTTCTACCTCTCCACTATCCTTCTCAATCCAAATAACAGACTAACATATCCACCACTCAAATTACTTTCATATTTCACTATACTAATTCATGACTAATACTTTATAGGTTCCAGAGTAGCGTGCTACTCACCGAAAAAGTGCTTCAACACCTCATCAGCGTTAGCAAGCACTATATAAATGCAAACCTTTTCCCTCTTCTATCCTCCACAATTCTTCTCAATCCAAATGACTGACTAACATATCCACCACTCAAATTACTTTCATATTTCACTATACTAATTCACCACTAATCCTTTATGGGTTCCGGAGTAGCATGCTACTTGTCAAAAAAGCACATTGACGCCTCGTCAGAGGTAGTAAGTGCTATTTAAATGCAACTACAATACAATACATACAATATTTCTTTCATCAACCATTATTCCACCCCTTCATTGTGCTACAATGACTCAGAGTCATCATGATCATCATAGGCTATAGCTCTGCCCCTCTCTTATGAAAGGTTTTTGGCTGGCTTCACTACCTGGTTTTGCCCAGAGTGATATTTTTGTTAGAAGATACTACAGTGCTAACAGAACTGTAGTGATGTGTTGCTGTTGTGTTTTCTTGAAATTAAGGGGAGGCGTATCTGGCATCTAAAAAATGTATATTGTTTTTTTCTAGCCACACTGACCACCAGTGCAGCTGGCTTGAGTACCGCTGCAGGAGGAGGAGATTCAGTTGGAGGGGGAGAAGCGGCAGCAGGGACGGGCAATGGTAAGTCACAATGCTTGCTTATTGACAATTACTATTATACTCACTAACTACAAGGGCGCCATCGTGTTCGTGAATCACCCGCTTTACCAGCTGCAACAGTGGTTGAGTTATGGCCTCTTCTATCTGCAGCTCAGCAAAAGCTCTCATAATGAACGCTAAGACTTATGGCTTGAGGGAAATTGGAAAGGACAGAAGGTTAAAAGAAAGGATGGGTGAAATGGTATACTTTAGGTGGTTGATGCTGTGCTAATGGCCCGCAATGCAACACAGCTGCAAATCTTATTGGATGCTTTTGTTTCATACATGGGAAACTTAGACCAAAGGATACATTAATATATGTCCTTTATTATGACCTGCTGCCCACACAATACTAAATCCAAAACTTTTATCATGGGGAACTACATTTTAGAGTAAGTAAATAATGTAAACTACCTTTTTAGTTCCTCTCTCTATTGGAAGTCAATTTTAGTTGTCAGAGCACAACATTTTAAAAGGAACATTGAGGCAATTTTTAGATTTTCTCATAGGTTGGCCCAGAAACCAATCAAATAATTGATCCATCTTTATAAAGTTAAATGTACTGCGGCAGGGACATATGGAGCGAGCTTATGGGGGTATGCAAACATGACTCTGCTCCGAAGGGTTGAAAATAATTTTTTACAGAGATTACTAATAGTACCCCAGGAACCGCTACATTGATATGTCATGAAGAGCTAGACCTTAGTTATCTAGAAAATACACTGGGCATGGGTACATTATTGTTGTGAATAAAGACCTGGACAAATCCAGAGTCAGAGTTAGTCCGTCCTTGCATTTCCAATTGTCTTGCCCTGAATGGGGCAGGGCGAATTCCCTGGGTCACATATTTAAAGGAGACATTTGAAGTGATAGGTCGGAAAGAGTTGCTCACGAATCCTTATCTGATCACCCCAAAAATGAAAGAGGTAGTCAAAACATGTTATTTTAACCCTTGCATGAATTTAAGGTTCTGGATTACACAGTCCATGATAGCAATTAAAAGATACATTATGATCTCAATGACAGCCAACGTAGAACCATACCTTGTCTGCGTCACTAATCCTGTATATCACTGTTATCTTTCTCTTTCCAGACTTTTTATGATACATTTTAAAGTGTCCTTCCCTGTTCAATGTGTTTGGACACATGACGAACCTCCCTATCGGTGTGACCAAACTACTAAACAAAGCACTTGACACTTCATTTTGTTTTGTTCATTATATGCAGACAATAGACATGAATTTTTAAGACCTGTTCCACAGATATTCAACCTGGGATCTCATATGGATGGCCTGACTTTTTTACAAAATTTCTCAATGATAAATGTGTGTTTTGCTATTCTCAACTTTATTAGGAAAACAGTAGCAATTAGAAATAGATTTGAGAGAATCCCACTTTGATACTGAGAATAGCCTCCCAACCCTGTATTTGTATTTTATAGGTCTTTTAGCTTTTTAACCTGCTGAATGTTTTAAGATGTTAAAATGGTCCTTGACGCTTTGGCTTTTTAATAGGCCTGAGGATCTGCTCTTTGGAACCAGTAGTTTTTTAACTCTGGGAGCCCTTCATGCCAAGACCAGCAGCGGCACTTTCAACCTGGTCCCTGCCTGCCGGTCCCTGCGGGAGGAGTCACGAGCGCAGGAGCGCTACAAGGGACGCGGGAGAACCGGTGTAGCGGGAGCCCTTCATGCCAAGACCAGCAGCGGCACTTTCAACCTGGTCCCTGCCTGCCGGTCCCTGCGGGAGGAGTTACGAGCGCAGGAGCGCTACAAGGGATGCGGGAAAACCCGCTACGCGGGACGCGCGCGCGGACGTCGACCAGGCGAAGACCGGGCCAAGACGGGCCCGTCTGAGCCCGTCAGAGGCCGAAGGAGGCCGGGCTGGGCACTCTCTCTTGGCCCCACATGGGCGACTGTACTGGATTCGCGAGGATAACAAGCATCAAGAGGTTGGGTTGAGAGGTACTGTACGTTCATATTAATAATCAGTAACGGAAACGGCTTCAAGGGGAGTCTCTATTCTGCAGGTTCTTTTGACACTGTGATATTCTGATATTTTGTCCCCTCTAAAACCTGTTAAACATCAGATTTAAGTGACTACTTAGAGAGCTGGACTATACTGTTTGATATCAAGGTACTGTCAACATGGGGAAAAGAAAAACATTAACCGGTCAGCTCCTACCTGCGGAAAAGGTCACTGGGGGTGCACAACAATCGTTACTGACATATTTGACTGGGGCAATGGGAGCAATAGAGAAGCAAATATCCTCGGTAGAAGAGTCACTAGAAGTAACCACACAACGTATTAATGAAGGGAATAAATCCCCAATTAGAGTTACAACTGGAGAGATATATATAGGGGTGGTAAGCTGTGGTGTTCCTGAGAATGGATGTGTTCAAGATATGATTGATAAAATAACATACTGTGATCAGGATTCATTTAGTCAGCCCCCACAAAAGCGGACAAAGATGCCATCACAAATAGATAAGAGTATCGAGGTTATAGGATCTGAGAGGCATAATACATCAGCTACCGTGACCAATTCTAACATAGTAAATATCTCTAAAAATGTTAAACTTGCAAAAAAGCGGCAGGGGGGAAAAGAACGGCACTAAATGCCCCCCCGGAAAGACCCTTGGCAGAGAAAAACAGTAAAGTAAAACCTAAGGAAGCTGACACTAGAAATCTATCTACCCTCGTACGGAAATTAGACCTGTTTCTAAGAGACTCATTCATAAAGATTGAGGGAAGAGTTAGCACGATAGAGCAGATGCTAACGGGCCTCTTAGATAGAATAGATTCAAATAAATATTCACTTAACAACCAGGGAGAAAGGGTAGATGGTAAGGCTGTCCCAGGAGGGGGCCGTAAGATGCAAAATGAACATGGTCAGCCTCACCAAGCCGAAGTAGGGGTATTATCTAATACGAGTAATAGCCACCAAAGGGACCATCCTTTGCCCACGTCTACCCCCTCAGTTAATCAAGTAAACCAAATTGACCACCAGTGGAGTGCTATACAAAAAAATGGTAATAGGGAAGTTACTAGGGATGTCACAACGAATAATCACACTTCCAACCTGACTCCCTTCCACCAACAAAAGGAAACTTCACTTATAAAAGGTACACCAATTGAGCCACCACACCTAGATCTACCACCGGCGTGTACACCATACACGATAATACTTGCTAATACACCAAAGATAAGATCTGAGGAAATTGAATCCTGGGAGACCCTAAGAAATAAAGCTCTCCACTGGTTAGGTGTAAAGGTTGGCCTAACTGAGCAACTCTTTATGGAGTTTAAAATGGCCAGGAGGGTAAAATGGGTAGGGAAGGACCGAAAGACTCTGCCTGGTGACTGCGTGGTATTAACGTTCAAAACCCCCGACCTAGTTAATAAGATCTTATGGAAGGGAGGAAATGGGCCGTTATCCACGGCTGACATCAATATCCTGCCCCTAGGCTATTTTTATAAACCCCCAAATGTGATGGAGAGGAGAGGTACAGATTGGATGAATAATGCAAGAAATGAGTATGCACATAATATTCCGGTGAGAAATCGCTTCGCACCGCTGACCTCTCTAGAGGAGATAGATTGACTAAACATCTTTCGTATAGATAACACTGCTACCCTCACCCCCCACAATTTCCAAGAACTAGGTAGGATAATTGCGACTAACAACAGTGTTGCCCTAGATGAACAAGATTCCTCTGCTACTTTTTCCCCCCAGAATATTCGAGAATTAGATAGGATCAATGTGAACATTCATAGTGTTGCCCTACCCAAAGGAGGAAGTCCGCATAATCAGAGTGAAGCACATAGACTAAATTATATAAATAACATGGAAGTGCTGGAGCCTATGTTAAGTACAGAACAAAATAGGCTGTTGCTCCCTAATTCATCCACGACTTCAGATATAGTTAATCAATTTCAGCCAAGAGGTAACAAAAGTAGTATTAAGATACTTTATTGGAACGTAGCTGGTCTACGCTCCAAAATAGAAAATCAACTCTGGTTTAAGTTTGTGAGTAAATTTGATATCCTTTGCTTACAAGAAACATGGTCTTTGAAAGAAATGCATTTAGAAGGATATAAGACCTTTAACACAGCAGCAGTATCATCGGCAAGTGGGAGGCCAAAGGGAGGCCTGTGTATATATGTATCAAACTTGTTAAGGGTAAACAAAATATCGTTTAATGTTTCAGAACCAAACTACCAAATAGTGAATATGAATATAGATAAGCGAGACACTGTTGTTTTGATTAACTTTTATAATAATGCCCAGAAGGAACATATAATAGATATTTTAAAGCAGCTTAGAAGTGCTATGCAGAACATTCAGAATGAAAATAGGGAGAATGTAATACTTATTTGGGGGGGGTGATTTTAATACTGTCTTGTGCCCACATAGTGATGACGTAGTATGTGGGTTAATAGATGAAAAAGATTGTAACCTTCCTCATTTTTCACATAGTGCTCATGGTGATGTCCTAAATGAGATCTTATTTTTTATGGATATGGGTTTTGCAAATGCATTGAGTTCGCCACCGATCCCATTTACTCAGACTTTTCATGGGAGAGGGCAGAGTACGATTATTGATTTTATTATAATTTCAAACAGATTTGCGTCCAGGCTTCTAAGTTTTAAAATGCATAAGAACGTTCTAAGTGATCACTTTCCCCTAAGTGTGGATCTACTGGTTTCTACAAAAATACAGGGGGCCCATCCAAGGGGAATACAACCGATACAGGAATTGGTAATAAATCAACTTAATGGCTACTCTCTAAAGTGGGCTCAGGTAGAACCACTTGCAACTACCAAAGTAATGGTAGAGAATAGTCTGGAACAAATTCTGAGATGTCTTGACGAGAGCACACCGTGTGAAGAAATATTGAGGTCCTATGTACAGATAACAGAAACAATTAGGAACACACTAAAACGTGAACTGAAAAAGGGGAAAAGGAAGATAAACGGGTGGTTTGATAATAAATGCACAGTAGCCTATACTAGTTTAAAGCATGCACTACACAAAAAGGAAAGGGATGGAGTGGAAATAAGGCGGTGTAGGAAAGTATATAACCAAGTAGTAAAAACACGAAAAAGTGAAGTAAAAAGGAATATCTGGGCTGATCTACACAAGGCAAGTATGGAAAGGGATAGCATCGCCTTTTGGCGTGTGGTCAACTCTTGCGACCCGAAGACACTCCAACACTAGAAATTGCAATCGATGAAGGACAGTGGGTAGATCACTTCTCCAAAATGTACAGTAAGATAAAGGAGGATAGCAACGTAACTCTCTGTTCTGCTCCTACCAGTCCTTTAGCACAAGATTTCCCAATTAATTTAGACTTTACCTTAGAAGAGGTGCAATCTGCTTTGAAAGCTAGTAAAGGCGGAAAGGCCCCGGGCCCAGATGGGGTACCCGTAGATATATATAAGCAAAACTTAGAACTATGGGGCCCTTTAATAAAACAAGTCCTTGCAGCCTCATGTAAAATCAGACTTTTGGGAACTTGGTCTGAGTCACTAATGGTACCAATTTTTAAAAAAGGTGACAGACAGAACCCAACATGTTATCGTCCGATTTCTCTGCTTGATTCGGTGGGAAAAGTGGCAGGTCGTACTATATAAAACCGTCTACAGCAATGGGCTGAAGATAACGACATAATATCGGATTTACAATTTGGATTTAGGGAAGGCCTAGGAACAATAGAACAGGGCCTCAATTTAACAATACTAATGGGAAAATATACTAAAGTGAAAAAAGGAAAATTGTACCTAGCATTTGTAGACCTCTCCACAGCATTTGATTCTGTATGCCACAATAAACTGTGGAAAATCCTTGAAGTAATGGGGGTTGACTTTCCCTTAATCCAAATTATAAGAGCACTGTATTCGAATGCAAGAGCTAGGGTAAGGTATGGACTAAATGGGGAATACACAGAACCATTCCCTGTGGAGAGGGGGGTTAGGCAGGGGTGCGTCCTGGCACCCTTCTTGTTTACATTGTATACCAACAGTTTGGAAGGAGCTATGCTCGAGGGGTGTCAGGATCTACCGCAGGTACATAAATGACCAATACCCGCCCTACTTTATGCAGATGATGCAGTGATATTGGCACAAACACCATTGGGGTTACAACGGGTTCTCAATAAATACAGTGAGTACATGAAAAACCTTGACCTAAAAATTAATGTCACCAAAACTTATATAATGAACTGTGGGAGGGCTGATAGAAATCAAAGGACCATCTTCATTGAGAATAAGAAAGTGGAAAACACAAAGACATATCCATACTTAGGTATTCTCATGGACAATAAGGGCACGTGGCAACAGGCCATAAAGGCCAGGAAACTATTGTTTATGAGAACTACGACGGCTTTGGTAAATTTTTCACAGAAGTTGGGAAAGAGGCCCCCTATGGAACTGATTAAGATTTACCAAGCCAAGTGTATTAGTGCAGTAATATACGGGGCTGGGATCTGGGGATATTGTAACGTGTCTGAAATACAGAAAGTGGAAAACGCGTTTCTTCGTTATTTATTGGCCGTCCCCAGTTCAACATCAACTTATATTTGCCACACTGAGCTGGGGGTACAATATATTACAGATATAATAAGGGTGCAACCAGTCTTATTGTGGCATCGAATTTGGACCTCAACAAAAATGACTCTCAATCAAAAGGTCCTAAGTGACGCCCTCAAATTAGAGCAAGCCCTAGTTATTAGGTGGCTGAAGTATATTAAAGATTTTATGATGGATTTGGGACAACCTGAATTTTTTCTTAATCCCCAAATGATGTGTTCAATCCCCAGGAAAGTTTTTAAAAAACGCTGTATGTCTCACTTGGAAGAAATTAGATACGCGAGTGAGGTTCTTAAACCAACAGTACAAACAAACCAGATGATTCTATCTTCCACTGCAACGCAACCATATCTAACTTATCATATAACTGGGTACGATAGATTTGTTCTCACACGTTTTAGACTAGATGTTTTTTATCGAGTAGTATCTTTTCCCACGATAAATGACTGGTCAAAAAATCTAATAAATTGCCCATGCGATGGATCTTCATCTCAATCGACAATTCATGTTGTTTTATTTTGTAAATATTATTCAGATTTAAGAAAGAGGTGGATCCTACCTATTTTAAGAATCTGGGGCTTGAGGCAATGTCGCCCAGCTTACCTTGCACTGCAGTTTTTAGATAATGAATGCTATACAAGAAATATTGGTCTCTTCTTGAAAAGTGTAATTAAGCATAGGAAACGACTTTGAAAGTAAAAAAATTGATTTTAACAAGGTGTTTTCAATAATTGTGATTCATATTGAGAAATGATATTTTTATGACTATCGTGAACTATGAAAATGATAAAATTTATTCTGATCTCTTTTTTAACAAATGATTTTAAACCGGTTGTATTGGAAATAGTGTAATGTTTACTGTGTTATTGTGCTTTTATGGTTTTGTAAATTCAAAAATTCAAACCGAATAAAGCAAATTTCAATTCAATTCAACTCTGGTTTCATGGAAGAATGATGTTCTAACAATCGTATATTCTATGAAAAGTAATTGCACTGTATATTTTTACTTGTGACTTTCTTAGCTTTTTTTGCTGAATAAAGCTTGATTTGATAATGTTTTTTTCTAGCCACACCGACCACGAGTGCATCCTGCTTAAGTGCCGCTAGAGGAGGAGGAGAATCAGTTGGAGGGGGAGAAGCGGCAGCAGGGATGGGCGGTTGTAGGTCACATTGCTTGCTTATTGACAATTACTATTATACTCTCTTGCTACAAATGCGTTGTCATGATCATGAACCCCCGGCTTTACCAGCTGCAGCGGTGGCGATTTTTATCTGCAACTCAGCAAAAGCTATAAATGATGGCCTGCGGGAAACGTGAAAGAACGGAAGATTAAAAGAAAGGATGGGTGAAATGGTATATGAGTGAAAGGATGCGTGGGTGAGTTAAAGGGTGCATGGTTGGGTATTGGTAAAGGGATGGATGATAGGATGGTTGAAAGAAAGCGATCCTTGACCCTGTCCCTGACCTTGACCCTTGACCCTGTCTTCAGGCAGGTCGCTACCCCACGCCGCACAGCTCCACCAGTGTGACTGTGTGCCTCTGCTGCTTGACACCGCCGCTGCCGCAGGTTCGAGGCCCCTCTGCCTCGGTAGTCCGGTACTGCTGTATTCATTGTATTGCTGCCTCTTGTGTATTTTTGTCTCCCACTGACCTAACTTTGCCTTTTTTTCCTTTTGTTATCTCTGTGCCCCCCTTGTTTTTGCCTTCTGTGCCCCCTGGTGCCCTTTGCCTTAATCCGCCCGTTTTTCCCGCCGCTGCGTCCCCTGCGGCCCCTACGGCCCCGCCCCCCTGCACGCCCATTCGTCGCCCTGCTCACACCTCCCAGCTGCTCCTCCCTCCCACCTCCCCTTATATGGCGGCCGCGCCGCTGGTGTGCCGAAGGCGCGCCTAAGGCAAGCCCGTCTGCGCCCATCCGTGCCTGGACCGCGCCCAGCGCCAGACACCCTGGTCCCCGCGACCGCCACAGCGACGACCAACACCACTACGACGCCAGCACCCTCCACGCTCTCAACACCGGACGATCCCACACCTGCTTCCAGGCCACCCCGAAGCGCACCCAGGGACCCTTCTCCTGCCGGAGCTGCAGCTTCACCAGCCTCCGAGCCACAAACCTGCCCACCGAGACAGGACGCAACCACCTCAGATGCATACTACTCAACACCCGCTCCGCACGCAAACATTCCGTCGAACTCTGGGACCTGCTCGACTCATCCTCCCCGGACGTCACCTTCTTGACAGAGACCTGGATGAACGCCTCCTCAGGGCCGGACATCGCCATAGCCAACCCGGACGGCTACAAGATCACCCGCAGGGACCGCACCAACGGAGTAGGAGGAGGAATCGCCATCGTCCACAGGAACACCCTCAGGGTCTCGACCAGCACCGACGACACCCTCAGCACCGCCGAACACCTGCACTTCCAGATCCACACTGACCCCAACACCACCCTCAGAGGGACGCTCGTCTACAGACCCCCCGGACCCTGGCCACAGTTCAGCGACTCCATCGCCGACTTCATCAGCACATACGCCCTCGCCTCCACAGACTACATTCTCCTCGGAGACCTGAACTTCCACCTCGAGAACAACAACGACAGCAACTCCACCACCCTGATCGACAACCTCGCCAACCTCAGACTCAGACAGCTCGTCACAATGCCCACCCACTCCGCCGGCCACACGCTCGACCCCATCTTCTCCGCAAGCTCCCACGTCACCTTCAGCCACACCACCGAACTCCACTGGACCGACCATCGCTGCATCCACTTCACCTTCCGGAAACCCACCATGCACCACCGCACTCAACAGATCCCCCGCCGCAGCTGGAGCAAAGTCACCGAAGACCAGCTTAACACCACCCTCGCCCGAAGCCCACCCACCAACCCCACCGACACCGACACCACCGCCCGCAACCTCAGGCGATGGATCGACGACTGCACCAACACTCTCGCCCCGATCAAGAAACCCTCCAACAGACGCACTGACAAGAAAGCCAGCTGGTTCACCGCGGACCTCCAGGCCTCCAAGCAAAACTGCCGAAAACTCAAGAAGGAATGGCACCGCGAACAAACACCGGACAGCTATGCAGCCCACAAGAACGCCATCCGCAGACACTATCACCTCATCCGATCCGCCAAAAGAGCCTCCTTCAAAGACCGCCTCGACAACAATGCACACAACAGCAAAGAGCTCTTCAACATCGTGAAAGAACTCTCCAACCCTAGCTCCAACACCAACGACATCCCACCATCGCAAGACCTGTGCAACTCCCTAGCCACCTTCTTCCAACCGCAAGATTGCAGACATCCACGACAGCTTCAACAACGAGACCGTCCTGACAGCCACCGACACCTCAGACCCTCCCGCCAACATCCACATCGACCCCCTGCTCGCCTGGACCAACGTGAACGACGACGACACCATAAAAATCATGAGCACCATCCAGTCCGGCTCCCCGTCAGACCCTTGCCCGCACCACATCTTCAACAAAGCCAGCGCCACCATCGCACCCCATCTCCGCAAGGTCATTAACACCTCCTTCGAGTCCGCAACCTTCCCAGAGAGCTGGAAGCACGCCGAGATCAACGCCCTACTCAAGAAACCCAAGGCGGATCCGAGAGACCTCAAGAACTTCCGGCCCATCTCCCTGCTCCCGTTCCCGGCGAAGGTCATCGAGAAGATCATCAACGGACAACTGACCCGCCACCTCAAGGAGAACAACATCTTGGACCCATCCCAGTCCGGGTTCTGCAGCAACCACAGTACCGAAACCGCCCTCATCGCCGCCACCGACGACATCAGGGCCCTGCTGGACAACGGTGAAACCGCGGCCCTCATCCTCCTGGACCTCTCAGCCGCCTTCGACACAGTTTGCCACTGCACCCTACACACCTGCCTCCACAACGCAGGGATCTGAAACAAGGCTCTGGAATAGACCACCTCCTTCCTCTCCGACAGAACCCAGAGTGTCCGCCTCCCGCCTTTCTGATCCAAAGCCTCCGAGATCATCTGCGGCGTACCCCAAGGATCCTCCCTCAGCCCGACACTGTAAAACGTCTACATGGTACCTCTCGCCCACGTAGCCCGACTGCACAACCTCAACATCATCTCCTACGCCGACGACACCGAGCTGATCCTCTCCCTCACCAAGGACCCCGTCACCGCCAAAACCAACCTCCACGAAGGAATGAAGGCTGTCGCCGAGTGGATGAAGAACAGTCGACTGAAGCTGAACTCAGACAAGACGGAGGTCCTCATCCTTGGCTCCACCCCCTCAGCCTGGGACGTCTCCTGGTGGCCGACCTCTCTGGGAGCAGCACCAACACCCACTGACCACGCACGCAACCTGGGGTTCATCCTCGACTCCACACTCTCCATGGCCAAGCAAGTCAACGCTGTCTCATCCTCCTGTTTCAACACCCTCCGCATGCTCCGAAAGATCTACAGATGGATCCCCATCGAAACAAGAAGAATGGTTACCCAGGCCCTCGTCAGCAGCAGACTGGACTACGGAAACGCCCTCTACGCAGGAACCTCAGCTAAACTCCTGAAACGACTACAACACATACAGAACGCCTGATCCTCGACATCCCTCGCCACAGCCACATCACACCCCACCTAAGAAACCTGCACTGGCTCCCCGTCAACAAGAGGATCACCTTCAAGCTCCTCACCCACGCTCACAAGGCACTTCACAACACCGGACCGGCATACCTCAACAGACGACTCACCTTCTACACCCCAAACCGCCAACTCTGCTCCGCCGACCTCACACTCGCAACCATCCCCCGCATCCAAAGAGCGACCACCGGTGGCAGATCGTTCTCCCACCTCACCGCGAAGACCTGGAACACCCTCCCCATCCACCTGCGGCAGACCCAGGACCTACTTACCTTCAGGAGGCTACTCAAGACCTGGCTGTTCAAGCAGTAGCAGCACCCTACCCCCCCCAGCGCCTTGAGACCCTCACAGGTGAGTAGTGCACTTTATAAATGCTCTGATTGATTGATTGATTGATTGATTGATTGAAAGAAAGGGTGGATACTGAATGCATGAATAATGGATTGGAAATTTTGGTGAAAGAATATATGAGAGAAAGTAAAACTTAAATCATAGTAACTATGGGTGAATATAGATGAATGAAAGCTTCAATGAATCATTGGATTGCTTGGATGAATGAGCAAGGGAGCTCTTCTGGAGAGTGGCATGCTGCTCACCTACTTAGCTTACTTTGTTTTATGGTTATCAAAGCTATTGTTCAAAGTGAGAGGTATTTGTTTAAATGTTGTTCTACTCCTTTGACTCGCTGTATCTGTTAAAGGAGGCAGATATGTATCCCATCCATCATCACCCCGCTCCCTGCCCATAGCATTTCGTCACCCATGACTGTAGTGCTGTATGATTCAATACTGTGGCTGCAGTGTTGGCTGTCCAATGTGTGTCCTCTTCAGCTATTGCAACATTTACAAAGTTTTCAATGCATTGCACACCGAACACACAAGGTGTGTTTCCCTTTGCCCACTCAGTCACCTCTTAGTACTTCACTCCTTTATTCTTTCCTACTTTCTTCTGTCCCAGCCTACCAAAACATTGAAAAACCCATTCTTGGCATTTGCCACATTTTATGGCCATGTGAAGTGATTCCAAAATATATTTCATGGATTCCCATAAAAGATTTATTTTACACCTGTTCAGACTTTTCCTTTTTGACTTTCATCAACTACAGTGTCTGAATAAGCCAAAGCTTAATAGTCACATGACAAATCAATGATCAGTGACACCCCTCTATTCTATAACAAAAGCTATACCTTCCTGCCTAATCCCTTTACCTTATACTGTAGTAGAGTACGTCAAGTTTCCTTTTCTTACAGCCCAGCAATTTAATTTGTTGGAAATAATTTGTGGTGGTGAGTGAGGCCAGTGAGTAAAGTGGGACTAAGAGCCTGATTTGATTTGAACTTCATGTTTGGCAAATGGGATACTCTGTGATGAACGTGCCAAATACAATCTATATAGCCTGTTCCTTTCCCTGTAGTGCAGTGCATCATTTTCCCTAACGTCTACTTACGGCAGACAGGATAATTTTTTAACATGAGGTGTGCGATGTAGTATCCTATTTATTATTCATCTGTCTCTTTGGAGTCAGGTGAGAAAGGGAAAGCCATTTGGAGAAGAGCAGGTTCATTGGAATTAAAGATAGATAATTGTCAACTACAGCTGCCCCAGCTGCGGACAGTAGCAAAGTACCCGATGCGCAGGCTAGCAGGCCTTCATTAATTTAGCTCAACACAACTTATACTCCATAGTGCATAATGCCTTACTCATTAATGAGAGGAAATTTATTTTTATTTTTCCACTCAAAGTGTCTGTTTAGTTACTAGAACAGCCTTTAAAAGAAAAAAAATTCAAATCACTGTTTTTTTTAATCTGGTGTTATTCTGCCTTAATACCTTTCTGCCAGACAGTCAGTGCTTTTTATGTGAGGCATGTGCGGGTAAAATATAAAATTGTCCTTGAGATCTCCTAATCATAATGACATCAAATTCTAATGTCACTAGGGGACCAGCAATGTACTGCTACTGTGCAACCCACTAATTTTAAACAATTGTTTGCACTGAGCATTATTTACAAGTTGTATTTTTTCTTTTCCTTTTTCTTGATATAGCTACTCCCACTGGTTCACCGGTAAAACCCATCAGGCTGGACCTTATACAGCTGGAATATCGGCGACTGGTGGCCCAAAGCAGATAAGTAAGAGGAGGCTGAAATAGCTGCCTTTCAGCTGGGCCCCAGGGTAGCCAGTCAGCCACAGGCTCCAGCCTCCCGGCCATTCCATTGCCGGAGCTAACTGACAACTTCAATGGCCCTGACTGGAACTGTGGCTGCCCCCTCCCGTTCTCCCACTCACAGGATATTGCTGCAGCCTATCCTGCAGCGGCTGTACTGCATGGAGAGACGGCTGGACAGGCTATAGCGGAGCCTGACCCAGCTCCGGAACCAATGCTGCCATTAACTATATTGCCTACAACAACCTAGATAAATGATTTCTTATGCAGTGGCAGTTACTTGCTTACTTACTAACTTAACTTTACTCCATAGTGCATAATGCCTTACTCATTAATGAGAGGAAATTTATTTTTATTTTTCCACTCAAAGTGTCTGTTTAGTTACTAAAACAGCCTTTAAAAGAAAAAAATTCAAATCACTGTTTTTTTAATCTGGTGTTATTCTGCCTTAATACCTTTCTGCCAGACAGTCAGTGCTTTTTATGTGAGGCATCTGCGGGTAAAATATAAAATTGTCCTTGAGATCTCCTAATCATAATGACATCAAATTCTAATGTCACTAGGGGACCAGCAATGTACTGCTACTGTGCAACCCACTAATTTTAAACAATTGTTTGCACTGAGCATTATTTACAAGTTGTATTTTTTCTTTTCCTTTTTCTTGATATAGCTACTCCCACTGGTCCACCGGTAAAACCCACCAGGCTGGACCTTATACAGCTGGAATATCGGCGACTGGTGGCCCAAAGCAGATAAGTAAGAGGAGGCTGAAATAGCTGCCTTTCAGCTGGGCCCCAGGGTAGCCAGTCAGCCACAGGCTCCAGCCTCCCGGCCATTCCATTGCCGGAGCTAACTGACAACTTCAATGGCCCTGACTGGAACTGTGGCTGCCCCCTCCCGTTCTCCCACTCACAGGATATTGCTGCAGCCTATCCTGCAGCAGCTGTACTGCATGGAGAGACGGCTGGACAGGCTATAGCGGAGCCTGACCCAGCTCCGGAACCAATGCTGCCATTAACTATATTGCCTACAACAACCTACATAAATGATTTCTTATGCAGTGGCAGTTACTTGCTTACTTACTAACTTAACTAGTTCACTTCACTTCATAGTTCTCTTAACTGATTGTAGATGAGGCAATAACAGGGAAGGCATCACAACTTCACAAGTGAGGTTCCACTCCCACCCAGGTGAGCTCCAACTGTAGGATTAATCAGAAGGATTATCCATCGCAGGCAACTAATTGGAAATAAAGACTCTGAGTAAGTGGGTCATAAATTATATCATAGCTTTACAAAGAATTGAGACCAGTCTACTAAATGACACAACAAAGAATAACTGATGGTGATAGAATAACAAAAAATAGCAAGAGCAACTGCTTCTTAGCAATGTGGAGCTAGTAGCTAATTAAAACTAAAGTTACGAAATCCTCGAGTCATGAAAAGTGGACTCAAAGTCTGGAATGGTAAAGGTTAAGCGTTTACGCAACACTAAGCCTGAATGATGATGCTGATGACTGATGTTCTTCTATATCTAAAATATGGATCACTTCTATGTGCGGGTGGGTAAATGGGGCCAGTGTGGGCTATTGCTTAGGTAATAGAAGATCCTGCAGTGAGTTGATGTCGCTTTCACCACATCCGCCCCACCAAGTGGGTGATCCATTTATGGTGTAAATTAAGTCACACATCAATCTATCACACAACCCGGGGAAGAGGGTTTGGGGTTTGATGAATGGATAGGAATGAGATTTTGGAGAAATGTGTGACAAAGACAAACACTACACAAGGACAATGAATGGGCGATGAGCAGCACATCATCATCATCAATATGGTGTGGAAGGAAACAAAGGAATGAATATGAAACAATACAACTAAATGGATTACAAACAGTAATTCTGCCCTAGAGACCCAAGTTATCAGATATCTAAATTTTCTGTTTTCTAGGTTTGAAAAAATCAAACTATGGAGGAGTGAGTCAACCCAGTTCTAAAAATATGACTGTTAAAAGAAAAATTATACTGTATTGCAAAAGTAGGTGGTGCATCTGCATTGTCCTCGGAAAAGTCCATCACTCTTGGGTGCCTGTCTGGACCGGTCCCGTAAGCAAACAGAAGTGTTGAGCTCAGCTTTCGCCTTTCGTTCATGCAAGAGACAAGGCCTGCAGATTGTAAAACAGAAACTATATTTTAGAGTGAAAGAAAAGGACAGAAGGAAGGTAAGCTTCATGAGGAGTGTACCAAGAAGACTCAGAGGCAGAGCAAAAAACAAGAGGACTCAGAGTTTCACTTTTGCCACCAGTGTAACACACACACTCAGCAGCATTTCACAAATCAACACCCCTCTCTCCATTCAACATAGCTGAGTACAGGGCCTCAGAGTCATGGTTTCCCTTTGAAGTCAATAACTTCTTTCTTTTAGCTGTTCATGAAGTAGTCCTGCCCTGAGTTTTTCCATCCTCCTCCTGACTGTGAGTAGCTCGGTCCCAGTCTCAATCCGAGCAACAGAATTGCAGTATTTTCTAAGGGTTTTTGTTTGTTAACTAAAGTCACTGGTCTGGTCTCTGAATAACCAAAAGAAAGGAGTGGACCTTTGTAAATCATCTCAATCAAGTTACCAAATCACAGTTGAGCACCCTCCCTCACTGTCTGCCACCACATGAATTATCAATCATCACTCACAATCACTCAATAATATATCACTCATTGGTGCAATGATTACCTGTTTCAACCCAAGCACAGTGGTAGGTACACAATTGAATCGCCTCTGATGCAAGCGACAGATTGGAATTTGGCAGTCTTGTAAATCAAATGATCTTCTGGGGCAGCGCTTCTAAGTGATGAAAAATAGAAGGATCATAGGATTGGACTCTACAGGTTAATTTTCGCTAAGTAAGTTTGTAAAGGCCAATCACTTCCAGGAAAATTGATCACCCATCATTCAGGCCCCAAACATTGCAATTCATCGCAATCAAGTTCCCAAATTACAGTTGAACATCCTCCCTCACTGTCTTCCACCACTTGAATCATCAATCATGACTCACAATCACTCACTGTTGCAATAGTTGTAGTTAGCTCTTCCAATCCAAGCACGGGTAGGTTAGGTAGTAGGTGCACAACTGTATCTTTGACGCAGGCAACACATTGAAATTTGGAATTGGCACTCTTGCAAATCAATGATCTTCTGGGGCAACCCTGCTAACTGATGCAAAAAAGATAGGCATGCGAGGAAGGAAGGCATTTTCTTTGTCTCCAATGTCATGAAGGAATTGTGGAGGCTTCTTCACTACACACTGGTCTAACTGCAAACCTTGTAATATATGGGACCAAAAAATGGTGGGGCAGCATAAATCTGAAACAAAGCTACTTTCTTTTTTTCCCAAAGAAAGTAGTTAAACGAGAAATAGTTGAAAAGTTTTATAGTGGCACTGGTATACTCAGTCCGGGAAGTAGAGTTTGTCCTCAAACTCATGTGGTTCACCAAGAAGTTTGTCAGCTAACACTCTTGATTCTGACCACCTGGCTGACTTTTCTTTCAGGGTCCCCAAAGTGCCGTTGGTATCCGGAAATGTGCAGCCTGGCAGGACTCAGGCAGAGGTACCTCCTTTTCCACCAATTCACACTACCAAAGAGGCACATACTAAAGAGGAAGACTTTTGTGCAACAACTATGGCGGATCACAAGGTTTCTTTGTGGGGGGCACTTCAGTCATTTCCTTCACCACTTGGAACACATCTTTCACAATGATTCAGACAGTACATGGTCACCAGATAGGGTTTTATGGGTCCCCCAACCAGAGAATACATCCGAGACAACTGTCTTTTTCCCTTCCAGAAAGCTCCTTCATAGATGGGGAAATTATGGTCCTTCATTATTGAAAATCACTTTCTTTATTGATAGTCTTATTAAATCATCTTCTTATGTCTGATCGTAGCCAGTGCGCTTCATCCAATAGGCTTCTTCAGGGCTTTTGTATTCTTGCCTTATCTCACAAAGGAGACATAGTGAAGGATTAGTGCTTCTCCAAGCTGATGAGCCCAGTGGTGGAGACTTTAAGGGTGCAAGGTTTTCACCTCATAATTTATTTGGACAATGTTCTGCCATTTGGACGATGTTCTGCTTCTGGCACAGGACAGAGCTCTGCTCCTACCTCATCAATCTTGGATAGTATCCCTATGAAAACAACTGGGGTTTCTTCTAAACGAGAAGAAGTCCATTTTGACACCTTCACAGTCTATGGAATTTTTGGGATTCCAGTTAAATTGTGTGAAGGAAACTGAGAAAGTTCCTGACCACGGACATGGTGTCCCCGAGATAGGTGGCCAGATTAGTCAGCCTGTTTGTGTTTTCTATTCAGGCCATTCCATTGTCCTCTTCACTATTGGGTCCTTTAACATTCAAGATCAGACACCTTCAAAGGGGGTTGTCTTACTCTGACTCAGTTCTTCTGTTCCATGAAATCAGACATGAGATGTCCTGGTGGCTACAACTTATGGAAGCCTGGAATGGCAGGGCGATCTTTAGCTCCCAGCAGATGCAATAATCAAATCAAATGTGAGCAGGTGGGGCTGGGGAGCCAGATGTGGGTTGATATCCACTGAGGATCATTGGTCCAAAGAGTAGTTGAGCCGGCATATCAACTGTTTGGAGTTGTTAGCAGGCTTGTTTGTGGTCAAAGCCTTGTTCCCTCGGAAGCCAAGCTGTTGTATTCTCCTCTGTAGGGACAATGTCATGGCAATGGGCTATATCAATAAGCTAAGTTGCTTGCAGAGATTGCCAAAGATTTTTGGCACTAATGCCTCCAACGCAAGAGTTCTTTGATAGTGGAATAACTTCCCGGCCAATCCAATGTGGTAGATGACTGGAATTCCAGATATCTTAGGGAGGTCCGTAATTGGAGGCTTCATACTTGACTCTTTCAAAGCCTTCAAGCCTCCTGGGCTGCCTGTCAGATAGACCTGTTTGCCTCGCTTCTCAACAGACAAATTCCTCTGTTTTACAGTTCAAAACCAGACCATCTGGCTTTGGTGGTGGATGTCTTCCTTCAGGACTGGAGCGAAGGATTTCTGCACACCTTTCCCTCTTTCATGATGATACTGAGAGTAGCAGCTCATGTGATGAGACAGAGGCGAGGTTGATTCTGGTGACTCCTTTCTGTAAGGCGCAGTTATGGTTCCTGAGTCTTATGAATTTCTCTTGCACTCTTCTGATGCACCTTCTGTCCTTCCAGGAATTGCTCTTGAATCCAGTAGGAGAGCTACATTCTCTAGTTCTGGAGGGGTCCCGACAGTTCATGGCATGGTGACTTTTAGGGGTTGTTGGCAATTACCTGGCATTTTGCGCCATGCTGATTATGGGATGTGAATGTTGTGTTGAGGTTGCTATAGAATTGGACGTGTAATTCTGACCTTTCAAGGAAGCAGCTGTCAGCCAAATAGACCATGCTTCTGAGTCTTATATCGTGTAGATGAGCGTTGAATGTGAAAGCTCTGGACCTTACAGGAAGAATATGTTTTTTTTTCTGATGACTCAATGTACAAAGGCTTTTTCAAAATGTTTTCCTTATCCGAGATTCCTGGAAATCCTAAATTGTGTGTGGTGCAATGCCTCAAGGCTTAGGAAGATGTGACTCAACAAGGTAGACAGGATCTAATGGGTCAATTGTTGATTTCCCTGCAGAAACACTTTGGCCCTGTTACCTCAGATACTATGTCTAGGTGGGTCGGGTGGTCTATGGAGAAGGCTGGGATTGATGTTAGTATATTTGTGGCTCATTCAGTCAAGGGTGCTATGGCATCCAAGTTTTTTTCTTCAGGCTGTCATTTGGTAGACAATATGAGAGATGCTGAGTGGTCCTGTGATTCAACCTTTAAGACATTTTATTACAAAACTATTGACACTGTTTCATCTGTTGTGGTGGGCAAGCTTTAAACAAGCATAATCGGAGCCTCCGGTCCTGACATGTAAATTAAAACATATATGGCTGTTGCGTCAAGAATTTTCATTTCTATGAAGGACACAGCAGCAAGGATTATCCCACCTGAAATATTAATACTACTGTAAAATGTATGTATTTTCTGAATTTGTATCATGACTATTGGTCTTGGCTTTGGAATGGAGATTACCTATTCTATTTGCTTCTCCAAGTTCCAGAAACAGAATTCTGTTCCTGATGATGTCTAAAGTTGCAGAGCTGGAAGGTCGAAACACTTTGTGTGTTTCGGAGTTTGTCCGTGGGCTGTTGGACTATGATATCCACTTCTGTGGATTGGTTCCTGAACTAGTTATGGACAGATTGACATTAACCTCATTTCATTCTGTTTGAGGAGAATGATTTTGTCTACGATTGTGTTCTTTGACTTTGCAAAGATAGAGGAGGAGTTGCTCTTGCTTTGGATTGATGTAGGGGGATTTTGGCCCTGATTGGTGTTTTATTTTATCGGTAATGTAGTTTGCTGTTTTAAATGTTTTGATTGACTGCTGACATTTTGCAATAAAGAATGGGAAGCATAATCCTTGCCTCTGTATCCTCAATAGAATTGAAAATACTTGATGCAACAGCTATAAACCCTTTAATTCTGTCTACTCTTAGGCATTCAGTACAAGACAGTTTATGGAATTCTCATGGGACACCTTAGCACTGGTCTCACTCAAAGTCACTTCATTTACTGTCTATGTTCGTTGGTAGTTTCGAAGGTAGGGGTGGGGGTCATCTTTACCCCATTTTGCCTCAATTCTTTGATGAGCTACCAGTAGGCTATCTGTTTCCCCATCAAGATGAAAGATGGACAGCAGTTTGGGGCTGTACAACTGGAGATTTGTTATCAATGTTCTTTTGAAGATCTTGTTTATCTTGTTCAATAGTCATCCTAATACCTCATTTGTCCCACTTCTAAATGCTGGACTACACGTTATAAAGTGCAAATAAATCAAAGGGCTAGGTTAGAGACTCACAAAAACCTGAGGTGTGGCTGCAACCACCAAACCACTATCACCATTTTTCTGGTGTGTTGTGTGGACTTTAGTTGTCTTTTCTTACTTTCTAGTCTCTGATTGCATAAGGTGTCTTGTAGTTTGCGTTTTGCAGTTCATCCGTTGGACATGTTCCAATACTCCACAGGTGGATGTCAAAATGCATCATGCTCACTACCTTTTCTTGCAGTTTCCTTAAAGGCAATCCATAACAGGCATTTTGTTGAATCTGAGCTCTCCAGAGAAGTGTTGCAGCACAAGTTTGTTAGCAGTTAAAATATTGATAGAGCTGAAATATTTAGCTTCTGTTGAATCTGATCAATAAGACTTTGCTGCGAGGAAAAATATCCACTGGTGCCTCACCACCAGCCTCAGGAAAGCAAACACTAGCATTAGAAAGCCTGTGTTCAGACCACCCTCTTAACAAACCAGCATTGATATGTCTAAATTATTTATTTTGGCGATAATAGTTCAACTCCTCCTAGTAAAGTCTGGTATTGGAAAGCCCACAAACTGTTATACACTTTACCTGCACAACCCTGCTGAAGCATGTTTGCCACCAGACATAAAGCGCACCTGTGCCCCTACCACCTGCTGCACTTCCGTATTCAAATGACAATCAGTTACTTTTTTATTATCGTTATAATCAGAAACATTACAATAAATACGAAACAATAGCTATAAAGAAAAGTCTAAAATCACTATTGATGAGATATTTAAGGACTAATACAAGTAGAGAACGTCCATTAAAATAATAATTAAGATCACAATTGATGAGTATATTTAAGAAATCTATTCAACTAAATACATCAATTTTAGTAGAAGTAAAAAAATGGCGTAAATCACTTTATGCAAGATGTAAGAATTTCATGAGTGCACTGATAACAGTTGGACATAGAGTTGTAAAACAGTAATTAATTGCTTAACTGTCCTTGTTTTTGCCTCATTAAAATACCACCGCAAGTGACAATCAGGCAACTTTGTTTATGAAACGCAAATCAGCTATGCTGCAACATATTAACAGGTAAGCTAGCTCAGTCGGTATTGACTTCAGTATCACCTGTGGTGAAAATGTGTGTGCAGGCTGTCTAATGCTAACAGCTTATGTTTGCAGCATACAAATGTCACACGATTATGGCATCATAACTACAAAACAGCCCTTGTTTTGAAACTTGTACAACTATCTACAGGAAAATTATATGTATCCCTGACCGTAACTTACTAAAGTATACAAAAACTGATGGGTAGAATGCTAGAATTAATCAGAGCCACTGTTAATTATTCAAGGCCACATCCCAATTCATCGTTATTTTGCACACCATGCCACCTCAGTTTCGATCCTGGGTCTTCGATCCAATTTTTTTTATAGCACCCCTCTCATGACCTCCTCCTCAGATTCCCTCCCTAACACCCGGCTAAATGGGCCCTCATCTCTCCATAGCCCCTCTCTCACATACATTTTATTTTATTTTAAAGCGCTGGTAAAGGCTTGCTTTACTCATCGACTCAGCTATCCACTTTAAATACAGATCTGTTCTTTGCAGCAGGCATAGTAACCCTCTGCGCTACGTTATGGTGAGTCAAAACTGCCACTAGACAAAACTCAGATCTCTCTCTCTAGCAGGAACACTGATCACAAGAGTTATCTTGCCATATGTCTTACTGTCTGAAATCGGGACGCACAATGAACTCTGCATCAGCTGCTTTTAAATTGTAAGCTATTGCTAAGCACAGCACCCCCACCTAAGGTCACCCAGTGCGGCCGCACCAGTCGCACTGCACTAAAGCCGGCCATGCTTGGCAGTTCAGGCTTAACTGTTTCCAATGGAGCAGGGTCTAGACTGATTTACATGTAGCTGGGTGAAACTGAGGTGGCATGGTGTGCAAAATAATGAAGGATCGGGATGTATCCTGAGCAATTACCAGTGGCTAAGAATACATCAAGCATTCCATCCTTCAATTTTTGTATACTCCCTGACCGTGACTTCCTCCTCTGCCGCTGACATGGTTTATATTGAAAAAGCAGGTTTAAAAAATCAATGTTTTACTGTACGTGCTCAGTATACACCACTCCTGATATTAGTTGGATTATTTGACACCTAAACCAATGCTTTCTCCTGATGGGTGAGTCTTTCTGACTAGAGATGGCTCTTCCAAGATGGTTAAACCATATAGATCAGAAAACGGGATCCCCCATCCTCCCTCGCCACCAGTAGACCATGATCAGCAGTGTGTTATATCTTGTTCATGTATTTATGCATCAACTCTGTTGCTTTGAACCAGCTGCTCAGCCAGTGTGCTGCGTGGGATGTTGGAGTGGTGAGGATGAATGGAATGCTTGGGTGCCTGTGAGGTGAGGTGTGACAGTTGGAGTATGGGCTGAGCAGCAGGCAGGCTGCTCCAGGTGGGGCTGCTCTCTATGGATTTACTAACCTGCAACTAAGACTCAATAAATAATCTACAAAAGTACACCTCGCCTCTTAGTGTGCTGGCTGACTGGTATCATCCAGTTTGCCACCACAGACATGTTTCTGACCCCCTGCTGGTGGAAGCCCACACTCTCTGAGGCCAGGAACAATGCCTGTTCCGGAGGAAGGTGTTCAGAACTCCTCTAGCAGGATAGCTAGGGAATCTGCATACCGAGGCCAGGGACTTCAAAACCCCTGCCACTTATGATATGTGACCCCAGCTTCCCCCAGACCTTGGAGATGCCACCCCCTGCCCTGAGGCCCATTTGGCACCAGGACAGTCCCAAAACCCTGCCTGCTCCTATCCGGACAATCGTAACAACCCGACTCATCGTGCAGCTTTGCATCCTACAAAAGTCTTGAAGGGCCTCCAGTACTTCACCAAGCTGTCAGCATCTCCGTTGAAGTGGAGGAGTCACTTCCCAGCAGGCTGCAGGCTCTGACCATAACGTCAGGTTCACCCTTCTGCTGTTCACCGGGACCACTGATGCAGCAGCCAGTCAGGAGGAGGTTCTGCTACACGAGATCATGTCCATCTCCCTACCATGTATTCAAATGCCAGGAGCAACCAGAGCCGCCCTGCACCAACACCCGGGGTACCAGATCCCTTGCAGCAACCAAAGTTTGTTTGAGTCCAATCTGGACTCCAATGCTGAAACGACCGAACAGTCAATGAGGAACGTCAGCATCACAGAGGCCAGCACCGAGAGTGGCACAGCTGTCCTGTTTTAGCCCCCTCTGCAGGTCTAACTGAGAACCATGAGTGACGTTGAAGCATGGGCCCAGCTGACCAAAACCCTCTGCACCCTAGCTCCCTGGCCCAGGTTCGTGATAATCAACTGTACCCCCTTGCTCACAGGACCCTCATGAACTGAGCCCCCTGTTGGAAGCTCCCTGACTTGTCCCCAAGTTCCCCTCTG
Organism: Calotriton arnoldi; assembly: GCA_963921515.1. Classification (NCBI taxonomy): domain Eukaryota; kingdom Metazoa; phylum Chordata; class Amphibia; order Caudata; family Salamandridae; genus Calotriton; species Calotriton arnoldi. The sequence continues at coordinate 679,382 of CAWUFW010009136.1, forward strand.
AAACCTGTTTCTAGATGGCCCCCCTCTCTTACTACGGTGTAGTGCGCAAGGCTACTAACCCATCCAGCACCTCGGCACCCGGACACTCCAGGGCAGGTAAACTCGAACTGCTGGTGGTACTTTGGACCTTGGCCCCCTGTTACCTTAAGTCCAAAAGGGGACCCCCCTTTTTGCAGTATATGCCTTTTTCTCTTTTTGAGCGTTTGTTCAATTTATTGACGCTGTGTATGCAACAGATGCCCACACTACCACAAAAGAGAGCATTTGGGAATATTAATTTAAGCCCTGTAAGTTAATTAGGGTCATCTGGGCTTTCTACATAGTGTACCTCTTTTTGGTACACTACAATAAAAAGCCAGCTTCCTACAAGTATTGGGACCTGCAATCCGACTTAACCATTAAGAAGGATTTTAAATTGCAATTAATTTGAGTCTATAAGGTAATCCAGTGTTAGTCAATGGGAGAGACAGCCTTACCACAGTGAAAAATTACTCAGGGATTTTTCACTGCCAGGACATGTAAAACTTAAATACACATGCCCAACCGTTTATATACCATGCACCCTGCCCCAGGAGCTGTTAGGGCCTAATTTAGGGGTGGATGACAAGTATTAAAATGGAAGGTTTATTTTACCAGGTCGAAGTTGCAGCTTACAACTACACCACGGCTTCAGTGGCAGACATAAGACATGTTTTAAAGTGCTACTTTAATGGGTGGCACAATGAGTGCTGCAGGGCCAGTAGTAGCATTTAATTTACAGGCCCTTGGTGCATGAATTACCATTGACCAGGACTTACAAGTAAATTAAATGTGCCAATTAGGTGTAGGTCTATTTCACCATGTTTTAAGGGGAGGGCACAAGATCTTTAGCACTGATTAACAGTGGTAAAGTGCACAGAGTCCTAAAGCTAAAAAAACGAAATCACAGGATAGGAAGGAGGATGGCAAAATGTTTGGGGGACTACCAAGGGTGTCAGGTCAAACAGATGGCAATTGGAAAATTAGCTCTCTCCGGGTTGCTCACTGTCTTTACAAGATGCTTTCACAATACAAGACGATCGCTCCTCAGCAGTGATTTAAATTCATGTTTAAATTTCTCTGGAATGTACCATTTAGCCTGGAACTGCATGATAACTGATTGCCTAAGGGGCGTAGATATAGTATATTAATCACAGGCTGGAGTACCTCATTAGCTCTGTCTTGTCGAAACAATTTTTCAACAGCTTTATTTGTACTCATGATTCAGATCATCTGGAGTGAAAGAAAATCATTTAGCGCCCGTCTGCCAAGCATCATTCACTTTCTATTTGTGTGTGATGTTTACATCTGTTCCGAATGGTAGTGCTAGCAGGCATGCCATTCGCTACTGCAAGTAAATCCTCTTTGCGTCAGTGAGGTATTTTTTTTTTTTTGCATTCTAGCCATTCCTAAACCATCGCTTTATTTGCCAGGGTTCTCACATACGTAATAAAGGTTTAGTAAACTTTGTCAGGATTATGTCAGTATTCATAGCTGATATGCAGGAGAAAGGGGATCTAACGCGCTCGTGCAATAAACCACACTCCAAGCCATATAGAGCGTAAAAGGCCATTTATTAGGACAAGGTTGCAACATGCTAATTAACTTTATTAATCTTAAAAAACAATTCAAACCTACATCTTAACAGAAACCCGTACTATCTCACTCTCCCCGTGCCATTCGCAACTCACCAACTCATTTGCTTCACTCTTCCCCATTTCACACTCAGACCTTATTCCATATACCCAATCTCTCCTTCACCCATACTCCAATCATCCCACCATCCTCCCTTGAAGTTCCTTCCACCATCAGTCACCTGTGCACCATTCCCCCCTCCTAGAGGTGGATCTGCCCGTCTGTGACTTACCACCCCTCCAAAGTACCGCCAACCAGGAAACCCCCGGATGGCGGTTGCCTGCCCCTCCCCAGCGAAATTTGTGCACCTTTCGCCCCATCAATCAGACCTCCGGCACCATATGGATTCATTCCATAGCTGGCTCACCACATCCCGCATTTCCATCATGTAATATGCGCTTCCCAACCGCGAAAGGTGCACCCTATCGACCCTGAACAGACATGACTCCTCCTCTTTCAGACCCTCGTGAGCAATCACTTTAATATCTTGCATCTGGCAGAAAACCCTCATTGCCCTGTTCCATTTTCTACGGGCCTTATCGATTGCTGTATGTTTGGCAGCCCCCCTCCACACTCTACGCGGTACGAGCTCAGTCCATATGACACATGTGCCTGAGAAATTTCTCCTTATTGCTGCCAGATCCCTTTGCATATCCTATAACAATGCAAGTCCAGATAGTCTCACCAGATCATTTTCCCCCAGATGTATCAACAGCATGTCTGGGCAACCTCTCTGAGGTGCCAACTTTGTCAACGATGGTAGCAGGGCTCCCCAACGCATCCCCCCTTTACCCCAACAAAGAACCTCATGGTGGCTGCTCCTCAATCCCAGTTTATGTTCGTACACCTGTTGGTCCCCATACTTTGCTGCCCAGTGCACAAAAGAGTGTCCCATGATCCAGGTAACCGTCTTGGTTCCTGGCCCTCTCATGCATCCTGCGGTAAAAAATAAAACCATTAGATCATGCCCACCGTCCCCGCCTTCATTTCCCTAAGCACCCCTCTAGCCACTACCCCTTTTTGCTTCACTTGCGCACATAGAGTTTGCAGCATCTGGACCTTCATCTCCCAATCTGCCGGATACTACCCCAGGCGCGCTGCCGCCGTTGCCGCCCCTATTCTAAAGGAATGTGTACCAATATTTTCCGGGTCCCGGCCCAGCTTGCACAGTGCCATTCGTAAGACCGCCAGTAACTGGTAGGCTGTCACCCTGCTGCCTGATGAGTGACAAAACACTCCAGATGCACACCTCCCTGGCAATGAAATGAAACTTTGCCCCTCCTTTACGGGACAGCCCTCACTACAACCATTCTCAGCCAGCCATACCCCCTTCCCTGTCTGATCCGTCTTGGATCGCCTCAACCATATCCCAGTCACTCTTGGTCCAAACGCACCTCTTCATACAGCACCCCTTGCTGTCGAGCTGTCCCCACCAGCTCCAAGACTCGGAACGTCCCAAAGAATATCTAACTCATGCAAAGTCTAAACAACATGACCTCAAACAGGGCATAACCACACAACGGCAACACCCCCAACAATTCCTGCAGTAGTTCAAACGTTATTGCATCCAGCGGCGCAACCTTCCCTCCCCCCCGCTCCCTCCCCCTCAACATTCTGCTCAAGATCTCGTCCTTGGCGGGGTCAAAACCCAGATACAGCTTACCATAGAACAAAATCCTGGATAACTACTCCGCAATAGTCGTATGCGACAAGCCTTTATCAAACCACCAAGAACAAGAACTCCCTGCTCTGTGTCCCGCCGTTTAAGGCGCATCCCCTCCAGCAAACTGCCCATGAATTCCCCGAACTTGCTCCATGCCAGCCTGTAGCTCTTCCTGGTAGACTCAGTCAGAGACTTCCCGACCAGACAAATCACTCTCATTCCCCCAGGCCCAGATGTCCTCACACAGCTCTGTCTTACATTCTTCTGCTCCTGGTGCCAGGCTCCGGAAGTGGTGCCACTGCGAACGAGATAAGGAATCAGCGATATCATTGCTGGCTCCTGGTACGTACCTAGCCCTAAAAACCACATTGAGACGCAGACACAGCAGCATGAATCTTCGCAGCAACCGCAACACCCTCAAATCCCTTGCTCTCTGTCTGTTCACCATTCTGCCACAGTCATGTTGTCAACATGGAAAAGCACCCTCCTGTTCTTCAGCTCATCTCCCAATAGCGCCAATGCAACTAGCAATGGGAAGAACTCCAGAAAAGCAATGCTCCACCCTTGCCTCAGCCAGTGCGATGGCCACTTCTCCGGGCACCATCTCCCATCCGAGAAAAGCCCGAAACCATTGGCCTCAGCTGCATCTGAAAAAATTTGAACTTGCCACACTGTATTTTCTTCCAAGAATTTCAAAGGCACCCCATTGAAATCTTCGAGAAATGTCTGCCATCCCACCAAATCCACCCTGACCCCAAGAGAAATTTGCACCCTGTGGTTCGGCTGTATTGCTCCGGACATGACCATGCCGAGCCTTCTGCAAAAAATCCTCCCAGCTCTCACCACTCTGCATGCAAAGTTCAAAAATCCCAGCAACTTCTGCACCATTCTCAATTCAATCCTACGTTTGCCTATCATCTGTAGCAAAAAATTCTGTATTTCTTCCACTTTTGCCCTTGGCAAACAAGCCACCCAAAGCACCGAGTCCAACTCAATGCCCAAGAAAGTCAGCACACAGCTGGGCCCAGCTGTTTTCTCCGGTGCCAGTGGCACTCCAAATTCTTGCATCAGAGTCTCAAAATGGTGTAGGGCTCGCCCACACTCTTCTGTCCCCTGGAACCCCACAAACAAGAAATCGTCCAGGTAATGTGACACTCCCCCATGACCAGAATCCTTGGTGAACACCCATTGCAGAAATGCACTGAACAGTTCAAATAGAGCACAGGAGATGGCACAACCCATTGGCAAAACTTTGTCCACGTAAATGACACCCCCAAACTGCATCCCGAGTAGAGGGAAATCCACCGGGTAAATAGGTAGCAGCCGAAAAGCCGATTTGACATCACATTTTGCCATCTCCGCTTCCCACCCACACCCTCGCACCAGGCGGATGGCATCATCCACTGAGGCATGCAACACCCTAGAATACTCTTCTACAATTAAGTCATTTACTGAACCGCCTTCCGGCCAGGATAGGTGGTGATTCATCCTGTAATCTCCCGCCTCCTTTTTTGGCACCACCCCCAGGGGAGGAATGATTAAATCGGCCAACGGGCAGTCAAAAAAGGGTCCTGCTGTCCTACCCTCTGCCACTTCTTTCACTAGTTTTGCCTCTACCACCTGCGGGAACTGTTTTTGCTGACTGTTGGCTCATCTGCACTCCCTCAGACCCTGGTACCCAACCCGGAATCCCTCGGTAAAACACCACTGTAACCTTAACGCAGCTTCCTTCTCTGGGTAAACCTAGAGCCAACTCTAACTGGAGTAGGGGCCCTTTTGTCCAGATTGCCCCCAACCTCTAGAAGCCTTCCGCTGTTCTGTCGGGGTAGCCAATGTGAAAAACTGCGTGAGGGGGTGCCAACCCCCACACTTGGAGCACTCATGTTTGAATATGCAGGGGTGTCTGGAACAAAATCCCTTATTGAAATTCCAGCAGGCCCCCGTAGTGGGTCCCGACTGCTTCTGGGTGTTTCCCGCTCTGCCCGCCCCTTGTGGGGCAGGATGAGACTGAAAGGGCCAGTAAGTCACTGGCAGTCCGCTGGCCGTATGAGTGAAAGCTGAGGATTGTGTGGATGACATCCACTGCATCCAGAGCTCCGAACCCACCTCCCCCCATGGCTTGTCGGGATTAATGCTGACCCTGGCCCTAAGCTCCTCATCGTAGCTTAACCAGGCGTACCCCCCAAAATGCATCTGTGCATTGCGAATGATGTCCATGTATCTCAGCAAAGTATCAACCTATCTAGGTGTTTCTCGCAATAGATGCTTGCGTAAATCAAAAAGGCTGACGTCCAGTTTTCCATGTTAATGGGCACCCTCTGCCACCTGGTTAATTCCCACTCCTCTTCTTTAGATCCCTCTTTGGCCTGTATATCCCTGTGCAGTAGCTTGAAAACATCAACATATTCATGTTTCCATATTCTATTTTTTTGTCTGTTCCAACAAATGAGATCCCAGAGGCATCGCTAAACCCATGTTTGGCAGTTTCTTGTTATACTTATCCTCAGACTTGTCATCCTTGCCTTCTGACACCACAGCACTGTCCGTCTGGACACTTGCGCTCACCATTTGCTTACCATCATCCCCTTTCTTGTTTTTCCGCAGGTGCCGCTATTGGCCTTCCCTCCCAGGTTTTGGGTCAACGCCCACCCCCACGGACCTGCTAGTTTTCTTCTTTGTACCTACGTCCCCCCCTTCCATGCAGCCCACCAATCGTTTTTACCTGGCAGCACTCTGCCACCAACTGCCTTGTCTTTGCTTCCTGGTCCGCCTGTTTCAAGGCCCCTCGTGTTTGATGGTCCCTGTGTCTGCAGTTCTCCCCTGTAAAACACCAGCTTCTCTGGATGTCTTCCCGGTTCTCCCCACTGCCTCATAGTCATCATCGTGCAACTCTCCTTCATCCCACTCATTACTCTTGTCCTCATAATCCAGCACCAGCTCTGCATCCCCTTCCAGTTCCTCACACACCTTCTCTGTCATCACACTCGTTCTTGCTTGTGCCACCAATTCCATCCTCACGGGGCCATCCTTGGCCACAGGTCCCTGTGGGCGAGCCCTCGATGGAGGGAAGGCCGCCGTGCACCCCCCTATTGGTTCGGGCCAGCGTCCAGGGGCCATCTTGTGCCCTGCTAGCATCACCACCTTTCTATCTGCCCCTCCTGTCGGTCTCGCTCCCCCACCCCCCCCAGGCTGCTCCAACCTGAGGGGCCCGAACACCACCAGGCCCACCAGCCATCCTGGCTGTCCCTGAGCCCACCTCTGTATCCTATTCCTCTGGGACCCTTATCCATTGCCCCTTCCTATGAAGCCCACCTGCCCCAGCCCCACCTACCCAGGGTTTGAAGTGTGGGAGGCAACACTCTCTAGTGGGGGGTTCATCTCCTTCTCCCTGCCCTTCCCCAGGTGTGCCCACCCCTCCTGTGCTGGCAGATGCCCCATCTTGGGGGGCCCGCCTACCTCGAGCCCCGCTGCCCAGGTACCCTGCGCAGGAGAGGCTTCCCTCTCCAGTGCTAATGCCTCAGCCCTCTCCCTTTCTTCGCACATCTGTACCCATCCCTCCTCCGTCTGCTGGATGAGGAGGTGTTGCTCCCTTATTTTTGCCTTCAGGCCCACACATTGCCCTTTGTTCGTCTGGGGATCAGGCACCACCCCCCACCCAAGCCCCCTGCCCTGCTCCCCCCTCCATCCCCCCTTGGGGAAGCTAGCTCCACATCCCCGCTACTCCTGGGGGCCCCCCTGCCCAGAACCCAGCACACTGGGCCCAGCCCTAGCCCACGTACGTTTTTTAATGGCTGGCCCCGGTGACTCAGTCCCCCCGCCTGAGCCTGCACTACTTGTGCCCGCTGGGGCCGTACCGATTTATCCATCGTCCCGTGTCCCTCAGCCAGCAGCACTCCTGCCACTTCATTATCTCCTGGGGCATCGGCCTGCATGGCCGCAGACAGCACTTGCTTGTCGCATTCATGCCCCACCCCCTGGGAGTCATCTGGGATCCTCGGAGACTGGAGCTGCGAGGGGAGGCTTTTCCTCCTGCTGCCGCGCTTCGCTCCTCCAGTCCCTTTCTTTGGGCCCTGCCCTCGGCCCGCAACGGCTATATTGTGGGCGAGCGGCTAGGGCAAACAAGCCGCCACCGCAGCTGCGACCCTGTCCGACGCAGAGCTCGTTGGGCGGCGTATTCTGAGCCAGGCTTGGTCAAGGACGCCTGGTCGGAGCAGATCGGTCCTGCCTGCCTCCCCGAGAGTGATTAGTGCCACCCGGACCATGTCGCTGTCCGGCCCAGCCCTACCAGCAGCAGTTCCAGCCATCGTGGAGGTAGGCCTCACTTTACCAGGGGTGCCTGTAAAAGCCTGGTACTGCTCACTGTGTAATTTAAACCTTATGGACTGGTGTATATCCCCTAATATAATAACTGAAGCAATCATAGACAGCATAGGGTACATATACAGTTTAATTCAATAATGTACCATTAACTTATTTAAAACACATTCAAATATATCCTCAAAATCCAAAAAGAAATCCAAAAAAGGGCACACACAATTGTTTTTATGTGACTCGTATTTTATTCGGTCACTTTTCATACCATTTTATCATATTCAATGTTCAAAACAGAGGAGTGGTTGCTCCAAGGGAAAAAGTGAAGAAAGAAAGTGCTCGTGAAGTAAGATAGAATATATAAGAGGGAGATCCAATCAAGAAAAACAATGATTCATCATTATTTACATTACAATCTCATTAGTAAAACTAACTAGCCCTATCCCTGCCTTGTCCTTCCGGTCCCTGAACGAAGCACCCCGGGGGAAGTCTGGTCTGCGACCCTCACTTCCCCCGGGGGCCAAAATTGTTAACGAGTTGGACAAATCATTTAGTTAGCATATCGTCTTTGGGAATGATACACTGGAGAAGATTCATATACAGTGAACTAACTTTACTAGCTGTCGGTTTACACCTATAATTTTCATAAATGTACTCTTATTACAGGGTTTGAAAACCCTAAAGGACATAGGCACATGCTTAACTTTAAATTGCCAGATCAACAGTGCTTATGGTCTGGAATATTGAGTAGGGAATATTATGGCAAGGATATTAAGGTATAACAATATTCCCTACTTGATATTCAGGACCTACACCCAAAGAGTGTAACATTCACAAGTTTATTGTAACTGTAGTTCTAAGAACAGAGACTAGTTGAATTGTGATACCATTTTCGTACATTATCGCCAGAGAAGAGTAGATACAGTGAGAGTTCTGGATCCCAATGACCTGTTGCCAAGGATGGAAATGCTCTTCACGTAAGAAGCCCTTAATCAAGGAAGAATTCAGGCATAAAAATGCAGTTGCGCTGATCTTGTGTGTGTGTTTGTCTCGGTGGAAGGGCGTTAACTTCCTGGGGGCACCGGCTATAGCGTTTTCATCATGTAAAAGGTAGAATATGTTTAACAGCCATGTTGTTTCTGCATTCATTCAAAATAATACTTAGACACTGACAACAGTGAGTATGCATCTTTCCTACCTGCATTGTGATTTAATAAATCTTTTTACTGTGACAATAACTCCAGGGATATCTCCTCATTCATTTTTTTTTTTTAAGGTTCCAATAATTGTTTTTACATTTTTTTTTTTTTTTTTAAACAAACTTTATTCATCATCTCCAGATAAAATACAGATAGATAAGTCATATAAATGTTATTTTCTTCATAACAGAACCATTTACATATGCGATATATTAACAGCCCACGAGAACGATATACCAGTGCACGTTCATGTAATACAAACATAGTCTCACGTGCAAGGGCAGTCCGTGGAGCAGTCGGCATTATGATGGATTATTCCCGCATAACGTGTTGTGTAGCAAGTAGCATAGTATCTGTATAAATAAATGGACAATATCACACTTTTAATTAACACCCTTCCCCCCTCCCAAGCTGGCGAGCCGCATCCCCTCACGGAGTTCCCAATATTAGGTGCTGATGACCAGCGTCGAAATGGGTACTCATAACAGATGCAAGGCTAGGCTAAGAAAAAGAAAGAAAAAAAATTGGGAGTTCACTTATACATATAAGAAGCTACAACAGTGGAGACCCAAAAGTGCACTTCTACAACGTCAGAGTATCGAATGCCTTGAAAGATTCCAACAATTGGTCCCAAATCATAGCGATCGATTCCTTCCTTAGGCCTCTATCCTCTTCCCTGCGGATCGCTATACTCTCCGCCATACCCCATCGCTCCACTTCATCTCTCCAGCTAAGTATTGTAGGGGGCCTGGGGGATTTCCACCTCTTGGTGATACCACGTTTCGCAAGGAGCAAAGCTAGGTCCGCAAACTTGGTTTGTACTTTAATGTCTTTACGTATTTTGTATAGACCTAATATACTCACTTCCATGTTCTGCCATCCCAGGTTTCCTACTACAGTCTGTAGGATAGTGAGTATACCTCCCCAGTATGTCCTCAAGGCAGGACAGTCCCACAGCATATGTAATAGGGTGGCATCTTGCTCGGGGCATCTAGGGCAGTGTGGCAGGGAAAATGGCATGTAGGCGATGGGGGGTCAAGTACGCTCTTTGTGTGATCATATATTGAATGAACTTAAAGCGGGAGTTACGGGAGACCCTTTTTGGACATTCTAAAATTGTTGCCCACTCCTTGTCAGACAGTGACCTACCAATATCTAGTTCCCACCTGGAACGAGTTGCGGCGAGTGGGGTAGGACGGTGTGCACGTATGCCTCGGTAGAACCATCTAGTTAAGTGGCTACCAGTCCCCATAAGGTACATCAGGTGAACCAACTCATGGGTATCGGGTTCTGCACCATGAGGCGCCTAGTATTTTTTAACATACCGTGTTAGGCTCGCATAGGTCAGAAACAGTGAGTCTGTGACACCCCTTTCATTTATGAAATCAGAATGTGTAAGTAGCACTTTATCACCAAACATGTCTCCCACTGTTGTCACCCCATCCTGCGTCCATGGATCTAACCGGCGGGAAGTAAGTGTGCCAGAGGTAGTTGGGATGCCCAGTAGGTGGACATTCGGCGAATACGCGGAGCGAGTGTTCGTGTATCGCAATGCCTGTTTCCAATAAGTGATAGCAGTTCTAAGAAGAGTGCCCGCTGTATGATGTAATGTGCCGCTCGGAGAGAGGAGCCTATGTAATGTGCCCTGAGCTATCATGTGTTCTGAAAATGCAATCTCCTGCAAATTACTCCCAGCCAGCCAGAAGGAGAGCCATTGCAGCTGAGAAGCTAAGCAGTAGGCGTGGAAATCAGGAGCACTCATTCCCCCAGCGTCGGATGGGAGCAATAACTTTGCTAAGCTCAGGCGTCTTTCGCCTGAGCCCCAAATTAAGGAAATCAGGAGTGTATTTAGGGTTGTGAAGACAGCTCTAGGGATAACCACTGGCAGATTAACAAAATAGTACAAAAGGTGTGGGAGCATGACCATCTTAGAGATTGCCAACCGTCCCGCTACCGAAAGAGGGAGTGAGGTCCAAAAGGCAATTTGTGCCATTAGGAACCGAATAGCCTTATGTAAGTTGCCGTCAATTAAATCTGTTTTAGTTCTGTACACCTGTATCCCCAAGTATTTAAAAGTGTGATGGGCAACGGTTATCGCGCGATGTCCAAATGGTATAGTTTGGTCAATTATATTAGTGCCGAAGGGGAAGGCTTGGGACTTTTCATAATTAATGGCTAGGCCGGCTATGCGTTCAAACTGTGCAAACAAGCTTGCTACAGGGAATAAATTATTCCGCAGGGTCCTAGAGTACAAGATGATATCGTCTGCATAAAGAGATAGGGCATGATGGTTCTTATTAAGGACTATCCCCCATTCCCTAAGGGAAGCTCGAAGTTTATGGGCAAGTGGTTCAAGGGCAAGGGCGGACAGGATGGGAGAGAGGGGGCATCCCTGTCTAGTGCCACGTTGTATTTGGTATGGGTCCGAAATGTGCGCTCCCGTGCGTACCCGCGCTGTGGGAAGATGGTATAACAATTGGATCCAGCGTGTATAACCCTCCGGGATCCTGAATTTCGATAATGCAGATAGTATATAATCCCAACTCAACGTGTCAAACGCTTGAGTAAGATCCAACGCTATGCAACCTGCTTTGGAGGTCTCCTCACTACAGGAAAACATTATACTACAGAGTTTACGTATGTTCAAGGATGGACTGCGCCCGGGGACAAAGCCACATTGGTCGATATGTACCAGTCCCGGTATTAAGGGTTGCAGGCGATTCACCAGGATTTTTCTCAAAATCTTAAACTCCATATTCAGCAGCGAGAGAGGGCGGTATGAAGCTAACAGAGAGTGGTCTCTCCCAGGTTTAGGGAGTGAGGTTATTAATGCTTGTACAGTGGAAGGGGGAGTGTGCCCGTCTTGAAGGCCTCTATATATAATTTATGGAGTTGTGGGGCCAGTTGTTGTATATAAGCTGCGTAAAATTCCACAGGTAAGCCATCCAACCCTGGAGTCTTGCTCCTAGGGAGGTCTCTGATTGCAGCCTTTATCTCCATTAATGTGATAGGGTCAGCCAGCATTTTCTTGTTCTCATCAGAAACCTGTGGCAGTTCCATTGAGTCCAAGAATGTAGCAACTTCTGAGTGCGCAATTTGTGGTGGAGCAGTATATAATACTTTATAATAGTCACAGAAAGCTGCATTAAACAGCCCTAACATGTCGGGATGACCAAATCGTAGTAATAGGAGTGGGGGAACCGCATTCCTCAGGATCCGTGCCAGCAGGGTACCTGGTCCATCGGATTCTGCATGTGTTTTTTGTAGATATGCGCGATAGTCAATTATACGTAATTGCTCCAGTAATTCCGCATATTTAATGCGTGCTTCCTGGAGGTCCGATTTAGCTGAGGGGTCCCGAGATACCCTAGTCTCAAGTGTGTGTAAACTATCCTCAGTGTCTTGCAACTCCCGATGTATCTGTTGTCGGGCACCGGTGGAAGTGCTAATAGCTGTACCCCTTATCACCACTTTAAATGCCTCCCATTCCAGTCCCGTAGAGGAGGAGGTACCCGCGTTCTCAGAAAAATAATGAGATATGGCGGATTTGAGCGCCGCACGATAGACTCCGTCCTCCAAGTGACCAGGGTTAAAGCGCCATGTGGGCACCGGCGTGGGGACACGGCCCCAGGAAAGTGTAATCTCTAATGCACTATGGTCCGATATTGTTTTGCCCACAAAGGCGGCTCGAGTGGTCCGGGTGATGAGCGACATGCTACATAAGACGTAGTCAATCCACGTGTGCAGATCATGGGTGGCTGAGTAAAATGAGTACTCTCTCATACCCTCGTTATGCTTGCGCCAAACATCCGCCAGGTCCCTCCCCGCGCCCAATTAAGTAATGTCTTCGAGTGACGTAATGCCTGTGCCCCGGCCAGAGGAGGGTGGGACCTGTCCATGAGCACGTCCGCCACCGCATTCAAGTCACCACCGAGTACCCATACGACCCCAGACCAATCGTCCAAAGCAGCATTAACTCGGGCATAGAATGCCTCATGATCGGAATTAGGTGCATACAGACTACCCAGGACAATAGGACTCCCATCAAGGTTACCGCAAATTAAGACAAATCTACCCTCCTTATCTATGCGTTGGTCCTGTATTTCAAATGGGACCCCAGATCTTAACCAAATAGCAGATCCCCGGGCAAAAGCAGAATAAGTCGTGTAGTACAGTTGCCCCCTCCATTTACGTTGTAATTTGGTGGCTTCCTGAGCTGTGAGATGCGCCTCTTGTAAGAAAACTACCTGTGCCTTCCGCCGAATCAATTGGGAATGTACTCTGTGACATTTATGGAGTGAACCCATTCCCCTAATGTTCCATGTGATGTAAGTGTATGATTGTATCCTACCCGAACTATCCATTAATGCGCATCAAACCAGGCCAAATAGGAAAGAGGACAATTACTGTGAGAAAAGGCCCGCCAGCCCCCTGTTGAAACACCCCAACTACAGAACTAGGTTCGACCAAACTAAAATAACAACACACAAAAAAAGAAAGAAATTGAACATTTGCTACTGCAATGGGGGACATGGCTAAGAAATCACTTTGGGAGATGTGCGCACTTCGAAGAAACTATTTCGCCTAAGCTAAATGGGGAGGGGGTACCGCCTCCCCCCGGCCCCGGGGTCCCCACCAAGGCACCACGTAATAGTGTTACAGTCTCGGGAAGGGCAGACATAAATTACAGCACTGGCACCAACCTTTAACTGAAGGGAAATCCCCATACATGAATCAGTCACAGGTGGAAAGCATAATTTGTCTACGTAGTTGTCCTACCTACTCAGTGGGGGAACCTGGTTGCACCCCACACAGTGGCATCACATTCACATACAAAGCACATCGATGAGAGGCCGTTCAGATACATCGAAGCGACACAGTTCCAAGAGAGCAGTCTGCGTGGATGTCAGTTGATAAGAGCATTTTCCATATGTGATAACAGTGACGAAAATAGGGGTGGGCTACGTTCCGGTTCCGACTGACCCGCATCCCCAATGGAGGATTCGTCGTCAGTGACTGCCCTTGTGTCTCTAAAAGTGACAGCAGAAACAATGGCCCTCCTCTGTTCCTCCAGGACCTGTGCCGGCGTCGCGATAGCGCCCTCCTCATATCGCTTGGGTTTGGTACGTCGACGTTGTGATTGTCTCCTCCTGGGTTGGGTCTCCCCAGACTGTCGATCAGAGGAATCAATAGGCAGATCAGGGAAGGTGTGCTCGATCCACTCCCAAGCTTCCGACAGGGTATCGAAGAAGTGACTTTTTTGGTCGTGGAGTATCTTAAGTTTCGCTGGATACAGGAGGGCGTACTTAACATTAATGGTCTGCAAATGGTGTTTAACCCCCTGGTATTGCACCCTCTGCTTTTGTACTTGGAGAGTGTAGTCAGGAAACAGGGAGATACGTACATTGTCTTTGAGTATCGGAGCCTTCTCTCTAGCGGTCTGCAGTATCTCATCGCGGTCTCTGTAGTTAAGTACTCGGGCTACCACAGGACGGGGGGGCATACCGGGCACTCGACGACGTGCAGGAACCCTGTGAGCTCTTTCAATACAAAAGGTGTCAGACAGACGTCCCGTTGGTATAAGCGATTTAAGCCAAGTTTCGATATAGAGTGTGGCATTTTGGCCCTCCACGTTCTCCGGCAAGCCAATAATGCGCACGTTGTTGCGGCGTGCTCTGCCCTCCGCGTCTTCGATCCTCTCTTGAAGTTGTACTATCTGGTGTTGCAGCCGTTCCAGTGTAGATGAGTGTTCTTTCTGCTTTGGGAGAATGTCTTGTACTGCCGCCCTGTTTGCGGAAACATTGTCAGCTAGTTTCTTGTGGTCATCTCGAATGAGAGGGACGTCCGCTGTCAGGGCCCCCAGTTGCTGCTCCATTAACGCCCGAGATTGGCGAATTTCCTGCAGGATTAAATCCAGCTTGTCCGGTTGGGCGTCCCCCGACGTGGGCGGTACCATCTCCGTGGAAGTGGCAGTGGAAGCAGGGCTAGAGTCCTCCATGTCCTGATTCCTGCCCTTCGTCCGCCCCATCCTATCACAAGAGGTGTGACAGGGCAATGGGAGGATGCAAGAGGGAACGGTCCCAGTCAGCTCCGGGCTGCGCCACAGCGAGTACAAACTCAATCAATATCTCCCAGGCAACCTGCACTCCGAGACCCCTAAGACTCAGGTGCAGTAAGTGTGAATGTCCCAGCGGATCAACCCTACAGTGGTACCAAACACCCGTTGCAGGCTACCGCTCAAACCAAGGAATAATAGGATCAAGTTTGTGTGTGATAGTCCAACCCTACTTTATGCCAAAAGGGGTACCTGCATGCAAAGCCAGATCGCCAGCCGTTATATGCATCAGCAGCAAGTAGATCCGTGAAGCACCAGTGGAGTGCTAGATGAATGAATAGAGTCTGAGTAGCTAGCAATACAGGAGCTGGAGTCAGGAGCAGGTGCAATTGAGAAGGGCATGGAGAAGGGCCAGTGCCCCCAACAGCAAGGGAAATAGGATCAGGTTTGTGTGTACTAGTCCAACCCCGGATCATGCCAAAAGGGGTACGAGCGTGCGAACCCAGAACTCCGGCCGATGTATAAAGCAGCAGCAAGTAAGTCTGTGAAGCACCAGTGGAGTCCTAGATAGATGAATAAACTCCAAATAGCTAGTAGGCCAGGAGCTGGAGCCTGGGGCAGGCGCAATCAAGAAGGGCACGGAGAAGGGCCGGCTCCCCCAACAGCACCGGGCCAGGGTGGACACCGCTCCACGCAACCTCTGATTCTGCGGTGCATCCAAGAGTGAGTGTGGCCTCAAGCCGCTCTGCCCATGAATAGCTTTGGGACCAAGGCCAGGAAATATTCCATCCGGCTGCTGTCCAGGCAGTCACTAGTGTGCCATGAAGGACCTCCGTGTAAAGCGAGGTGCCCCAACCAAGGCAGCAAGCAGGGTGGGTCTCCCGCAACGTCCGCTCCCTCAGAGCAATGCAGGTCCAAGTCAGTAGTGGCAGGGGCACGCTTGCAGCATTTCACATCGCGCTCCCGGTAGCAGCAGTGCGTAGAGATCCCAGCCGCCTCAAGCAGCCGCCCCGCGCGCCCATGCACCGGGGCAGAGAGCGGAGTGAACTCACCAAGGGCAGTACAGCCGGGAAGCCCGTGAGTCAGCTTAGGTCCGCACCGATAGTGCCAGGCAAAACCGTTGTTCACGAAGGGTGCCACAATGCAGGCGGGTCCAAGCGTGAAATGAAGCCGCTGATCCTCAGTGTACATCGCAGCCCCCAGCGCCGCGGCCCGCCGCACACAGCAGGACGTTCCTCCACAGGTACTCATGGGGAGTAGGGAAGGAAACCGCACCTCAACAGCCGGGAATCATCTGGAGTGGACTCAGGACAACGCCGGCAACCCCGCGACTCCGGCACCAGTCATGTCCTAGAAAGGGAGACCGGGAGCCGCCATTTTACCCTGCAGCAGACCGTGTCGCACTTCAGGGAATGAACCCATCCAGGTAATCTGCGGGACCCAGCACAGGCGACAGTTTAGCAGGGCCCCTCACCGTACTCCTCCAGTGCTTTTTGCGGGATCGGGTGCTGCCTGGATGCGGATATAATGCGCCGACAGGGACCCCAGGCCAGGAGCTCAGCGATCAGGCAGCCGCCATGTACGGCGGTTAGCCACGCCCCCGGATATCTCCTCATTCATCATGAAATATTTCTTCTGTTAGTTAATACCAAAGTTAAAGTAGAAAATGTATGTTTGAAAGGTGCTATTTGGGTAACAACAACAATAACATTATTAATCAATGTGGAGCACACCAAAATATTGTTTATTTTCATCAATTATTTATACACAAATGGGGCTGTCCCTAGTTGGGATTCCTACAAGTTCCTACAGAGTCTCTAGAGATGCAAGTCCAGTGGGGGCATCTCACAAAAAGTGAAGGACTGGCCCCACACACCACCTGGTGTCATGCTTCATCATAGGCCGTCCTCGCCCTCTAAAAACTCAGTTTGATAGAGGGCGGGCATACACCTGGAGACAGGGATGCACTTCTAAAACTAAGTGGTGGCCCGTGAATCAGTGAAAGTGTGATCTAAAAACCATTATACTTGTCCCCAAGTAATTTAATTAAGGGGCAAATGTATGGTATTAAAAGAAGTGAATGGTAATATGGGAATTCATAATCCCTTTACCGTAAAAAGTGGTCAACATGTTTCTGCTCTGCGTCCCAGATGGGTACATAGCATTCGTCAGGACCGGGATGAATAATGGGCTCCACCTTTCTACACACTGTGTATGAAAGAATTACCACTCGAAGGACCGGGGGTGAGGATAAATACTCCCCGTGTAGTGCAATGTTAAAAAGTGAGAGTATCTGTAGGAAAATAGGAAACAAAAACACAAACAAACCGGACGTGTAAGTATGGTAAATGCACAATATGCTATACGTGTAACACCACACATTATGCTGCGCATGGTGGGGTCTAGGTGAAACACGTGTCAGTCATACGTGTTAACACTTCTGAAAAAACACTAATTTCTGCTGCTTACCCAAAGACACTATCCTACTTACTCCATGGGAGGTCGAGGGTGGAAGGGCCTACTGTGACTTTTTCTGAAAAAACACAATATACAGAAATATAGGCTACTTAGATTGTGGCCCACTTTAAAAAGTAAACCATACATACAAACATTCATACAAGTGCATGCCTCGTGTTGAGTACATGCACATGGAGCGTACCAATACGCTTCTACATTTTTCCATGACACTCATACTCTTACTGTCATTTTCAGCGCTTCCAGCAGTCTCATCTACGGTCATCCGCTTCGCCTCCCCGCCGGTAAATGATGGTGTGTGGGGATCGAGTTTTTATACTCCTTCGCGCTGGCAATTTCGTCATTAATTAAAAGATAATTGTTGCCGCCTGTGTGGGATCCGGTGTACGACCGGCAGACTGCCTGGTTGCCTGATCTTGGGCGAAAATTTAGTGGGTGTTGTCTATCAAGGTAGCAACGCCCATAGCTCTAAAGGACGCGTGCGCTAACCATGCTACACCGCTCTCCTCCCCGTAAGTGAGAGACGCGTGATGTTTCAGAGTGCGCGTGTAAAAACACGAGTCCGCGTGTGTATAGCGGCTCGGTTTTACCGCTTTGTGCGCATGCGCGTAAGTGAAGTCAGATCATTTCTAGGCAATAATGATGTCAATTGCCAGAAAACCGACGGATAATATAAAATGGTGAGGACCCTTCTGTGTATTTACAGTGAGCCACGTGCAGAGGGTATAAAATGCACCACTCGTATTGCCTCACAATAAGTCACTTCAGGTTTATCAATCGCCAGATGTTGTGGTCGTGTCTAAACACATGAAGTTCATTACTGCAACCTAATCGCCTCATATTTTAACGGAAGGTGCCTAACCTTAAGAGGGAACAATTAATTTAAGAGTGGTTGTGATTTGTTGGTAATTGGGGTCAAAAATAATACATATATCTTTATGCAGAGCTGTTGGTATGACTCTGTATTACTATGACCAAGGTGAAAAAGGGTAGTCCACTGGCTATATCAAATTTTGTTTGTTTGTAGAGGGGACACCCCTCTATAACGATTGACTGATGGTAAACAATATATGTTTTGTTAGTTCAACGGGATAGTTGTAGCCATGGTATTTCGTCATTGAGCCCTGTGTCCCATGAGCGCAACCGGTAAACCCAGCGTTGCTCCCTGACATGTAGTTGTTGGCTCATGTCTGTTTTCTGTTTCCTCATTACCTCCATGACCACCCATATGAGGTCTGATTCTGTGTGATTCTTCTAAAGAAAATGCTTGGTCAATCTGGTGTTAGATTTTTTTGCACCGAATTGTGCTGCGGTGTTCATTAATTCGTGTTTTCACCTTCCTTGTAGTCATCCCAATGTACTTCAAGTTACATGGGCAACTAAGCATATATATCACGTTTTCAGTGTTGCAGTTACTGAAGTTTTTTAATCTCCAGGGTCTGTTTGTGCCGATATCCACTTCTTTGGTGGTAGCGGTAGACTGGCAGCATACACAGTTGCCACACGGGAAATGACCGACTGGCTTCGGTTGGCTCCAGAGGGTAGATTGATTATCCTCTTCCTCCCATCTGATTTTAGAGTGTACCAGTTCGTCTCGCAGGTTTCTGCTTCTCTTAAAAGCGAAAAGGGGAGGTTCCCACTGTCTTGTTCCGCTATTGAGTATCGCCCATTTCTTTTTAATGATATTCTGCACTTTGTTGGATGCAGGTGTGTATGTGGTCACACATACCAGACGGTCGGATTGTTCCTTTGTTGTAGTATCGAGCAGGGCTTCTCTGTTATTATTTCTTGCCCTTTTCTTTGTGTTTAAATGCTGTATAGGAGGCTGGCTAGTCCCTAGGCCCTGTGCCTCTAGTTCCCTTCCCTAGTTCAACACTAGAGCTAGTGTGTGTTATTTTCATCAATGCCTTTGTGCAAAGAACTCCAGCATGATGGGACAGCCCCATATGACATGTAGCACCATAAGATTAGGGTGACTACAACTGTTACATTCATAGATCTCATACAGATTAATTGTAGGCATAAATTGTGGGATCACATAGCTTCCTATTATAGTGTTACCAAGATTTACATTTGAAACACCCATTCAGTGACATTTCTTTGTTATATGTGCATAGCTACATTTATTACTGATTGGTGATATTACCTTGCACACTATACCTAGAATGGATGAATAGATGAGATTGACGTAAATAGTTGTAGGAAACTCCATTTTTTTGTGTGGCCCCTCCTTTATTTTGACTGATGATTTGAATATTTGGAACTCTTGCCAGTGTCAGGCTGATAACTAACCACTCACTGGGTGTGTTTTACTTGTAAAATATTGCCTAGATTGGCAAACACCAATTGGCATAATTACCTTTCTTGTAAGACCACAATAGAACTTCAAAAGTGGCATAAATGTCAAATGTATAAAAGGAGAGCAGCTACTTGTGGAATTTTAAAAACATGATAGAATGATCAACTAACTGACCGACAGGCCTGTGCCACTGAAGATTAAGCTGCAGTGTTAACATGTCAGTTTGGACACGCCCCTTCCTATTTATGACATTAAAGACTTCAGCTGTAAAGTGATACTTGGAACCTGCATAATGATCAGAAGTGGAAACTACAAGTTGTGCTTATTTACTTGTGCTGGCTGTATTAGAGATGGAAAGTTTTGTATACTGCATGAGTTGTAAGTGCTTTCTATCAACAAAGTTTGCACTATGCCTAAACAATAGGGGTCAGATTTATCATGGTATTGCGATGCCAATGCATCATGTATTGGTGTTGCAAGGGCATCCCAATACTAATGTCAGATTTACCAAGCAGCACAAGACCACCTTGTGTGGCCCTGTGCTGCTAGGTAAATCTGGAGTAATGCAAGGCAGTACAATGCTGCCTTGCGATAATCTGCCCTGGGAAGACATTCCATGGTTGGAGCGTTGGTGTTCCCATGCATCCATCCTTGGATTTTGGCGCATTCCCTGATTTACCAAGACTGGTAAACCTGGGAATCCATTAAAATGCTACAGCCTTTCCAGGGGAGGCAGGACAAGGACAAATATCTTTATTTCTCCTTGCTGTTTCCTAGTTCTAAGTGTGCTGCATTAGAAAGAGGAAAAAGCCTCAGAGGTTTGTTTTTGTGCAGGAAGGTTTTCCTTCCTGCACAAAAACAATCTTGCCTGCAACACAGGCACCCTTGCGATATGACGCAAAGGTGCCTGCGTTGGTGCTAGGCAGCAGATTGTGCTCCAGCACAGCCAGAAAGCAGGGATGCTCTATATATTGGCAAATAGGGCGCATTCCCACCCTCTCCCATTCACACAGTACAGCTCAGCACAGCAAGTTGTATTTCTGCATTGCATTGTGTGAAAGATTGATAAACCAGGGCCCAGGTTTTTATTTCTTAAGGCAGATAGGCACCTGCTGAAATTACAATCTTGTGACATTTTACTAATTTGTGACAATATAATTATGGGGTAAGCCTACATGTTTGTTAATAGAATGTCACAAAAATTATTCATAGAAAGGTTGCTAAGCTCCACCTTATGAACTGGGGTAAAACCAATTCAGGTACTTTAGGAACATCCTGTAGTGACTGTAATTCCATTCCCCAGGTGTAGACTGCTTCCCAGGCAGATGTAAAGAGCTGTCATTACTTCCTTTCTCTGGAGAACAGTTGCCTTTTTGGTCCTCACGATCAGCAAGACAAAAGAATGTGATTACAGTAGCTTGTCCCATGTACTTATTAAGAAGTTAAAAATGAAGTAGATGTCCCATACGAAGACATAGAGCGGCCTTCTAACATACTGATGTCTCTGTGGTGGATGGGCCGCTGATCAAAGATTAACAACTGTGCAGCCAGTTGAGGCTCTACCACATATAAATGAGCGGAGAAATATCATGTTTAGTGGAGCGGCAGGCCCACTGATTTACAACAAACCTCCTGCTCCACCAAGCTCTACATGGGCTGTATCTCCAATGAGAAGTACAAGCGTGGGAAAAGATAACAATGTGATCCCATCCACAAGGCAATCTCAAGGGCTAAATTTCTCAAGTTTATCCTTCTTGTAGCTTTTGGCTCCATCGTTCAAGGCTCTAGTGGGACCTTGGAAATTAGATAAACAAACCTTGCTGAAGCCACCTCGATCACAGAATCCCGTATTGCCAAGCTGAAAGGCTTTGACTTCCATCTCTGTGTCCAAATGTGAAAATGTTGACCGGGGTAAATTGCTAAGCTTTACCTGGCCCTCTCTCCATCACTGCTTTCATTAAACTGCATCTAAGATCCAGCTATGCACGTCCCTTTGACAAATACTGATTTTTAAGTCAAGCTAGACAGCGCAGCTGTCTCTTTGAGACCTGCTGTAATCAGTTTGTGGGTATCAAGTCCATCACCTTTCTTGACATTGCTTTTCATTTGTCTATATCAGTGTCCTTCAAAAATCCCTGCTTGTTAGTGGTCAGTCCTGCCTCTTTGTCCCTCCTTTCTCTCTTCTGTTCCTCCCACAGAGCAGGGACTTAGTACTGTCTCATTCCGCCATGGCTCTTTATCTGTTCTTTGGGGGATTATTTTTTTCTTGGTTTCCTGCTCTGTTACTGTTTGTCTGTGTTTAGCTCCAGCGCCCTAGCCGCTTACATTCAAATATAGCATTCTTCCTCCCACCTCCTCTTAATGCCACAGTTGTGTTACTGCTGCCTTTTTTACAGCTGCCTCCCCCACCGTGGCTCCTGCTGGGTTGTTTGTTTTAATAATTGTGGACGTTCAGCCCTCCGCCTGTTTCGAGAGCACCGCACTGGTTTCCCTTTCATTCTTGTGTATTTTTTATCTTTCATCTCCTTTGCATTTCTTGCAAGGAGACAAACCAGGTTGAGAGTGGGGCCAGAAGGCCCAGAAAGCAATGACACAATAAGCATGGGTTAAGCATTTATGTACTTGAGAGGGCCGGAGAAATACTTCACCTGAGGCTGACCTCCAGTCCGGCAGCCCAGCCAAGCCTACGAAGGCTGACAAGAAGGAGGGGGAGGGCTAATGCCCTTTTAGCCGCATGGTTGTTGTGCTCCCGGGTGCAATGTAAATGCTTCCAATTACTACAAGTGGGAAGTTGACCCATGACATTTCAGGTGAGAAGGGTTTACTAGCGAATGTTGATTATTGATGGTATTTAAATGTGAAGGAGAGGGGAGAAGCCACACTCCTGAGCTTGGAATGTAGTTCTGCAGGTCCGAGTCAAATAACTGAATTTTACAAGCAGTCTTTCATAGCAACAGGGTTTAAAGAAGACATCTGCACAAAGCGAAATGCAGTCCCTAATAAACTCAAAAACATTTCAACATAATTAGAAGTGAGCAATTCCAAGTATCATGTGATACCCAAGATAACCTGTAACTGTGCGCACAACTACCGCAAAGCACTGTGATGCTATGCTATGCTAATGGCAGTTTGTGTGCTATAAGAGTGCTAATTAACGATAACAACAAAAAAGTATTTTAGAAGACGTGGGTATTTGTTCACCACATTTGTTGATGACCTCACAAGAAGCAAATATACTAGACACCGCCGCCCCGCTCCCCCACCCACGTCATCATGTCAACTCCAGCAACCTGCTCTATGTTAAGGTACAATGACATACATGAATGTCCCAACCCATGCTGGGTGCGAAAACCTTCACTATAATAATGCACCAGGATCCTTGGTTCGTTGTGACCACCA
The DNA here is from genome assembly GCA_963921515.1 of Calotriton arnoldi. NCBI lineage: Eukaryota > Metazoa > Chordata > Amphibia > Caudata > Salamandridae > Calotriton > Calotriton arnoldi. The sequence goes on from CAWUFW010009136.1 coordinate 702,436, forward strand.
CCTGCTGTGGTAGGTACTGCCATGTCTCTCTGCATGAAAGGGAGCCTGGGACCTCCTCTTCTTATGTGTTGTCACCTGTGCGTGTACCCACAAGTCACTGTGGCTCCAAATGGCTACTAAGATGTCTGAAACAAGCTCAGTGTTGGAGGCCTATGTGCAATCTGCAGATTAAGGTCCTGACTGCAAAAGCATGATCATCAACCCGGCTTCCACCTTCACTTGTGTGATCCTGAGCACACTATTTGAACTTTCTGCACCTCAGATCACTTAGGGGCCGATTCCGATTTCGGCCGGATGGGCACCGAACGATGGTTGGAGCCCTTCCGACCGAATCGGAACGTGCCGGCCGGATTCCTTTCCGACCGAGCCATTCCGATGGGCTCGTCGGAAAGGAATCCGACTGGGATTTCCGGATGGCTTACGACGGGCTCGGAGAGCCCGTCCGCCGTCCGGAAATCCTTCAGTACTCCCCCGGCCGCCTCTTCACGACCGAGGGAGTACGATGGCAGTATTTCACTGCCTTTTCATGCCGGTCTTTCCGGCACGAAAAGGCAGTCGGTAACTGTCTTTGGGGGCCCCCAGTAGGGCCCCCATGGGTGCGAGGCCGCCCAATGGCGGCCTGGGGGCACCTATGGTGCCCCTCTGTTGATCCCTGCACCCGGTGGCAGGCACCTTGGGGTGCCGGCCACAGGGTGCAGGGATGAACTGCACCCCTGCTTTCCACAATGCAAGCATGCATTCCGCTCGGAATGCATGCTCCCATTGTGTAGTATACGAGTGCGACCGAACAGGGTTCGGTCGCATCGTACTTGCAGGGCCGTAACCGACGACAGCAGGTCGGTCGGTTACGGCTCCTGACCGATGTCGGACGGACCTGAGTCCGTCCGACATCGGAATTGGCCCCTTAGCTGGTTAATACACCGGGTGCATTTAGAAACAGAGAGACCTCCAGTGTCAAGTCAAGTCAAGTCAAAGTAACTTTATTCGGTTTCAAACGAAGACCATAAAAGTTAATAAAATCATCATAACAAATGATTATTTCAGTAATCTATATACAACCAGCACAGTAAGCAGTTCATACACATCAGTTCATTATATAAAATGTGAGAGAAGTATACACCTTAAAACAATCTTCTAATAAAAATTACAATCTATATTACAAGGCACTTATCACAATTACGGCTTGCGGCTCCCTCCATAAGAATACATCAATACTTAGAGTTGTGTGGTAGAGTTACTCTAATCGGGTTCTGTAGCAATGCCTAATACCGTTTCCTAATCGCCATAGCTACTTTAACCCCTTCGATGCGTCGGACGGCCGGGGGCCGTCCGACGCACCAGTGCTCATGTGCGTAGGATGGCCCCCGGCCGTCCAATCACATGGCACTCAGAATCCCTCTGGTAAGGGCACCAGTGGGATTCCCTTTACCCCCCAACAGCCTCGGGAGCTGGGGAAGAGTTTCCCCAGCTCCCGATGCTCCCCTGGTTTCCCTGAAATGACGATCAGCGCACATGTCGCGCTGTCATCATTTCAGTGAAACCGAAACTGAATTGAGCCAAGAGGCTCATTTCAGTTTCACTTTCCACGTGCTCACGGGGCTAACTCAGCCCCCCCGAGCACGTAGAAAGACTGGAGAGGTATCATTGGAAAGGGGAGAATCTCCCCTTTCCAATGGTACCTTTCCCTAATGGATCCCTACTTGGAGATTGCCCCAGGAGGGCGATCCCAAGCAGGGATCCACCCACTAGACAACAGGGAGGGGGGAGCGGCCCCTTGAGCAAGGGCCTTTGCTCCCCCTATATTTTTTGGGCAATACAGTCTTTCTGCCCCCCCTGGGGGCAGATGGGGGCAGTAGCCCCCAATCTGCCCCCGCCGGGGGGGGCACAAAGCCCACTAGAAACCAGGGATTTTTTTTATTTATGTTGGGGTGGGGGCTGCCCAAAATGGGCATGGCAATGCCCCCCCGGAGAAATGTCAGTCTTTCTGCCCCCCCCAGGGGGCACACTGGGGCAGCAGCCCCTAATCTGACCACCGGGGGGGCACAAAGCCCACTAGAAACCAGGGATTTTTTTTGTAGTGATGTAGGGGCTGCTCAAAATGGGCATGACAATGCCCCCACCCCCAGTGAAATTCCAGTCTTTCTGCCCCCGGGGGGGCAGAAAGCCCACTAAAAACCAGTGATTTTTTTTTATTGATGTAGGGGTAGGGGCGGCCCAAGATGGGCAGGCCAATACCCCCACCCCCCCAAAAATGCAACAGTCTTTATGCCCCCCCAGGGGCAGATGGGGGTAGTAGCCACTGATCTGCCCCCGGGGGGGTAGAAAGCCCACTAGGCACCAGGGATTTTGCTCCCACCCCAAAAACAATTGCCACAGTCTTTCTGCCCCCCGGGAGGCATATTGGGGCAACAGCCCCTTATCTGCCCCCCCGGGGGAGGCAGAAAGCCCACTAGGCCTCAGGAAATATTTTTTTTTAAATTCAGGGGTGAGGTCAGCCCAGAATGGGCATGCCAATGCCCACACCTCCCCAAAAAAATGCCACAGTCTTTCTGCCCCCCCTAGGGCAGATGGAGGCAGTGGCCCCTGATCTGCCCCCCGGGGGGACAGAAAGCCCACTAGGCGCCAGCGATTACGCTGGCTTTTTTTATGCGTGGGGGTGGGGGATGCCCAGAATGGGCATACCAATGCCCCCACCCCCCAAAAAAATAGTCACAGTCTTTCTGCCCCCCTTGGGGGCATATCAGGGCAAACCCCCCCCTCCCCCCGGCTCTCCCCCCAGGGCGGCAGAAAGCCCACTAGGCACAGACTTGTTTTTAGCAAGGTGCCTACCTGTGCCTACCTGTGGATTTTGGGCCCTAGCGCAGCCGGCACATAGGGAAACCTAGCAACACTGTACATTTTTGAAAACTAGACAACGAGGGGAATCCAGGATGGGGTGACTTGTATACCTCTTACCAGGTTCTGTTACCCAGAATCCCTTGCAAACCTCAAACTTAGTTTAAAAAAAACAAATTTTCCTCACATTTCTGTGATGGAAAGTTCTGGGATCTGCGTGGATCCACAAAATTCCACCCACCCCGCATTCCCCAAAGTCTTCCGAGAAAAATGGTACCTCACTTGTGTGGGTAGGCCTAGTGCCCGCGAGAGGAAACGGCCCAAAACGCAACATGGACACACCACATTTTAACAGTGAAAACTGACCCTTTTTTTGCAAAGTGCCTAGCTGTAGATTTTGAACCCTAGCTCTGCCAGCACCTAGGGAAACCTAGCAAACCTATACATTTTTTAAAACAAGACACCCAGGGGAATCCAGGATGGGGTGACTTGTCTGGCTCCCACCAGGTTCTGTTACCCAGAGCATATATCATAAGTGGACAGTGAAGATAAATAATAAAAACCTTCAATATAAGAACATGGCCTAATTTGTTTTAAAATCGGAACTAAAAATCTACCTCCTGGTTCTTTGTAAAGGGGGCAAAATAGCATAAAGTGCACAGTGCTCTGAGCTGCCAAATTATCACAGGGGCAAGGCTCCAGTTTATCTTCCCACCCCAATTGTTTTGGGAAAGCCACCAAAAAGTGCAGGGTAAGTAAGCGTAATCTAGTTAAATAAAATCGGGTCTGTACATTTATCGTAAATGTTAAATAAAATTGCTGTTGATTCGGGGATAAACAGAGGCGGCCTGTTACATCAGGGTAGGAACAGGATATCTTCGCCCCTGTAAAATGTACCTCTTTTATAATATTTTTGCCATTTTCGGGGATGCTGTCTGGACAGTCAAAATAATGTCCCAGGCGTAACTTATAAAAAGTATCCTTTACAAATCAGAGCCAAGGGATATAAAGTGCTCCATCAAGATTAATACAATCTTTAATAACCTCTCTGGAGAATACTAACTCTTCAGACAACCAGATTTTAGCCCATAATAACAGGGGGGCAATTTCTATGCGATCCTCTACGAAATCAAGCCCCAGCTCTTGGTGACAGAAGATCGTGGGGACGCCGTTTGGAGTCATCAATAATCTTTTAATAAATTTGTTTTCCATAACTTGTAGCTGTCAGCTGTTTTGGTATTCCCACACTCCTGCCCCATATGTTACAACCTGCAAGCATTTGGTTTTATAAAGTGTAACCAGCTCGGTCACTGACTTATGGCCCAGCTTTCTGGCAAAGCGGAAAAGCCCCTCAACTACCCTGCCTGCTTGTTGCACCCTGGCTATGACGAGCGGGTCCCAACTCAGCCTATTATTAAAAACCTACCTCCAGTATCATGAACTATTAAAAACGGATTTTTAAAATGTCCATGTTTTGTGGTACATATCGTCATTAAGACTCACCTGGGCATCGAAGAAGTTTTCTCACCAGTGGTAGCCCCGCACAGCATCCCAGGTGTCGGCCTGCACCCCCCACCGTCCAGGGGCTATGAGTGCTTCTTTTCAGCTCTGCAGAGAAATTGCAGAAGGCTCAGGAGCAAGCCAGTGTGCCGGCGACTGGCGCTGCATTGCTGTGCACAATGGCACTATTGACTGTGGTCAGGGGGCTCACAAGGCAGCAAAGGAGGGATCCTTGGGTGACTGGTGAACGGCACAGACAGCTCTGTGGCAAGGCACCCGGTGTCGCCAACTAGCACTTCAATGGGCATTCTACGCTGTGGGGGCAGTCTGAGACCACATTGACTTGTTGCTTAGCATGCCCAAGCAGGCTCATTCCTCACCTACAACACAACACACGGCCGGGAGCAATTGGTTGCCTCAGATGATTCTAGAGCTCCATGTACTCTCCAGATAGCTATGTGGGTTAATGTATTGGCTGTAAAGATAGATTGGCCACCTGTTGTACACATGTTTGAATTCCGCTTGGGTGGACTCTGCCAATCATTGAGAGTTCGATAAAAGGAGTACCATTAAATTTCACAATTAAATACCTCCTGCCTATCTGCATCTGGTTGGCCTGTACTAACAATATAAGGATCCTGTCCTGACTATTCGTGTTTCACAATGGCCTGCTCCCACAGTCAGCATTGCTTTGCAGGGCTCTCAGAGGCCATTCCTGCGGGCTTCTGGCCATTTCCTTCCCATAATTACACTGCTGATGCTCTGCCAGAATAATTAAGCTTTGCATTACAGGAGGGACATCTGCGGAACGTTGGTGCAGTCTGATGCTTTGCCCCTTTGTTCTAAGAGTGCATCATGCCATATTATCCATGGGCGTAAGCACGGCGCACTGGTCGAATTGTGGTGCCTCCCTCTAATTGGTTTTCTATGTGAATCAAGCAGCCATCATTAAGTGGCACATGTACATAAAGGCTAGGAAAGTGGGACATTGTTTCCAAAAAGTGTCAAACAATGTAGTTTATCGAGCCTGGGCAGTGCATGCGCTGCTCTGTGAGGCATGCTGGATTCAGTCTATGGGCATTCAGCTCACCCAGCGCTTCTTCTTACGTGGTTGGCTACCCAGATTATAATTGAGCCTTTCGGAGCATGGGTGGGGCATTGCTTTACCACCTGCCCTCGGTCTCCACAATCCTGCCCCTTCTGCACCAACACAGACTATCCTAATCTTCTCTGCTGTTCTCTTAACAAAAGCATTGGCATCTTTACGACCGTCCTAACAAAACGTCAACCTGTAGTAAAGTGTGGACAATTACAACTACCTGCCTCCAAGTGCATTAGTGTTTAGCCGTTTACATTATATATTATGTAATTTTAAAAATATTATTTTATAAATGTTTGTGTGCCATGGGAGGCAGCCCTGAACAGTTGACCACACCATTAAACTCCAGTACATACCACTCCACAACACAAAATTTCATTCCACATCATTACACTCCAAAACACACAATCCCACTCCACATAATTCCAGTACACACAGTACCACATAAATACTGTCCATATAATTTTACAGCACACCATGCCACATAATTTCAATACACAAATCCACCCCACGACACACAATTACACAACTAATCCAATCCAACCCACATAATTACAGAACACACCACATACCTATACTCCATAACACATAAGTAAAGAACATTGCCATTTACAATACCAATAACTCTAACAAATACAACACCTATTGCATAAGTAAAAAGCATTGCTAGTAACAATGCCAGTAGCTCCAACTCCAACAAATGCGAGGCCTATTGCATTTCCAATGCTTGTTTTAACTCTGTGAGGGATTAGCAACAGCTCATTTCAAGATTGAAGGCCTTCTACCCATAGTTCGAAATCTAGTTGCCTACAAGCGAGACCTGTAGTCAATTATTTGTTAATAATTTGCTTCATTTGCCTTCTCACACTCAAAAAGTACTCAAGCACCTGTTTAGGTAGAGGGGCCTTGGTGAATGGACAGTATCTCCTGTCATTTGGAGTCCTACTTTGAGCTTATCTGAACACAATCATGACTGAGGATCAGCTAATTCTGCCACTTATTCTCTTGTAAGGTGCAGGATGAAATGTCTGTGATCCAAGCTACTCACACCAGCCACCCACAGAACCAATAATCAACTGGTGATAAGCTCTTTGTAGGTCAAAATAGTTTTCAGTATTGTTGCCTGTGGGATGTTTCTCTAACTCAAATTAGATAGAAGAACACAGCCCATTCATCAGGTGAAGAGACAGCAGGCCCAAGTTCGTCCCATTTTTTATGGTTTCAGATATGCTAACTGTGAGGAAATTGGTTTATTATAGGGTGTGGTTGTGCAACCTCAACATGTAATAAATGCACAATTCTGTATCAAATCCAGTCAGGCTTGTTCGTAAAACCTAAGCTCAGTCCTGGGTAGCTGTGTCTCAAAGCAGTGTGGCTTTATCAATGGAACAAGTGTAAACTATTTAGATTTGCCAAAACAGTTGAACTGATCAAAATCTGACACCAATTTATAAAAACAGGTTGTAGTTTTTTAAATTAAAGAAACAACTCATTGACAAAAATCCACCAGAGGGTTCCGGAGATATGAATTTTCACAATAAATCACAGATTTTCACTTAGTGCAATAAATCATAGTAAAAATCTACAGAGACTCGCAGTGTAGGGTTAGCCATGAGAAATTACTTGAAAAAGGCTCTAAATTAACTCTTGTGTCGACCAACTCTGGCAGAGATCCAGTCACAGGAACCAATAAGGTCCAGCTGAACAGTTACCTTGCAGTCAAAGCAGTCTTTAGTCCAGTTACAGGGTCTATGGGTAGACTCTCATAGAAATCATAGAAATCAATGGAGTGATTCCGATGCAAGGGATGCAGGATGCGGAAGTTGCTCAAGGATGCTGAGGATGTTGAATTTGTGTCTGGGGTCTTCCTAGGGCCACCCATCAGTCCACCAACCTGGTGGGGTGACTTTGGCTGCAGGAGTCGATGTTCCACAAAGTCCGGGTGAAGTCCAGGCAGAAACCATCTGCCACTGGTCTATTGGTCTCCATTGACAGTAAAACCAGTGGTTCACTTTAATTGGCAGTAACTTCCTTGTTGAGCGACCAAATTGCACTCTTGGTCTCCCGTGCTGTACTTCAGCAGTCGCAATCAGCTATTTTAGCTGCCAACTCGCCACGGTGGCTGTAAAAGGGAGTCACCCAACTGACCCTTGGTGCCACCTTATCTGTTTGGTTGCTCAGAGTTGACCTTTCCTCGAATGGGACACCACAGGCATGGTCCTTTCTTTGGTAGCCAAGGTTCAACAGGTTCAGTCCAGTCTTTGGTGCAGACTCTCGTTGCTGGGTTGAAGGAACAGCAGGGCAGTTCTTCTTCAGTCTCCTCTCCAGTACAGAAGTGATCTGAGGTTTGGGTGCCAGTCGTGCCACTTTTATGCCCATTACAAGCTCGGGGGATGGGGCAGCTAACTAGCCGATTGGGTTACCAGGTCCCTCCCACCTGATGACAACTTCCTGTGAAATGTGGCATCTAGCTATCTCAAGCTACATTATTCTGCCCACTCTCAACATGGCAGAACCCTTGTCTTGGGGTGTGGAGCTCCCAAGCCCAACGCAGAGTTGTGGCTACTTAGGAGCTACACGCCCACAGAAAAAAAGAGTTTGGCAACGGCTTCTCCTTCTCTGTCTGAGATGCCAACCTCTCTGTTAAAACATAAGAGTGGCCCCTCTTGTGTGTGCCTACCATTTTCCCTTTGAAGATGGCGTCCCTTTAAATCTCACCGCTTGGGCTCACACCTGGTTTGGCCAGCCTGCCAGAAGGCGGTCACCACTCTTCCCTTGGCAGGCCCTTTGCATTCCTTCCTGCAATATTTTGGTCTTCAATGCCAAGGGCAGTTTGAAGATCTCTATATTAGGGTGTTTTTTCCTTAAATATGTCTATCAGGGTGTTGTGTGAATATAGGAACACGTTGCCTGCATAGAATGAAACCAGTTACATTATCCAAACCACCAGCATATACAAGTAGCACTGTGGCCAGTGTGAAAAGCAACAGCAAATCCACTTTCCAACTTAATAATCTAGATGTTATGAAAGTCGTAGGCTGTAGAGTAGTATGTGTACTGTTTCTCTCCAGTGTGTGTATACCTCTAAGCATTATTAAAAGTGTATAGCAACATACTATCTCTGACTTGAACTGCTATCCTGACAGGAGGCAAAGGAAGTTAAAATTTGCTGCCCATATATTAATCTAAAACCACACTGAAGTCACCTCCAATATGAAAACTGTCACTCAGAGTCATGAGCATACCAAAAAAATCATAATGAAACACTGGGCTGTCCACATTGGGACCACAGACTTTGACTGAGAGATTTATGTCTCGGGATTAATGAAGGCAAATTGCATTACAGGATCTGACCAGGTGGTGCCGAGTCTAAAGCCAATTGATTTATTAACCAATGTGACTATCTCCCAGTAACTGGATACATGTGCTATTGAGTGCTGAATAGCACACAGGTTCATCCATTCATGCTGGGGCTACATCAGATATTTGACTTCAGAGTTATAATATTAATCTTTTTCCTGTTGGTGCTCGCAATGACCTTGCATTGCTAAATAATACTGTTAGTTCCTTGCCATTTCAGGAAATACATTCAATTGCAGTATCCTCAAGACCTGCATAATGTTGTAATGTTTCTTGTGAGAAAAAAATACTATTTCATTCATTTGATTTTGAGAACAAATGTGCAGATGGACATTATGCCCTCTCAGCTAATTTTCCCCAAAATAGAACTTTGTGACAACACCTCTAGCCCCTAGTGGCCAATCTCTAACAATACTGAAAGCCAGTATATGTAACCGAGCTCTGATGAGCCTCTCTTTCCACCCTCTCTCAGACCCAAAGCTGACCATTGAAAGAAACACCATTTTCCTATTTTTCCACTACCAAAAAGCCAATTGGCATTAGTGATGACTCAGGTTGGTCGTTAATCCTTGGCAATTCTTCTCTCACCCAGTTCTGGAGTAGCTGTTCAAAAGCAATAGACTGTAATCTTCTCCTCTCCTGCTTTTGTTCACATCTATCCAAAACACATCAAAAATACCAATCACCTATTGGCAACCTATAGTATATAATATCATATTGTGAGAAAGTGCTTCTTTTTGCGTGGTTGCCCCCATTTTTTGTGGACTGATGCTACTGGTTTTTACACTTTTTGCAATGTTCAATGGGGCACTGCGAACCAAAACCTGGTGCATGTGCTCTGACCCTTTAAACATGCCAAAATTGGCTTACTCCTAATAGACACATTTAATTTTCCTACAAAGTCGTAGTCTATGGTGTCCCAAAATACAAAGATGACATGGAAAGGTAAATGCCACCTATGCATACAGCACTACTGTGCCATCCACTAGTGTCACACAACAAATATGTCTTCAGGCCTACCACTGTAGCCTGACTGCTGTAGTTTTAAAACTGCAGCCCAATGATCCTTTATGACAGGACAAAATCTTCCTTTTTAAATATTAATAAGTCATCACTATGTAGGAATGTAGTCCAAAAGACAGGATGCATGGCACCCTTTTAAAATAGGGCATGTAGAATAAAAAAAAAAAAAACTATTCATGCTGTCGGAAGGCTGGCTGTCCCATAGAGAAACACTTGGAAGCAATATTAATTCTGCAATCTCAGGCTAGGGACCAGCTAGATGATTTAACATCTATTTTTGATAGTTATTAAAACCTCAACTTAATGGTGAAGTCGGATTTTGATAAGTATTAAGAAAAGGGACTTTTAGAAAGTTACTCTCTGCTTGGCTGAAGCGCCTAGAGCAGGGGTCGCCAACCTTTTCTGTAGTGAGAGCTACTTCTGATCAGTGAAAATTGTTGTGAGCTACTAAAGGCCAAGCAACTTGTGCATTTTTCCAAGAGTCCCTCACGCCCAGCTTCATTTACTTTAAGCCTAATTTCGTAGGTTCACCAGGCAAAACAAGGAAATGCTTCCCACATAGGATCACAAACCAAAGAAAACACTTCCAACCACCCGCCCTACACATGCTTGCTGACCATTGTAAGTCAATGCTTCAGTGCCACACATTGGGTAACGTTGGCAAGCACTATAAAAATACTGCAACACAATGTCCCCCCCCTTCTTCATTATCAAATAAACAAAGGGAGAAAAGTTATGTTACAAACTAATACATAGGATTTCCTTTCATGTCTGGGCATTTGCAGACTATTAAAACAATAACAAATGGCTGGTATTTGGAAAGGTGGTAATCCTAGTTTCACTATGTGCATTATTAGTTTTTAAACAACAATGCATGCTTATGCCCATAATCTCATGAAATGAGTGCTTCCACCAGCATCTCTGTTTTTAAAGCAAAAGGTACAAGTTGTCCCTGGGCACAAATCTGAACCACAAACTTTCTTTTATGACTATCATGGAAAGAAAGTTGCAGGCCCTGGTTCGCAAACTTGCAGCTAGCTCAGATAGATGCAATTTATTTAATTTTTTTAAAAAAAGTCTAAAATGCTTCTTTATTCTTGTTACAGTGAGGGATGGTGTATTCTGGGCCTTGTTTTTAGTTTGAACTTCATAATAGCCAGACAACTGTCCAGTAAACAAAACAGTATTGATTATCACACCAATTGGAATCACCACATGGTAATGGAGAGGTATATCCTATTTATGAAATGGGAAAATTTTTATTTTGGGGAAGCATTTCATTTTAAAATGAAGAAGAGTAGGGGATACAAAGCGCGGTGCCAGCCGATGTTAAAATTGTAGTGTCAATTTAAATAGGCAGCGTTTCCCACTGATTTTGTTTTTATTTTGGGGAAGCATTTAATTTTCTAACATAGATCATTATTACTTGATACTTTTAGTTTTATATACCCCGAACTTGACCGAAAAGTCTTGAAGCGCTTTACATGTACACCAAACACATTACACAAGGACATATTCATTTTTTAGGCATTTTCCCAGAATTACAGTATGTTGAGACAACACCGAGACTCAAAGCCCGTTCCCCATTTCCAAAGTCGGTAGCTCGGACCCTAACGGCACATCCTCTCCACTTGAGAAGTTAATTGATGCTTAGGCTCAAAACTTTACCCTTCAGCTGAGTGTCCAGGACCTCAACAGTACAGCCATCAGTGATTGACTCGAGCTGCTGAACTGTAATTACATAAGTGCATATGAGTACAATGACCCACAATGCACAAGGTTTGCCTGCGAAGCCTGTCCATAGCGCTCATAAGCAGCCACTGTCTCTCACGGCTGGTGAACGGCTGCTCACCCTCAGTGGGATTCAAGTTCACGGCCCTGATTACACCTTACTGAAAAGAAGAAATGCAGTTGCTTCGCACTGACCAGACATACACACATACTCTGGTCAGCTGCCCTGGTTATTTAAAAGACATCGTACTAACTGCATACTCAATTTCAGGCATACTGCGACCCCCCTCTGACCTTGCTGTAACTGGGCCATCAATTCAGTAAGTAAAAGCCAGAACTTTCAGCTAAAATACTTTCACAGCTAATCAGGCAACACAGTTAACTGAAAACTGCTTTAGCTCGCTGTGCTAAATAACCCCTTCTTTTCAATGTATAGCCCCTCCTCCCACTCCCCCCACAGTGCATGCCGCCATAACACGATATTTCGAGAGGCCAATAAGTGTGAATGTGCAGCTCGAAGTCAATTTCGGCCAGAGGAATGACCGATTTAATGATGAAACCAGGGAGAAATCGATTTGCCCAGCTACGAACTTAAACGGCAATATGTAGTGAAGGGTAAACTCTGCCCGTATGACTTTTATTAAAAATAAATAAATAAAGAAGTAAAAGACAGATAAAGCTCACCTGATTTGCCCAGGATCACATATTAGTCGGGTGCGCCGTTAGTAGGACTCAAACCAAATATAACACCCAACTGCACCGCAGGTAAACGTAGGCCCGTAGTAATTTATTTATTAAAGAAATTGAAAAGATGGAAGCTTATTTGATTTGCCCAAAATCAAAGGATGTTGCACCTTGCTGTAGTCAAAACTGGTGCAGCAGTTACCACGTCAACTACTAAACTGTTAGTAGAAGGGGAATATTAAGTGATTTACCAAATATACAATGGACTCTGCGATTATTAGACAGTCGACCGAGGAGTTGTTGGCACCAAGCGCAACCAACTGGGCTACCAGGCCCATGACGATCATGCATTTCTAGTTAACCATGCTCCACACCCACTCGCAGGACAATGTAAACATCGGCCCATAGAATGATAATAAAACCCGTCTGAATGAGGGAGTGAAGAGCGACATGAATGAGACATGATGGAAACCACCAAACGACATAAGGCAAACTTCAAATAATAATAACTTTGTCAGTTATTTTCCATGGAGACAGGGACTGCTCTGGGCTATACCAAAACAAGCTTGTGCATTATTATGATCGGATTAACCTTCCCCCACAGTGCCATTTTGCAGTAACCTTGGAAGTGTGCTGCAAGAATTCGAGGAATAGCACCTCCTTAGCATCAGCTCTTGAGTCTGGCTCGAATGTCCGTCATTATCCGATGTTAAGACGTCCAAAGGGGCTAAGCACCAATGTGCCATCCTGGGTACAAATGGGACGGACTAGTGCAGCCAGACCAAGACCCATAAGCACTGGTAAATTTGCCCACATTTAGTATGGCTGCCCAGCTCAAACGTGACATGGTGCTTTGTGCTGAGCCATCCGGCACTCCGAGCAGGGAACCACCGTCAAAGGAGGAGCAGAAACAGGCCGGCAAGGATACATCTGCCCTGCTGAGCCCCGATGAAACCCGATAGTGAGGAGCTTAAGGGCAAGCCTTGAGGTGTAGCAAAAGCGATTCACTCCAGTAAGTGGGGCAATAAACATGGATGGAAAACCCACACCAAAGTTTAGCGTGCCACATATTAAACAGGGCAGCCTAAAATAGGGCGGGAAAGGCAGCCGCAACGTCTCACCTGAAACCTTTGAAGAATTGCTGCCCGTTCTAGAAAAGGCTCCACTTCTGCCTCAGCTAATGACCCACGCTGCCTCTGCTCCTCGCATCCTAGGATCATAACCACTGCGCTGCTGAATCACCCAATTCAATTTATGTCTGCATTTGCATTTTTCAAGAATTTCTGCTTCCAAGTACCGATACAATGGATCAGTTTCACTAGTCTAAACTTGGAAGCGAGGGTAATAAACACCGCGCTTTCCATCTAGTAAAGCGCGGTGGTAGCCGACGATAAAATCAAAGGGCCTTGCACGCACTCAGCCGCTTTCACTGACTAATATGTGAAGGCAAATATAAAGCACAGTGTAGTCAGTGAAAGCGGCTGAGTGCACGCAAGGCCCTTTGATTTTAACGTCTTCTGCCACAGCGCTTCTTACTAGGGAAGGCAGATATAAAGCGCGGTGCCAGCCCATGTGAAAATCTAAAGGTCCTTTCATGCACTGAGCCGCTTTTGCCGACTATGCAGCTACTATGCCAGGGGCTCACTTACTGATCTGCTACTCCACTCCGCCCAAAAGATCCATTTAAAGCGAGGTGCCCGTCAGAAAAAGGCTGGTGGCGCGATTCCTGATTGTTGCCGGACTTCAGGAAGAGCGTCATGTTCCTCTGCCCGCCCCGCCCCAGCTAAGCTCAGTTCAGCCAATCTGAGCAGCTGGTTTTGGTGAGGGCGGGCAAACGCTAATACCAAACCTTAAAAGACAATGAAGGGCTAATAAATACATGCTGGAGCGCAGAACGAAAGGTTAATTATTAGATGCCGGGCGAGCTACTCCAAGGGGGTCGGCGAGCTACTGGTAGCTCGCGATCGACCGGTTGGAGACACCTGATCTGGAGCATGTGGTGGGGGGGTCAGTGTTCGGCACCCGCCCCTCTTGCCTGGAGCTGACAGGCCTAGCTGGACTTCAGCAATCTTCTTGCTACAGCCATGAAGGTCCTGCCAGCGTTTGTGGCAGTGAGGAGCACGCCGATTTATCACCCCCAAGGAGCGCATCTTCCGGGCGAAGGTCCTCCACAGCTCAGCCTTCTGATGGGATTTGACCTGTAAGGATGACATTGTGACAGACCCTTAGTTCACATGCAACATGTTTCTGAGTCAAACACTTGTACACATAAGTCACTATCAGATTGGCAGCAATGTCTAAGTGGTAGGCAAGTGGCATTCTGTGCAGTTGTCTTGTGTTCAATGATGACTCCAGCCCATGAGAACAGTGATAAGATGTTTACCCCAGTACACACACTTCTACAGCACTGTACCTGCCCAGAACAGTTCCTTACACACTGTTAAACTTACAAAAAACAGTTTGCATGCTTGCCTATGAGATTCATAATGCTAGTAGTGCATGGTAATTGCACATGTCCAATGTAAATGCAGTGTAATCATCACTCACCTGCTCCTCTGGTTTGCCATAGAGCTGGCTGTACAGAGGCAGGAGGGTGTCCAGCAGGACCTGGTTCTCTTCCTGGTTGAAAGCTGGGGCCATGCCATCTGTACATGTCCCAGCAGCTCCCAGAGGATGTGGACACAGCAGCAGAGAGATGGGGAGGTGCAGGAATGATGCAGGTAGTGCAGGCAAGTGAAGTCTCCAGGGAACAGACAGACTTATATCTAAACCGCAGAGGTGGTCTTCTTTCCATGCGGCCAAAGCGATAGGTTCACGTCGGTCGCATTTTCTGAATCGGTCCAATGCATTACATTGCTTGTAGATGACACACCTAATGTGCGGTAAGAATAGATATCATTGGACTTCGAGTGACTTTGATACATTGGCAATTGGAGGTTACCGAGTCGGTTTCCACGCGATGCGGACACAATCCGAAACCCGCGTCTGTCACCATAACAACCAACAGCCAATGGCTGTGTCCGAATCGGTTATGATACGACTACCGCGTCCTTTGAATATACACCCGCGTCTGCAACCATAATAACTGACAGCCAATGGCTCTGTCCGAATCGGTTATGATACGGCTACCGCGTCCTTTGAATATACACCCGCGTCTGCCACCATAATAACTTGCAGCCTATGGCTCTGTTCGAATCGGTTAGGATGTGGCTACCGCTTGCTTTGAATATACACCCGTGTCTGTCACCATAATAACTTGCAGCCTATGGCTCTGTCTGAAACGGTTAGGATGCGGCTACCGCGTCCTTTGAATACTCAGTCGGCAGGGCAGACACTTCTGTAATTGATGTATTTTTGTGCATTACATGTGTGGAGGCATATTTTTCATGATGAAATGGACCTCTAAATGAATAGCTCACACTCCCATGAGGAGCTAACCTTGAGGGGCACATGACACACTGATTGTGAAGCTCATACCAACAAGAAACAAAACTACTCCATTTAGCCTCTTAGGCTTGGTCACAGTGTCAATGAATTTTTGGGGATATACAAGTGCATTCTTTACATATTCACTGCATTTGGGGACTGTGTGACCCAGTGTGCAATCCATGTGATTTCTGACTGTACATGTTTCTTTTCAAACTCATGGATAAAGCATTTACCTTTGAATGAGTAGACCGTGACATTAAGCAGGCACATCAGCTTGTGTTTGTTATGTGATTTACTAGTGTATCTTTGTGTCCCAGACTTAAGTGGATGACGGCATTACATGCAACTCCTACATAGTTAATGGTTTGTGTATGTGATTGTATGTGTATTGCAGACATGACAACATGACAACATGACAGTGTCCACCCTGTGACAGCAGTGTGCATAATTTACATTGTGAGATGCTGTGTATTTGGTGTCCCGCATATCTACATTACATGATCCTATTGTGGGTACATTTTAACCATGTAATTGTTCTCACAAACCTATATCTCGGCTTATTTGGTGGGAAGTTGTTGAGTATGTGATGCTTGATCACATGAACGGTCAAAGACAATTTTACACTACGGCACTCTAATTGCTGTGTCACCATACCTTGGTAACATATCTGGCAAGGGTCATAATGCTGTGATATGTATCTAAGGTCAACCTTAGTCATTGAAATGTGTATTTCCATTGTTATGTAGTTTTAGTTGTGTTCAGATGTCATGTTCTGTTTGTCTAAATGCATGTTGCTTTGTACATTGTGAACTAACACCAACTGTGTTTACACTCTACTCATTGGTATCGCAGACAACCTCCAGTGTACAGCCCCTTTCCAGACCTACAGACCATGGAAGAACAGGATAGCATACAGTAGTACCATTTCATAAGGAGAATAATTGAAGAGTTGTCTGAGCAGTTGTCACCTCATTGGCAGCCTGGTCACACGTATCCAACTACACTGACCGCCATGGTGAAGGTGATGGCAGCATTAGACTTCTTTGCCATGGGTTCATTCCAGTACACAGTGGCAAAATCTAGTGGAATGTACCAAGCAATGTTCAGCCATGTCCTTCAGGATGTATTGGAGGCATTGTTCCATTACCTGGACCAGTACATAAAGTTCCCGTCACCTGGAGAGTTGTCAGTGTCAGACTTCAAGGGGGAATTCTATGCCTTGGGACAGATACCCGTGTCATTGGCTCTATTGATGGCACCCAAGTTGCATTGATCCCACCACAGGCAAATGAGCAAGTGTATCGGAACTGAAAACATTACCACTCTATCAATGTCCAGGTGGTATGTTTGGCTGACATATCCTTCTCCCAAGTCTTTGCATGTTTTCCTGGCTCGGCACATGATGCATATATCCTGAGAAACAGCGTTGTAGCCCATTTGATGTCTCAGCTGCAACGTGCCTGGCTTGTTGGTAGGTAATGTTGTATGTGTATGCTGTGGTGTGTGTTGATGGTATGTCAGATAGTGCTGTGTTGTCAGACAACTGATGATTTATTTGTGTTAAATGTAGGAGACTCTGGATACCCCAACCAGCCTTGGTTACTGACATCACTCCGTAACCCTGTCACCCCTGCAGAGGTGCGGTTTGATGAGGCCCATGGTAGGACCCGGCGAGTCGTGGAGCAGACTTTTGGGCTACTGAAGACCAGATTCCGCTGTCTGGATCACACAGGAGGAGCCCTCCATTATGCCCCATTGAAGGTGTGTCAGATCATCACAGCTTGCTGCATGCTCAACAACCTGACAATACAGAAGGCAATACCTCTCCTACTGGATAACGGAGACCAGCAGCCGCCAGCAAGGGAGGATCCAGAACTGGGACATGATGACAGTGGTGATGAGGAGGAGGGCTTGGGTTTGAGACAACAGCTTATCCACAACTTTTTCACATGAGCGTAAGTATGCAATGAGAGGATGTGATAAGCCCCAATTGTTTATTTGTGTGTTGTTGGTGTGCAATGTGTATGTATGTCTGTGAGTGTATGATAATTGTCCTGAGGTTTTTACTGAAATGGTTCAATTACATTTGAAGGTTAACATGTACAATGCTACAGTGAATCCTAGGTAGTGTTCACACTGACATTTTTGTGCTTTAGATGACATAGTTTGCAAAATTGAGCTACCTTCTTCCTGAGTTCCTGACTCTGTTCTATGTTTCTCCTTACCAGGGTACTTTGCCATGTCAACTGCAGAGTTGTGACCTCACCAGACCCATGATGCTGTGACATACTCCAACATTGAACTGTTGCGGGAGTCCCTGGCACTCACTTCCTTCTGACCAATGGTCATTTATTTTTAATTGGGAGTATTTTGTTACTGTGTGATGTGATCTGACTTTGTGTTAAGGCGCCTGGCTGTATCTGAAGAGTAAACCTGTGTCACACATTGAGTTCTGCCTTGTCTGTTATCACACATTCAAAGATTTCTAGAAACAAAAATGGACCATAATGAGCTGGTTTGCTAACAATGAGTGTTGATTGTGCTGGGAAATGGTGCAATGTTTGTAGACAATAGACTTCCATTGAATCTTTACCATGTACTATGAGGTTGTGTGATAACCTGGTTGTGTCTATCTATCATGCTGTGACAAGGTACATTTACTCACAAGCCATTAGTTAACTCTTTTGGAAGTGATTAGTTACCAATGTTGTTGACACTTTCTTCTTTGTGATTTTGCGTGTCATTTCAATCTGTAGATTTGGGATTCAAAGTCACGACATGAGCAAGTATTTTGTAAAATGTGTTTTATTTTTGTGCATGAAGGTAGGAGATTATTATACACAATGGTGGTGTGCTCACAACAAAAAAAATAGAAAAGTGCAGATAGGAGTTGAAAGTGTTTGTAGATGAAGTCTTCAAAGGTACATCCACAGTTATTTGAGTCCAAAGTCCAACTTAGACCCTCCATCCAATGTGGGACAGTTCTTGATGACAGTCAACAAAGTGAACCCTTGGCACACAATGGAGGATATCAGGGGCATATTGTCACTTCCTGGGGTGATGCATTGCCATCTGTCTTTCAGGGATTCTTCCTCGGACGACCCTTCCCACGTTTTACGGGGAGACCCCCAGCTGCAGGCAACTGGGGTACTGGGGACTCTCCGCCAGACTCCATGTCCCTCCCTGTGGCTTGGGCAGATGTTGAGGCACCAGATGTTATGGGCACAGAGGGAGATGTGGTCAGGTGGTCTGCAATCCGGTGGAGGCTGGTACCAATGTCCCTCAGCACACCAGTCATATCATCAATTTGGTCATTGAAAGTGTCCAGGAGTTGGTTCTGCCCTGCCTGCAGCTTTTCCAGGTTGCGGAGGATCCCAATGACCTGGCCCATCTCTCCCTGGTAAACCTGGTAGGCGTGGATTACCCTAGAGAGGTTTGGGTGATCATCCTCAGCAGTACCAGCTGCATGACGGAACAGGTCCCCATGGCTCCACCCACCACCCCTACCCACCCGAGCAGGCCCAGTTGGTGCTGTAACAGTCAACACTGAGCCTCCATCCTCTTTGACAGGGGTGTTGTTGTCCGCCAAATCCAGAGTGACCTGTGTTGCTGTGCTGTCGGTGGTGTCTCGGGTTGCTGTATCCGTCAGGGTAGGGGTCAGCTGGGTGTTGTCAGCTGAGGCGGGAGTGGTTGAAGAGGATCCTGCTGTAGCCACTGCTAGTGCTGTGGGCCGACCCAAACCTGATGGGCCAGGTTGTTCGTCGTCGTCCGAGGATTTTTGAGAGACATCAACGCCGGAGAGCTCCTGGTCGACCAGAGTCTGGGACAGGCTGTCCTGATTAGTTCCTGGGGTGTTCCCAGCTCGCCCTGCGGGTACATAACTGACACAATGATTGATGTGAATGTACACTGCACCTCAAATCATACCCATTACATAGGCTCCTGAACATAATGATGAGTTAATGTACATTGATTGGCCTCCTTCATCCATGGTGCTGGCCTATGTTTTTGGAGTACAATGTAATTCGGACAAGTTGGGGATTGATGAACATGTCCAGCTATGTGCATAAATGGGCATGTTGTGTCTAGTTCACATTACATGTCCAAAGACATTGACTGGTTCCTGACACCCGGTGAATGACACTGGTGGGTTGGTGTTGTCCACTTCTGTACTTTCATGGTGACATATGTACTCTTTAGCTCCCAATGTTGGTATTTTTCAGGCCTGTGTGCTGGGCTTAGTCCATGTCTTTAGCAGTCACATAGGTGTGTTTGCCTACACACTCACATTCTGTTTATTTACTCTTACATTTGTGGGAATGGTGTGAGTTAGGTGCTTATTGTTCTCATCTCTTTACACACAAGTGAATGCCTGTGAGGAGCCAAATGTGTGACTGCTTAGCTTTGTGCCTACACAGATAATGTATTTTGTACATTTACTCCATATTCAGATGAGATCACAAACCCTGCTTTCTGCCATCTTGTGGCAAACTAATTTAATGAGAAGAGGTTTGAGTGTTTATGGTGTATTTGTGAAACTTAGACTCCTCCTACCACCCAACCCAACCAGGCCACCAGGAAGAGTGTTGTCCAAACAATGCTATGAAGTGTACTTGCAAGATGGTTGTCACTGGTGGCTGGTGTTTGTAGCACAAAGGCAAATTTGGTAGTTGTGATAGGTTCAGACAGCAGTCCCCAGTGTCAGCCATCTTGCTAGTACACATCAACTCACTGCCAGGTAGACATAGGCCCCGATGAAGTGGTTGTGCTGTGTGTGTGGAGGACTGTTTGCTGTTATTCCGTCTCCCATCAGGCCTGGTCCTACATACACCTTCCCACCCAGCACAACCAGCCAACCTGGAACTATGCTTTACTAACATTGAGTGGGAATGTAGTGGAAAGATGTCTGACACTGGGGCCTGGTGTTTGGAGCACAAGGCCATGATGGGAGTTGTGGACAAAACACAGCCCAGTCATCAGTGTCAAACATCTTGCTTGGACAGTCCAAATAACTATCATAAAAGCAGAGATCCATGTAGGCTTTTGGTGCTGGGTGGGAAGGTGTGTTTAGAAAAGTGCCTGATGTGAGTTGTGACCATTGCAAATACTCCTCCTCCCACCCAGCCCAGACATCTCCTCTGAGCATATGCCTACCTCACAGTGAGTGGCAATGTACTTGTAAGATGTCTGACACTGGGGACAGGTTTCTGACTTTAGACCGACTCCTATCAGGGCCTTGTGCTCCTCGCACCCCTCCCCAGTGTCAGCCATCTTGCCAGTACATTTACACTCCCTCTCAGGAAAGTGGAGTCCCACATGGGCTATTTGGGATGGGTGGGAAAGTGTGTGTGGGCCCCGGCATGGTGGTAGTTTTATTGACAACAAATACTCCCACCCAGCAACGCTAACTCCTCTGTGCCTATGCGTACCTCACAGTGAGGGGGAGTGGACTAGCAAGTTAGCTGACACTGCTGCATGGTGTTAAAGTTGAAAGCAATTGCCATCAGGACCTTGTGCTCCAAACACCATGCACCAGTGTCAGACATCTTGCTGGCACATTTCCACTTACTCTCATTCAAACAGGATCCCAGGGTTGCTGTTTGGGAATGGTGGGACGAGTGTGTGTATGGCATTGCCCGATGGGATTTGGATTAATGGCAACCACTACTCCCCCCACATGGCACATCCACTTCATCTGTGCCTATGGCCAACTGACAGTGAGTGGAGAATGGACTAGCAATATGGCAGACACTGGGGACTGGTCTTTGGAGCACAAAGCCATGATGGTAGTTGTGCTCAATTCAGACACCAGGGATCACTGTGAGCCATCTTGCTAGTACACATCCCCTCACTGTCAGGTACCCATAGGCCCAGATGAGCTGTTTGGTTTTGGTGGGAGGAGAAGTGTTTGCACTGACTCCATCTCCCATCAGGCCCTGTCCTACATACACCTTCCCGCCCAAAGCAAACAGCCCAACAGGACTTAAGCATACCTCACAGTGTGTCAGAATGTACCTGCAGGATGCCTGACACTGGGCATTGGTGTGTGACTTTACAACAACTTCCCACATGGCCTTGTGCTCCAAACACCAGCCCTGAGTTTCAGCAATTTTGGTAGTACATTTCCACTCACTGTCAGGAAAGCATGGTCATAATGGTCTTGTAGGGCTGGGTGGGAGGAGAAGTGTTTGCAATGGCCAGATCTCCCATCAGGCCCTGTACTACACACACTCTTTCCACCGTGCACAAACAGCACCCCTGGAACTATGCTTTCCGGGGAGTGAGTGGAGCCGTGGAGGAGACCCTGGCCTTGAGCCAGGCAGGGACTCGCCTACATTCCTCACCCGAACTCCTTCCTACGAGCCCACTCGGGGCTAGAACCTACAAACAGAGGGGCCCTTAAGATGCCAGAAGGAGCAGACCATGAAGCCCTGTGAGTGGGATACCGGTGCCTCGGTGCACGGCGAAATCCAAACGCAACCCGACTGAAAGGTCCCGATCGCCGGGACGAAAGGGGGACAGAGCCACCACCTTTCTGAGCGCCAAACCCAGTGAAGAGTCCCAGCATACCACCAGAAGAACAACTGAACGCCGGACGACCCAGGTGAAGTCTCACTGAACCGGCAAGGAAAACTGCAGCAAGAGGATTGTGTGATCTCCATTGCTTCCTTACATACGCCTAGACCGGTCATGTGAGGAGGAGCCTCGCCGTGCGAGTTAAAAATGAAATAATGCTGCGCTC
The DNA here is from genome assembly GCA_963921515.1 of Calotriton arnoldi. Lineage (NCBI taxonomy): Eukaryota > Metazoa > Chordata > Amphibia > Caudata > Salamandridae > Calotriton > Calotriton arnoldi. The sequence goes on from CAWUFW010009136.1 coordinate 724,839, forward strand.
TCTAAGCAGACGCCGAAAGCGCGAATGTTTTGTTTTTTAAAACTATGAGGACAAGTCGGCAGCCGCGTAGACTAGTAACTAAAACTCGTAGTCCCGTCGGCTCAAAATGGCGGATCCCGTGCTTTCTGCGCTCCGGGACTTTTACAAGAACAGCTGAGCATCAGATTCCATATCATGCAGCGGAGTTGAAGGACTGCGACCCGTGCACATCCTCGATGAGGTATTTTGCGAACTTTAGTCAAGTTTTCACGTTTCCCGACGACCGTTTCCTTGTTGCAGCCTGGCCTCAAGATGGCGGCCGTGATTGACTGTGTGCGGAGATTGCTATCTTAGCGTTACAAGGGATATATTATGCCGTCTCACCAAAAGAGGATCTGTCTTGGTTACTGTGAATGATGTGGTCAAATGTGGGAATCTCTTTTGAGAGCGTGACAAGCCCTGCCGCCCTCCAGCTGATCGGTGCCTGACCTTGGGATGGCTGCCTGGAGAAATCAAAGTACACGTTTGTTCATTGCGGTGCGATCGGGGAGGGCTCAGCGCTTGGACTCCCGGTTATTGTTTACAACCAGCGACTTCATAGCTTGTGGTCACAAACTGAAGTGCAGCGTTAACCAAAGCCTAGACCTGTGCAGATTATGCACCCTTGACTTTCGCTGCTTAGGCAGCGCGCCCGGACCTTCACAGCTGTGCAGCACTTAGTGCCAGCTGCAACGTTTAGACCTGCGCAGATTGCTGTGGCTACGTGCTGTGGCTGTGTGCTGGGGCTGCAGAGGCTAGTGAGGCCCCAAAGGCACGGTGAGTGCCAGGCCTTATCACTTCACAGCTGCCCAGCAAGTAGTGGGAAGCTGCACCGTTTAGGCTAATGTTGAGTTGGGGGACATACCTGGGCAGTTAGGAGTGAGATGCCCTCCCTTAGCCCTGACCTTCACAGCTGCGCAGCACTTAGGGCCAGCTGCAACGTTTTGACCTGGGTTGGGGGTCATACCTTGGCTGTTAGAAGTGAGATGCCCTCCTTTAGCCCTGACCTTCACAGTTGCGCAGCACTCAGTGCCAGCTGCAACGGTTAGACCTGCGCTGATGATGCACCCTTGACCTTCGCTGCTTAGGCAGCGCGCCCGGAACTTCACAGCTGCGCAGCACTTAGTGCCAGCTGCAACGTTTAGACCTGCGCAGATTGCGCACCCTTGTCCTTTGCTGCCTAGGCAGCGCGCCCGGTCCTTCACAGCTGCGCAGCACATAGTGCCAGCTGCAACATTGACCTGTGCAGATTGAGTCCTTCGCTGCTTAGGCAGCGCGCCCGGAACTTTTGGGTCATAGGACATTAGAGCCCTTCTTGGAGATGGCCAGTTTCCTATTGGGCTGTCCTGGCTCGATCGGTGGCCCATGGGATGAGTAATGCACATAATTGGCGTCCACTTTGCTCTCCTCTAACTGTGCTCTTGGTTGAGGTTTGATGTCCATTTGGGCCTCCTCCCTGGGGAGCCAAAGAATGTCCTTCCCCATCACTGCGATCCTATAGGCGACTCCCATTTCCATGCGGGTTTCCACATGGGGAGGTCCCAACCCCGGGTGGTAGGGTTTACCCCGGTATGATCCCACACCCTCTCCACTGCTGGAGACAAGCAAGCCAGCCTTCTACCCACCGTTACGATGTCTTATTAGGGAGTTAGACCAGAGACCCTGGCCCTGCATGTCTAGTAGCCTCCTGACCGCTATCTCATTGGATTATCCTCACTCGTCTTCCGGCTTAGGTGCCCTCCTCCTCATATTATTCTTTTCTGATCTACCGCTACCCTAGTGGCCCCCTTCTCCCTACCATGGCTTCCATTCGTATTAAGTCGGGAGTCAACTGCTTCAAAGTCATCTATCCCCCCAATCTGTCCAAAGCAGCAGCAAAACGATTCAAGCACAACACCATTGAACACTTCCCTGATTCCCTCTTCGTTGATCAATTCCATAATGGGCACCTAGGGAAGCTAAAAAATGATTTAATTTTTTTCACCCATGACATCCCCTCCTGGTCCACCAGCTTCCTCAATTTCTTCAATGTCTCCTCCTCCTCACCCATCCCGCATGGACAGCGGCTAAAAATTTCCCCCTCCATGAGCTTTAAGGGCTCGCTCACCATAACACTCTACAACAATGGCACCGTCATGATTCAAGCGACAGACTTCTGTCTCTCCCTCTTCGACCATCTCTTCCACTCCCTTCGTCCAACCCGCACAACTATGATCTCCCCCAACTCTTCTTTGAACTCCTCTCCTTTCTCCCTTTCTCCCCCCAGACCCCCCGACACTCCAGCAGGCCGCTATCCAGAGAGGCTCAGGGCTACCCCTTGTTCCCCCCAGCCACTGCTCCCTCATCTCCCTCCCTTCCCCCTTACCAAAATGCCCCTCCCCCTATCTTATCTTTCCGGCCTCTGGCCTCCACCCCCCTCCCCACCCTACACCTGCTCGATTCTCCAACACTGGCACCGCCCCCTATTCCCACTAAATCTGCCCTCCGCCCCCCTCTTAATTCACCTCTCTTACCACCTGGTCTTCCCATCAACTGTCCTTACCTTCCCCCTTACCTCTCCCTTTCGCCTCATCCCTTTCCGCTCTTCCCCGTCCCCCGTACCCTAAATTCTCCTCTTCCACCTCCTCTCTATCCTCAACCCCACCTTCCTCTTCCCTTGCCTCCCAACCTTGTCTCCCTCCCTGACAATTCCTTCCTCGTCTCTCCCTCTGACCTTGCAGTCCCTTGCTTCTCCCTCAATATCCCGCTAGTCAATTCCCCCCACTCCACCTGTTACCTGTCCCCCTACATTCGCCTTGCATAGCCTTCAGTACCTATCTTGCACCATCCTCTCCTTTCTCCCCATTCCTCTGGCCCTCCCCGGACCCCCTGCCCTCCCCCTCCTTTACAGCCCCCTTTTCTGTCGGATCCATGCACATTCGGACCCCATCTGTCCCCCCGCCCACCCCGCCCGGGTCAGTTTCGTCTCCCCTCTTCTTCCCTTACCTCCGGCCTTCTTCTATCCCCCTCCTACTCCACAACTTCCTCCTCGGACGTATGCCCTCTTCTCTTCCCCTCTGTTCAACTCCAGTAAAAAAAATTCTCTTCCCACCACTGTTTCACCTTCCACTCCCTCTGTTCACCATCGCTCCTCACCCTCTTCCCTTGCTCCCCGACCCCCACCCATTCCCCCACCTCTCCCCTCCCTCCCTCACCCTCTGCACTCCCTCACTTATCCCATTCCACCACCCCGCCCCGTCCTCCCTCACCCTCTGCACTCCATTTCATATCCTGCTCCTCCAGCCCGCCCTGTCCTCCCTTACCTTCTGCTCCACCGCCCTCTACTCATTCCCCCACCCCTCCCTGTCCTCCCTCACCCTCTGCACTCCCTTCTTTATCCATCGAGCCACCTAACACTCCATGCTCAGCTCTCCTCTCTCTGGAAAATAAACTGGACTCTCTCATCTATTCCATCTCCCAGCTGGTAACGTCCATCTCACGTTTAAGCGCCAAGTTATCCCCTGTCCCTTACACCCTCCCGAGGAGTCCCTTGCTCGCACGCCCCAATAAAACCAATCACAGTCTGCCCTCTGCAGACATCACCAACTTACGGGCCAGCCTCAAGACCACCAACGTCACTCCCTCTCCGCCCTCCTCTCCTAAGAATTTTACGCAGTTTCCTATTCAGGTCATCTCCTCTGTCAGACCTCACCAACCTCCCTCTTCCCAGGCTCCCTCATTCAAGAATCTTATCCCTATCTCCCTGAACAACCCTAACACCCCCTTCACCAAAACATCTGCATCAGAGCTGCACTGTTTGCTCCACAACTGCAGATCTGCAGTCAAACACAAAGTAGAAATCTCTGATACTATCACTCACCAAAATCTTGACATGATCTTCCTCACTGAGACCTGGTTTAATGACTCCTCTCATACTTTGTTTGATCTGTTGGTACCCACTGACTATTCTATCCTCAGAAATGACAGAGCAGACAAAATTGGAGGAGGTGTCGCTATCATTTTCAGAAACTCCCTTCAAATTAAAGCGGTCCCAGCCACCCTCTTCCGTACATTCGAATGCCTTTCCCTAGAACTTCAAATACATCACGGCTCACCCTTTAGACTCCATGCCATCTACCACCCGCCTGGTTACTGCTCTTCCTTTGTGGAGGAACTGTCTGACTTCATCAGTGACCAACTCTCTCAAAGTGACAGACAGATATTCCTGGGTGACTTTAATCTCCACTGGGGCTCCTTGGAAGACTCGGCTGCCAACAAGCTTGCCTCCTTTCTCTCAGCCAATGATCTCCTCCAACATTGCTCGGAAACCACACATTCTAAGGGCTCTATTCTGGACCTTGTCATATCCAAAGAAGACCTGCTGACCACTGCTCCCCCATCCATGTAGACTGGTCTGACCACCTCCTCATTCCCTTCCGCTTTCACCTATCGCACGTTATAACTCTCGGCCAACCTAAAAGAGCTACCACCTGGTTCCGTAACACTAAGAACATTGATCTTGACACTTTCAGTGATTCCGCTATGCGGGCACTTCCCAGACTAGACCCTAGCGTGGATGTCAACGTTCTCACTTCTCAGTGCCTCTCAGTACTAGCAGCTGAAATCGACATTGTTGCTCCTCTCCAAAGCAAAAGGAAAAGACCCACCCCCTCAGCACCTTGGTTCAATAAAGCGCTCTACGTTGAAAGGAAAAACCTTAGATTCCTGGAGAAGCATTGGAGAAAATCTCCTTCCTCCTCCAATCTCTCTCTTCTACGCTCAGCAAGATCCAAATATCACAATCACATCTTCCTTGAAAAAGCATCACATTTCAGATCCCTCCTTGACTCGGCTAAAAACAGACCCAAAAAACTTTTTGACCTCTTCAAAAACCCAAACTGTTCTCCTCCAACCATTAAGCCTGAGGATTCCTCGAAGAAAGCAGCAGATTTCGCTATATTCTTCGATGAAAAGGTCAAAACTCTGGTGGATCAGGTCGCCCAACCCCCCCCCATGGAGGAGCGGAAATCCTTGGTCACCTGGCAGAACTTTGACGTCATCTCGGAAGATGACCTCCTCAAATGCATCCGCGAAACTAAACCCTCCAACCATTCCTCCGACCCCATCCCTAGCGACATCGCCATCGATTTCTATACCTATACTCTCTCTTACTGGACCAGGCTAGTCAATCTCTTCCTCAGTCAAGGCTCCCTCCCGGTTATCCTCAAATCAGGTCAGGTCACCCCTCTTCTAAAAAAACCCTCCGCGGATGCGAACGACCTCAACAACTTCCGCCCTATCTCCAACCTCCCTTTTCTGTCGAAAATCACCGAAAAATGTGTCGCGAAACAACTTTCCTCACATATCTTGGAAAATAACCTCCTTGACGTCTTCCAGTCGGGCTTCATCCAAAATTGCAGCACTGAAACAGCCCTGCTGCATGTGATTGACGATGCGCTGCATATACTCGACGCCGGGGATTCATGTCTTCTGATTCTTCTAGACCTCTCTGCAGCCTTTGACACGGTTAATCATAGCACCCTCCTCAACACTCTTCAACAGAGAATGGGTCTGGACGGCACTGTGCTCAAATGGTTTGCCTCTTTCCTCTCGGACAGATCCCAAATGATCAAGATAGGGAACAGTCTCTCATCTCCCATGGCCGTAGGTCAGGGCGTCCCTCAAGGTTCTATCCTGGCTCCCACCTTGTTTAATCTCTACCTGGAACCTTTAGGGAACCTCCTAAGCAAATCTGGGATCCTTTACCATCTGTATGCGGACGACACGCAAATCTACCTTAAGGTGTCCTCTGCACACGATCTCTCCCTACTCAATTCTACCCTCAACTCTATTCACAACTGGATGTCAGCTCACCAACTCATTCTGAATCCCGCCAAAACTGAATTCCTCCTCCTCTCTACCTCTCTCTCACCTCCTCCTGTTCAATCTTGGATGGATCAGCTGAACCTTCTCAACAACAAACCCATCATTGTTGACAGCGCTAAATGCCTAGGTGTCATTCTCGACAAAAGACTCAACCTAATCGCCCACATCAACTCTATTGCCAAGAATGCACGGTACCAGCTGCGCCTTCTGTGGGGGATCCGTCGGTTCTTCCCGGAGAAAGACTTAAAAACCTTGGTACAATCTCTGGTTCTCTCAAGACTGGATTACTGCAATTCTCTTCTGACTGGCCTACCCAAATCCCACCTCTCCCCTCTCAAATCCATCCTCCATTCAGCAGCTCGCTTCATTTCAGGGTCTAAACGAAGCGACCACATCACTCCTATCCTGTCCTCTCTGCGATGGCTTCCGATCGAGGCAAGATCTATTTACAAAACTGCCTGCATCACACACAAAGCCTTACACACGTCCTCCCCTTGTTACCTGGCGAATAAATTGAAATTGTCCGGTGGCTCTCGCCCTTCTCGCAATGCGGAAAAGCTTCTGCTTGAGCCCCCGTCTTCAAAAGAGAAAGATCGATGGCTCAATCCTTCTCGGGCAATGCGGTAAGAATCTGGAACTCGCTTCCCCCACTGCTCCGTGCCACCTCCTCTACCCGGATCTTCAAAGCTGACCTCAAGTCTCTTCTATTCCAAAGACACTTCCAGAACTAATACGTTCGGTCTTAGGCCCCTCTAGGAAGTTCGCCCGTCAGTTTAAAGTTGTACTTTTGTCTGTTCATTCCTTACTTTGTGTGTTGTGTTGGTTTTTATGTGCGTGTTCCCCCCAGGTTAAGTCCCCTGTGAAGTCACGCCCTCTCTACTACCTCTAGGAAGCTCTTCCATGATAGGAATTATGTATTCCAAGCCTATAGAAGGGCCTTCTCAGTGTGCTTTGAGTTACTGCCACTTATTACAGTATTATGCCTTTAGTGGTATTTTGTACCCCATGTATCATATATTTTGTACCCCATGTACCCCCTGCTGAATTCACGCCCTCTCTACTACCTCAAGGAAGTTCTTCCACTATAGGAAATTCTGTACTCCAAGCCTATAGAAGTGCCTTCCCAGTGTGTCATGTGTGACTGCCACTTATTGCAGCATTATACCTCCATTTGTATTTGGTATCCCTTGTTTCATGCACATCTGTCACTTTTTCCTATTGGAACTTATTCCTCTTTTTGTATTTGGTTTGTTTGTTTTTGCACAATTGTCACTTTTCTTCATGCAATGTAACGCTTGCCTTTGTATTATGCTCATTTGTATCCTCCTCCTTATGTAATGTTGCTAATCCTGTTGTGAAGCGCTCTGACACCCTCGGGTAAAGTCCGCGCTATATAAAAATGCATAAATAAATAAATAAATAAATAAATAAAATAAAGATGGCTGACACTGGTGCTTTTGTGTTTGGAGCACAAGGCCCTATTGGTAGTTGTGGAAAAATCAGACACCAGTGCCCAGTGTCATTCATCCTGCTAATACATTTTGAAGCACTGTGGGTAGGTTTAGTTCCTGTTGGGCTGTTAGTGCTGCGTGGGAAGGTGTCTGTTGGATAGGGCATGATGTGAGTTGTAACCATTACAAATACTCCTCCTCCCAAACAGCCCAGCTAACTACTCTGAGCCTATGGCTAACTGACAGTGAGGGATGGTGTACTAACAAGAAGGCTGACACTGCTACCAGGTGCTAAACTTGAATCCAAATCCCAACAAGGCCTTGTGCAACAAACTCCATACAACACTGTCAGCCATCTTGCTAGTGCACTTCCATTCAGTGTCAGGTAGCCATAGGTACAGATGAAGTGGTTGTGCTGGTTGGGGGGAGGAGTGGTTGCCATTACTCCAACTCCCATCAGGCTCTGTCCTACACACATTCTTCCCACCCAGAGAACATTGACCACATGGCAGAATGGGTTCCTGACAGTGATTGGAAATGGATTCTCAAGATGTGTGACACTTGTGCCTGGTGTCTGAGTTGGTCACAAATCCCAACGGGGCCTTGTGCTCCACACACCAATCCCCAGTGTCATCTATCTTGCCAGTACATATCCACTCACTGTCAGGTAAGCAGAGTTCCATGGATGCTGTTTGTGCTGGTTGGGAGGAGGAGTGTTTGCCTGACTACATCTCCCATCAGGCTCTGTCTCCACACATCTTCCCACCCATCCCAACTAGCCTCTCTGGGACTTTGCTTTCCTGACAGAGAGTGGCAATGTACAAGATGTTAGGGACTTGTAGTCAGTTAAATAAGCCAATTAGGGTAAGCTAATGTAATCATGAAGGGGGAGTATAAGCATTTTACACCTGGCTAAAGTGCACAGAGTTCTAAGTCCAGCAAGAAATCTGGGGTGACGATGGAGAAAAGAAAGATTTGCAGCAAGCACCAACCAAATAATTCTAATTTTTCCACTAGTATGTAATCTTGGTAATCTTGAGTTGTTTGACCAAAGCAGGTAACAGAGCAGTGCCTTTAAGTGTATCTCTCGCAAGGTACATGGAATGACTTCTTTGCCGTTGCACGCCGCACTTTACTTTGGGGACTCCATCGCCCAGTAGACTCGCGCCAGGAGGCGCCAACGTGATCCTGTCGTGCCCGGAGGCGCTTAAAGCCAGCTCAGGGCTCCTGCGGCGCGGGACGTGCACGAACGTGCCCGGGCAAAGTCCGGGCCAAGGGCGGGCCCGTCTGCGCCCGTCCACGGGCGGACAAGGCTGGGCTGTGCCCTCCTCTTGGTCCCACGAAAGAAAAGTGGTAAGGAAAGTTATATCTACCTCCTACAAACTACAAATTTTTAATTTGGGAGTGAACGTTTGAAATAGGAAAGCAAAAACTTACAGCGGCCTCCAATGGCGGCGGAAAGCCTGTAAATAGTAATGCACCTATAACTAACTACTTGAAGAATGCTTTGGGATTAATCTATAATGAAATTGTACAAGCTGAGGAGCGCCTTGCTGCCACCAAAACAGCATTAAACGCAGCTTTAAAGGGAACAAGGGCAGACATAGGGACAGCTGAATCTGACCTGGTCATTAATAGGAATAGGGGACACCAAGTATCTAACACAGGGGTTTTAAAAGAGGACCCTTGTGTTTCGACCCTACCATTGGAGATATCTGAACTGTCAACTAGCACTGACTTGGTCTCCCTCCCTGCTAAAAAGTGCAAGCAGCAACCTGAGTCAGCAAGAATGGTACCTCCGAACCAGGTAGTAAAAACGTAGCCTAAACAAAAGAAAGCGAAAAAGCCCCCTGTGGAGCCAGCGGAGTCAGGCACAGTTTATACAATGACTAACAACAAAGGCATCAAAACCCTTTTTAAAAAGCTTCATGGGAAAATTGACAATATAGAAAGGAGACTAATGACAGAAATTCAGAGTCCAAAAAGACGTCACTCAATTATTGAACTTGGTTAGGGACTTATTACCATAAAAAAAACCTCTGGGGCAATGTCTGGTAGAGCCCTGGATGAAATCACCAACGATGGCCATACCGCCTAAAGAAAGCACCCTATTCTAATGGAGCTTCTTCTGTACAACCCGTACAACCTGTTATACAGTTGAGGCATAATGTGGAATCAACAGCAAAGAGCAGTGAAGACAACAATCATGGGACTGAACTACTTACGAACCATAGGCGTCCAAACTTATGTCAGGACTCCTTACACCTACCTCCCCAGGCTAGTCCATATGTAATCATTTTAGAAAATGTCCTGAAATTGCTTGAGAAGAGTACAGAGTCTTGAAGGGGACCATGAAGAACAATATTCTGCATTGGTTTGTGACCAATACTAACTGTAGCACCAACATCCTTTATCGGAACATAATTATGATAAGAAGAGTAAATTGGGTTGTGTCCACGAGGAAGTGTTGTATAGGAGATTGTGTTGTGAATTTTTGCTGCCCTGAGATTGTTAGGACACTGATTGAGGAACTCTCTGCTAAATATGTAATTATGCTGATGACACTATTATTGCCATTCCATTAGGTTACTTTTACAAATCGCTAAATGCGCAACCTTTACATAGTAGTAAAAAATCTCACAGCAGAGAACTGAACGAGAAACAAGCTATGCCCAATAGGATTTTACCTCTAGGAGGCTGTAGTGTGCCAGATTGACTGCCAAGGGAAGGAGAGCTGTCGACTGGCATTAACCATTCCATCCCAGCTCCTAGTACCATTAACAACAATTGTAATCAACCTTCATTACAAGGCTTTTCTCTTTTACTTTTATGTTGTGTAATGTGGCCGGGGTGAGGAATACGCTAAATGACAGAGAGTGGCTTAAGATGTTATAAAATTGTTCGATAATTCTTCTCCGAGAAACATGGCATACAGGACCCTCCTATATAAATGGATTTAAAACAGTCTCAACTTTGGCAATCCCTCTAAGGCAGGGAGAGCCAAAGGTGGCCTAGTCGAATTAGTTTCAGTTCCATCAGCACCAATTTTAAAGAAAACTTATACTAAATCGCAGTTCTTTCAGTTTTTATACTTTTGTACTAAGGGGAAACAGTGTGTAGTAATTATTAATTTTTATAATAAAATTTTTGACTACACTAAAAGTAAGGTAATCATGTCCTTGGAGGAAGAATTAGATACATTCTTAGAAGGTATAAGGGAAGATCACCTGCTCATTTGGGCAGGTGATTTTAACTGTGAAAAATGTAAAATACTAAATGGGGTACACTGTGGCCATAGGGATGAACAGGTTGACCCTTGCACTCATTTCGCACATAATTCATATGGGGAAGCAATTAATGCCGCAAAGTACAAATATAAACTAGAACTTATGGAGCTAAGTGAAAGAAAAGGTGAAACTGGCATTCAAACATATGAAGGAGTAAGATCGTCGTCTAGTATCGATCATGTTTTAGTATCACGAAATTGTAAGGGTCTAGTTGGAAAATTTTATATACAGCCAAGCCCGTACAGTGATCACCACTCTTTACTCCTTGTGCTGAAGCTAAGTTTAACACAACCTAAGAAGGTATGCTTAGCTACTGACATCAAAACCCAAGGGGAAAACGGTATTTCTATAAAATGGGCAGGTGTAAACCCTACAGTATTTATGGACAACATATATAAAAAAAACCAAGAAAATATAAATACTTGTTTGGAAGTGCATACAGACATAATATCTGCATTTTGTAACATAGCGGTTACAATCTCCCGAGACTTAAACTCAAGCGTAAGAAAAATGCCTGTCACTACTCTAGATGGTTTAACTAACAATGCTCCAACTCAAACCAGGAATTGAAAGAAGCACTACAATCTATACCTAGAGATAAGGAAAGGGTACACACTCTGCGGAAAAACTACAAACAAATGCTAACTTCAAGGAAAATCAAAATTAGGGAACTTGCATGGGAGAAGCTAGTCCAGACGGCTGAAACATGCGATTCCGCTTTGTTTTGGAAGACAATTGATCACACCTTTTTTAAAGAACAGGTAGCCACTAAGATTGAGACCCTAGTATCACCAGAAGATTTGACAAATCACTGTGAACATATTTTTAACCCCAATAAAGAGGTCCCTCCAGTTAGTGTTATCAACAACCTTATACTTGTTGATTCTGTGGTTTTGGCTCCCATCACCCTAGATGAAATTGTATCAGCCATAAGCAGCAGTGCAAATGGTAAGGCCCCTGGGCCCGATGGGGTACCCATTGATATTTTTAAGTGCAATATAGAGTTTTGGTCCCCAATTTTACTGAGGGTCTGCAACGCTACAACAGAAGGTGTATTACCTGCAACATGGGTGGAAAGTGTTATAGTTCCAATCTTTAAGAAAGGAGATAGAGGTGACGCAAAATGCTATTGCCCTATATCCCTACTTGAGTCAACATGTAAGCTGATGGGTAGAATCCTTCTAGAAAGACTTGAAAGTTGGGCAATTGAAAATAATATTCTAGAAGAGTCCCAGTATGGATTCAGAAGGGGTATAGGGACAGTCGAGCAATGCGTCAACCTCGATTTAATGATTGGAAAGTACACCCTTGCTAAAGAAGGTCAATTAAATCTCTGTTTTGAAGATCTTACAAGCGCATTTGACTTAGTCAATCATGCAAAATTATGGCAGACCTTACTAGGGATGGAAGCCCCAAAAGATATTGTAATCTATCTGTCACAAATATACGCTTTATTATCCACAAGAGTACGATACGGCCCTAATGGTGAATACACACCCCTTTTAAGAGTTACCCGTGGTATTAGGCAAGGCTGTGTACTTGCACTACTTTTATTCTCCCTTTATATTAATAATGTTGATGCATCCCTGCAAAGCTTGAATGCCGATGCCTCAAGAGTTGTGAACCGTGTTACGCCAGTCCTTCTATACGCGCACAACGCTGTCCTGTTATCTAGGACAGCGAATGGGCTTCAATGTTTAATCGAAAATTTTGCACAATTCATGGTTGGAAAAGATCTAATACTTAACCTTAGTAAAACCTTCACAATGATATGTGGGAAAGGGAAAACTAAGAGTAGAAATCACCATGTTGAAGGTGTACGTTTTGAAAGAACATCATTGTTTTTGTACCTAGGACTCCTTTTTAATGGGAACGGAAGCTGGGGCACACACATTGATTTATGTAAACTGAAATTCACATGAATAATCAAGTGCATTTTTAGATTTTCTAATACAATTGGGAACAAGCCAGTGAGAGAAATCCTGACCCTCTACAGGAGCAAGTGCCTCACAGGTACATGCTATGGTGCGGCTCTACGGGGAATGGCAAATTACACTTCCCTACAAACACAGGAAAATAAGTTCCTAAGAAGGCTTTTAGCAGTTCCCAGTTCAACCCCTTCGATTATAGTTCATAAGGAATTGTCAGTCCCCCACATAAGTGATTATATTAGTATAGCAGCTCTCATGCTCTGGCATGGGATTTGGACTAAGGAGGAGACCAAATTCACAAAGGAAATATTAATGGACTGCCTTGCTCTTGTTTACTGTAAAAAAATTCCCTGGTTGATGTATATTTATAATCTATTAATTGAATGTAAGGTGAATGTTGATCTTAAAGAACCCATGCTGATACAGAATTATAGTAAAAGGGATCTAAAAACGAGGCTAGTAAAATCAGAGAATTATCTAGAGAAGTAGCAGCAAGTTTGAAACAGACTGTTAGATCATATAGTGAAGGCCCATCATTACTGGGGATCCAACCGTACCTTGTATTGACAAGAAATCTACAACATAGGTTTTATCTAACAAGATTACGGTTGGGTACCCTTCATCATCTGATTGCATTCCCTGTAATGGGCAAGTGGAACCGTAACCCTCCAAAATGCCCTTGTGATGGGAAGTCAATACAGTCCACACTGCACTTTATACTTTTTTGTAATTTCTATAGAGACATCAGGAAGCACGTTTTACGATCCCTATTTTTAGATAAAAAAATTTATTTTTATAGGCCTGCTTTTAATTATATCTGTAGTTTAGAAAATGGGAAAATTAGCAATGCAGTAATAGTTTTTGTGCAAATGGCAGAAGAAGAAAAGAGTATTCGCATCTGGAAGCCCTAATATATGAGAAAGACTAGGGGGTCGATTCCGATCTCGGTCGGAAGGCCTCCGAATCGGATTCGGCTTTACCGGATCCGAGTCGGAGGCTTTGTTTCCGACCGAGTCGTACAGAGGTCCGGACGCCCAAGTACGATGCGAATGAACGCGAGATCACCGACCGACTCGTTTCCGGGTCCGAACCGCTCCGTACGACTCGGTCGCAGACGAACCGTACCGCGCAATGGAGTCGATTTCCGACCGAGCCAGTACAATGTACGATTCGGACAGCCGGATCGAGTCGGAGTCTCCGGGACGAAAAAGCTCCGGGAAGCAGACTTCGGGGGTCCGTGCCGGACCCCCTTCACCCATAGCCTAACGAGTCAAACACAGGGGGGGACCCAAGGGTCCCCCCTTCACATGGATGTACGGTGCGGATGGCACCAACGCGTACCCACTGCAGGGGGCGCCCTTTTGCGAGACGTACCTATTCAGCTGATGCGAGGCCATGCACGCGTCGTACGACCGGCTCCCATTGACTTCAATGGGAATCCGACCGAGCCGAGTCCGTCAGCATGCGGCAGCATCGTACTCGCTCGGTCGGACTCCAGGGGTACGGCTCAATCGGAAAACACTCCGGATCCGGCTCGGTCGGAGGGCTTTCCGACCCAGATCGGGATCGACCCCTAGGTCTTTTGTAGTATAGAATGACGTATTGATGCTGCTAATCATGTATTGTGTTTATGTGTGTCGTGTAATCAATTTTTATGATTAATAATGATGAACTTTTTAGAATATTTGCTGGATGTATAGTACGAGAAATTATTTAATGATGTTTTTTTTAGAATGCTTTTATGGTTGTATTTTATATACCGAATAAAGCTTGTTTGATTTGATTTGATTTGACTTAACAAAGCTGACAGTTGCACACATTTGGAAATTACTATGGTACAAAGAAATTAGCATGGTAGTTGAGCAGAAAAAAATCTTGACGTGTAGAATGGCAAATTGTAATATTTTATATTCTGTCAACATGACCACAGCACATTGCCAGAAGATTGCCTATGTGATACGTAGATCACCCTGAAGATCAAGGAGGATCTAGATGTCATTGTCATACAAATAGATTTGGCATCTGCTTGATGAAATGAAATGGGCAAATGGCTCAAGATAAACACTGAGGATGTTGTGGCAGAGAGAGATTTCCAGGGACACCACAACCAATCAGATTAAATTTGAATGTAAATGAAGGGACCTTCTCAGGCCTTGTTAATGTAGAACACCAGGAAGCCATCTCCAAGAAACAGTTGTGGCTTTTCCAGTCATGCCTAGTCCCATTTAGTTCAAGTCAGAGCAAGGTAGTTTAATTCCCTTGAATCTCTGACAAATATAATGACTAAAAAATATTGAGGCAGGGAATATCATCCTAAAACAGGTAAAATATATTTTTTGTAATATATTTACATTGTAAAGTAATACATTTAAAAAAAATGTATATATAAATTTAATACATTGTAATATACATAGTTTTCTCTGATTATTTTAAACTATATATACAGATATATATGTATATACACACACTCACATAGACACACACACATAGGACGTCCATCAAAAACTCAAATACAATTTAAAAACATAAGAACCAAACATACATACGTTTTCAAATAATTTAATTTAATATATTAGGATAAAGCATTTTTTTCTTAAATACTCAACATATGTAGAACCAACTAAAAATATTGCCCAATGCAAATATTTAAATAAACATATAATAAATAATGTTATTTAAAATGTAAAATTAGATAAACAAATCAATATTAAATACAATTCATAAATATATGTAATTGTAAACAGTTTTATTACAAAATGTAGTAATGAGTTTGGCCGATATATTAAATAGTAAAATTTTAAACTCTCCCAAAAACACACTTTACCAATATAATATAAGCATTAAAAAAAACTAGAAAAAACAAAAACAAACAATATTAAAAATAAACAAATAATAATAATATAATCCAGATTAACCAATAGTAGTAAATCTGTTGAACTTTGGAGGGGTTAGATTTACGATTCCCACCTCAGTCTATGCAACAGTAGGGAAAGTGCTGGACTTTGAAAGAGTTAGAATTGCTATTCCCAGCCCAGTCTAAGCAATAGTAGGGAATGTTTTGGATTTTGGAGGGTTCAAATGAACTATTCCCACTCCAGTGTAAACAACAAGAAAGTGTAAATAAGTTAATATTAAATTTAAATACATTTTATTTTAATTAACTTCCCATCCTATTCCCCTACAAACCCCAAAACCTGCTATTAAAATATAGCTTACTATTAATAACAATAAAACTGAAATATTCATTAAAATTAAACAAAAACAATTTATAAATTAAACAATTAAACAATTTACATAATAATGATCAACTAACTAATTAATTTACTATAAACATTAATGAACTTACCACCCTATTCCCCTACAAACCCAACAACCCACTACTACACTATAAATTACTATTTAAATGTAAAAATACATTGCTAAAACACTTAAAATTAGAGGCTATATTTAAAAACAAATATTACCAACGCAAATACCTAAAATAAGATATTAACTAAAACATATTAAATTAATTAAAAAAGATTTTTTTACAACTATATTAAAACAATATTTAAAATAACAATATTCATGAAAACAATATGATATACCAAAAAATGATATTCTGCCCCTCGATATTTTGGTTATAACGATAGCTTTTAAATATATTTACCTCCCATAATGTTTATGACTTGATATTTTCAAACACCCTGTTGACGACTTTGGACTTACATGCACTCTAAAGCACTTGGGCTCCTCAGGCCCGAGTGCCGGGCTGGGAAAGGGATTATTATTGCACCTTTTAAAACCCAACACCATAAGGATTGGAATTTAAAAGGTGCAATAATTATCGCAGATTACAAGTTATATCCTTTAAAATGAGGCACAACAGGCTTAATCCGTGTTTAACATGTTGAATTCCACGTTGTGCCTTTTTCCGGGACTTTGCTTCTGATGAATTTCGGCAGGTTAGATCTTGCGGAATTTACCAGGGGAAAACTCCGGGGTATGATAATTATGACACAACTTGTATTTCCGATCCCTGAGCAACCACATGTTTGCCCAGGGATCGGGCAAACATGGGACAACCACCGACAGCCCATCAGTGGCGGTCCAACCACCATTGTAACCATGTTCTCCACCGCCATAATACTATGGCAGGCGGATGGTTGGCGGTCGGAAAGACCGACCGTCATGTATCCGACGGACTACTCGAGGCACCGCCGTAGGGATTACAATGTCCCTTTCCGCCATAAAAAGGCAAGCATAACAGGACTTTGGGGGCCCGTGGCAGGGCCCCCTTCCCCCTGGCCCTCAGCTGTGGGTTTTGGGGGGCACCATAACCCTGCACCATGTACCAGACACCGCATGGTGGCTGCCACGTAGTGCAGGGATATGTTAAGTGTCCCCTTTTTGCACCCGCCGATATGCAAAACATAGGCATTGCGGCCGCGTGGTGGCAGTCCCACTGCCAGCATAACCATGTTCTCCGCCCGCCATATTACAATGGCAGGCCGATGGTTGGCGGACGGAAAGACAGACCTCCACACATTTAACAGGCTCTTTGAGCCCGCCGGTGTGGTGGAGGGGGTTGTATTCCCTAAAATGTTGGTGGTGCCTGCCAGGCACCACCATAGGGATTACAATGTCCATTTCCAAACGCCTTTTCATGATGGTTAACCCGCCATGAAAAGGCAGGCGAAAAGGGACTTTGGGGGCCGATAGCGGTATGGTGCCTGCCACATAGTGCAGGGATATGTCAACTGTCCCCTTTTTGCACTGCGGCATGTGCTGCAGCCAGCAGCACCCGCCACAATGCAAAACATAGGCATTGCGACCACCGTGGTGGCGGTCGCATCCTAATGCCTCTGGCGGGGCCACCAACAGCCTGTTGGGTGGTCCTATTTGTGAGAGGGTGGCGGTCGGACAAAAATTCAACCGCCATCCTAATCAGCCCCATAGGCATTGCGACCGCCGTGGTGGCGATCGCATCCTAATGCCTCTGGCGGAATCGCTGACAGCCTGTTGGGCGGTCCCATTTGTGAAAGGGTGGCGGTCGGACGAAAATTCAACCGCCATCCTAATCAGCCCCGTAGGCATTGCGACCATGGTGGCGGTCGCATCCTATTGCCTCTGGCGGAACCGCTGACAGGCTGTTGGGCGGTCCCATTTGTGAAAGAGTGGCGGTCGGACAAAAGTCCGACTGCCATCCTAATCAGCCCCTTGGTCTTTCTATGTGGCTTCCACTCTATCGCGGTAGGTCTGAACGTGTGACTTTGTACCATTCTGGCATGACCAGATAACCACATTTGGTGCTTTGTGCTTCCTCTTGGATCTATTTGTAATTAAAAAATTTATACTGCATATATCCGGTTCTACTGATCAGATTTTTGTCATTTTAGGGCCCGATTATGATGCGGTTAGGAAGGCCTCCTAACGGCATTTGCTCTGTCCGAATCGGATCGGGAGCGTTTCTTTTCGACCAAATTGGAAAGGTTTCCGACCGACCGATTACGATGCTGCCGGGGGGGCATCATTATGCGTTACACCACTGCACCAAGTAATTGACTTTGTATTACATTATGTAAGAGAGAGCTGTTGTGTGACAATTCATCTTCCAGACGTCCATTCTGTTTTGCAGCAGTAATCAAAAATAAATATATTTTGCAAGGACAAATTGCGCCACTGTGTCAGCAATGATGAGGATTTAGGCTTATATTTAGGACCAGGAGGCATTCCGCCACATGTGGAACTCCGCGGAATTCCACTAAGTTTTTATGCAGCTCAACAGAAGTCTATGTAGTGCACCTCCACAAGCTCCACCCATCCCTAATCCACGAACACAGACATTCACTCTCCAGTACAGCCACTCACACCCACTCACTTACCTATACTTACACTCAAACAGCTACTCACTCATCCATACAACCACTCACACACCCACTCCCTTGCCCATACAGCCACTCACAAAGCCACTCAGACACCCATACAGCCACTCACACACCCACTCCCTTGCCCATACAGCCCGTCACACAGCTACTCAGATACCCATACAGCCACTCACACACCCACTCACACACTTATGCAGCCACTCACACACCCACTAACTTTCCCATACAACCACTAACACACCCACTCACTCTCCAATACAGTCACTCACACAGCCACTCATATTTTATGTTCTTTCCAGAGTTGCTGAGGGGCTAAGCATATGTAGTTCCATGGCCTCCACACCACCTTCAATATCTATCCCCTTTTCACTCTCCGCCTGGGCCTCTCGGACATCGGGGGCCTCTAGTCTATTAGCCTCCAACAGTTGTTGCACCTTTAAATCCACCCTTTGTTGTGTGTTTCGTAATGTGCATGAAATACCAAGTGTTCTCTCTAGGATGCTCTTTTGATGCAGCTTCTGAACCGGGATAGACTGATTAACATGAACCAAGTTGACATTTGGGGTTTGCACTTAAATATGCGCATGCTGTGGCAGTTGCCTTCTTTCCTCCTTTCTTTTTCCATTTTTAAACCCCTATTGTTCAGTTTTTTGCTAAATCACACTATCCTACTGTGTAGTTAGTTAGGAACCAAACAGATGGTTGAATTTCTGTTCCCTCTGGCAGCACATCAAGCAGCTGAGATCAGAGATGAGAGGAAAGCGCAGGCTTGGTAAATGGCCAGATTTCTAAAGAGAAAGGTAAGATCCAACCCAGCACGGCTCCCCATGCTTATGCGTCCTTACCTTCTCCTCCTGCCGTGCCATCTCACTGCTTAGCACCGCTTATTGCCGATATTGCCATCCACTGCTTTCGGCATCTTCCTCTCAGCTTCCTCGCCCATGTTCCTTAAGGGTGCCCCCTCCGATGTCTCAAACATCGGTGGAGATGCCGCTTGAAATTCTTCAGAGCTCTGCGGCTGCGTCCTCAATCGTGTCCTCAATCGTTCACTTCCGGGGCGTGACCGGGGTACGCGCACTAAAGGCGACGCATGTGGGAGACCTCCAAAAGTCATCTACTGCTGAGTCTTTCTCAACTCCGATCCACTGCAAACAATATCCTCTCTTTTCAAAGTTGCATATTGCTGTGACGGCTATAAACTCTGGCAGCCAGTTAAAGAATTCAATGATATGTCAGCCAACACTGTCTTCAACTCAGCAACCTGCAGGGACAGAATTGGTGATAGATAAATCTCCATTGTTGGCAACAGCAGGAAACAAGGAACCCTTGCAGGAGGTAGAACATGATCTGGAATCTAGACAAATGGTCAAAAACATGTTTGAGCGGATCCTTTCTGAGATAAAACTTGCGTATGACACAGTCACAGGAATTTGCAATGTTACATGCAAGGTTGTCAAAAATGGGTAAAATACCGGAGTGCATGGCAGAAGCTGAGGAGCGAGTATCCAGCTTAGAGGACAAGGTAGCATCCTTTGAGCAGGAAATAACACGAATTAGGCAAAATAAAGATGTCCTTGAATCTAAACTACAAGATATGGAAAACTACAATAGACGCTCAAACTTACGTTTAGTGGGGGTTCCGGAAGCCATTAAAGAACCTCAAGTCCGAGACTGGGTAGATTCCCTGTTGAGAAATCCAAGAAATAAAAGGGGACCTAACGCTTACAAGAGCTCACAGGGTGCCTTTCCAACACCCCATCAAGGCAAAATACCCTCATACTATTTTAGTGAATTTTGCTGATTTCCGAATAAGAGAGAAAATATTGTCCAAGGCCATTGAAAGAAAGACTCTTATGGTGCAAGAAGATCAGCAATTTAAAAAATGTTTGGATATGACTGCATTAGCTGCAAAGAGGCAGAGAGAATTTGTTCGGATGATTGATTCTTTTAAAGGAAAGATGGCACAAGCAACCATTGTTCAGCAATCCAAATTTAGGGTTCTTGTAAAGGGTAAATCCCACCTAATAGACGATGTAGTGAAAGCACAGGAGTTATTACAGCAGGTGTCCAGCTCGCTATAAGACCTACAAATGATAGTTGTTTGCCAATGAATACGTGTCCATATATCACAGAGATATCTACGTTAAGGGTGTTCTAGTTCTAATATGTTGCAATATGTCATCTGGGACCGGAGACCGAGGACCTGAGGACCTTGGTTCACTCCGGATAGCGATAAGTGCACAATAGTGGGTGCAATGTCATGGCATCCAGGGTACTAAGTGGGGGTAGGGAGGAGGTGTGGGCTATCCTCCCACAGGGTCCACAGGGGGTAGATGGGGAGGGTAAGGGTGGGAAGGGATGAGTCAGGGCACGGGGTGATTGCAGGGGAGAAAAATGGGAGAGTGCATCTTTGAGTTTGCGCAAGCAGACTATGTTTGAAAAATACGTAAGGCAACGTAATGCAGGAGATATCAATCCATTCAAAATTTCAAATGTATGAAAAAATGTTTATTATTATTGCTTGTATAAACTTTACTTTGCACTGGCACTTTAAGAAATTGATACGTGCTGTAGTTAAAGTAATGTTGCTGAGGAACGCAATGAGAAAAGTGATGATTTTAGTTGCTTTTTGAGCATGGTTCTAGGATGATTGCTGTTATAAAAAAAAGGGGGGGGAACGCAATTATGCACTTTATATCTGGGAAAGGAGAAAAAATAATCCAAAAGTGTTTATTATTATTTATGCGTCAAGCACCGTATATTTATTAACTCTTGTATTAAGCACACTACTTTGTATTGGTATCTTGAGGAATCAATATACGTTGCAATCAAAGGAACGACACTGGGAAAGGAGTAAGGAGAGGCTAACTGAAGAGATGTGCAATTGTGTAGAATGGTTCTAGTCTGCTCCATCTCTCTCCCAAAATGCACATTTGCACTTTGTGTTAAGAGGAGTTGGCACTTTATTTTGTATAAATGCTGCATTCATTTTACTGAGATTTACAATAAGATTTGCAAAAGGCAGAAGACGACATTGAGACAACTCATTTATAATACTAGTGAACTAACGTTTGATAGGCACTTTACTCCGCATATGCACTTTAAGCAGTTAGTATATGTTAATTGTATTATTACGTTGTATACTAAGCAGAAGTAGGCATTTTACAATGTATGCATACTGCACTTTAGACCATATGCCTCGTGATGATAGTCCCTCACATACAGGCGTATAAAGATTCTATATGTATTGTCTCACTAAATGCAAAAGAAACAATTGATGGATGGAATGCTGGACAATGCAAACATTCACCCAGAGTCACAAGGATCTGGGTTAAATCCATCATTCTTTTGCTCACCACACCACCCCAGTTTGGACCCAGCCATATGCAAATCAGTCTTGACCCTGTTCCTTGTGGGAACAGTCCAGCCCGAACTGCCAAGCCAGGTCCTCCCTGGACCGGAAACAGGCATCCTGGGACCGGTTTCAGGGCATCACCCTTCGTCAGCCAGGCTAGCTTGAATCCAGTGGTGTAGTGAGCACGGGACCCACGTCTGGGCATACCCTTCCCACTTAGGGCAACATATGCAAAAGAAACAATTTATGGATGTAATGATGGACAATGCAAACATTCACCCCCAGTCACAAGGATCTGGGTTAAATCCATCATTCTTTTGCTCACCACACCACCCCAGTTTGGACCCAGCCATATGCCAATCAGTCTTGACCCTGTTGCTTGTGGGAACAGTCCAGCCCGAACTGCCAAGCCAGGTCCTCTCTGGACCGGAAACAGGCATCCTGGGACCGGTTTCAGGGCATCACCCTTCATCAGCCAGGCTAGCTTGAATCCAGTGGTGTAGTGAGCACGGGACCCACGCCTGGGCATACCCTTCCCACTTAGGGCAACATATGCAAAAGAAACAATTTATGGATGGAATGACGGACAATGCAAACATTCACCCCCAGTCACAAGGATCTTGGTTAAATCCATAATTCTTTTGCTCACCACACCACCCCAGTTTGGACCCAGCCATATGCAAATCAGTCTTGACCCTGTTCCTTGTGGGAACAGTCCAGCCCGAACTGCCAAGCCAGGTCCTCCCTGGACCGGAAACAGGCATCCTGGGACCGGTTTCAGGGCATCACCCTTCATCAGCCAGGCTAGCTTGAATCCAGTGGTGTAGTGAGCACGGGACCCACGTCTGGGCATACCCTTCCCACTTAGGGCAACATATGCAAAAGAAACAATTAATGGATGGAATGCTGGACAATGCAACCATTCACCCCCAGTCACAAGGATCTGGGTTAAATCCATCATTCATTTGCTCACCACACCACCCCAGTTTGGACCCAGCCGTATGCAAATCAGTCTTGACCCTGTTCCTTGTGGGAACAGTCCAGCCCGAACTGCCAAGCCAGGTCCTCCCTGCCTCCATGCCACTGGAGTCAAGCTATCCTGGCTGATGAGGGGTGAATCCCCGAAACCGGTCCTAGGATGCTTGCTTCCAGTCCAGGGTGGACCTGGCCTGGCAGTTCGGGCTGGACTGTTCCCATTGGGCACAGGGTCAAGTCTGATTTGTATATGGCTGGGTTCAAACTGGAATGGCACGGTGAGCAAAAAAACGATGGATTTAGGCCCAGATCTCTGTATTGGGGTGAATGTATGACATTGTTCTGCATTCTGTCCATCAATTGTTCTTTTTGCATTTGTCACCCCGAGTGAGATGGGTATGCCCAGACGTGGGTCCCTTGCTCTCCATGCCACTGGAGTCAAGCTATCCTGGCTGATGAGGGGTGAAACCCCGAAACCGGTCCTAGGATGTTTGGTTCCAGTCCAGGGTGGACCTGGCCTGGCAGTTCGGGCTGGACTGTTCCCATTGGGCACAGGGTCAAGACTGATTTGCATATGGGTGGGTTCAAACTGGAATGGCACAGTGAGCAAAAAAACGATGGGTTTAGGCCCAGATCTCTGTATTGGGGTGAATGTATGACATTGTTCTGCATTCTGTCCATCAATTGTTCTTTTTGCATTTGTCTCACGAAATGCCAATGGGATCAATAAAAAAATAAAACCTTGGGCCATTGATGAATAGGTAAGAGGACACACCCCCGATATTGTGTTGATTCAGGAGACACATTATATGGACAAAAAGAAATCTACATATAGTATGTTTAGACAATGGGCAGGGTGTCGGTGGGGCCTGATTAGTGGATTGATTAACAATAATAGGCTAACTATAGTCACAACATACGCGCCAATTGAAGATAATCCTCTGCCACTATTAGATCTCTATCATGCATTATTGCACATTCCTGGGACAGTGACATTGGGTGGTGATTTCAGCCTTCTTTAGAACCTGAGATTGGATTCATCCTCTGATACACGGAAACAGAACAAACCACACATGAAAAAGGTATTAGTGGAATGTATGCAAAGATTAGATTTGATAGATACATGGCAGACAAATTTCATGACAGGAGAGAATATTCATGTTTTTCAGCTAAATATAAACCGCAGCGAGACTAGATAACTTTCTTACCTCACGTAATTTAAGTTTAATTCACTGCATGTAGATTCAAAATGGATTTTACGACCATGCTTTGGTAAAGCTGGAAGTATCAGGGCTCGGATAAATTATCATCGAAATGGTCCTTTGACAAGATCCATCTCGAAGATGAAGATTGGTGTATGGAAATCCAGAATGAAATAAGATGCTTCTTCCAATTGAACAGGAATACAGCTAGGGTAGAAAGCATCTGGGAGGCTTTTAAAGCCGCTATCCATGGATATATAACTTCCAAAGATATAGCAACAAGACGCCTCCGAAAAACAAATAGAGCACAATTCGAATTAGAGGTTAGCCAGGCAAATAAACATTATATATGGGATAAAAACATTAAAAACAAATCGACATTAGTGGAAGCACGAAAAACTATGCAAGACTATTTTTACACTAGAAGGTACTCGGCCAATTCTGCATACCTCCAAAAAGTATATGGGTAGAGTGAGTTTTCTGGGAAATTCTTAGGTTGGCAAATAAGAGAGAGACAATTGTATAACAGGATTACTGCCCTGGTAGACAAGGATACAAAAACTCATAGTACAAATGAAGTACAGATAAAAGAGAGGTTTCTTAAACATTATGAAACAATCTATTCTGTTAGACAAGAGGAATATATATCAAATCTTAAGGATGTTCTTAGTAAACTCTTAATTCCAAAACTACAGATAAGTCATATTAAGTACCTGCTGGAAAATGTTACATCAAAAGAAATGGAAAATGTAGTACAATCTCTGGCTAATGGAAAAGCATGAGGTGAAGATGGATTGCCAGCTGAACTATATAAAAATTCAATTCAGCATTAAATCCTGAATTGGTGACGTTAGTCAATTATATTTTGAAGGTAGGCGAGATACCACCTTCTTTTCGTACGGCAGTAGTAGTCAGCTTTCTGAAAAAAAACAAAGATAAGGAGGACGTCAATTCATACAGGCCTATAAGCCTCTTAAACACCGATTATAAAATTATAGCCAAATTACTGGCAAACAGAATGAGTACGTTTATGGGGTCAATCATACATTTAGACCAGTGTGGATTTGTTTCAAGGAGTCAATTATTTTTTAATACCAATTTTTTTGTTGAATCCATCAATTACTTCAGTCAAAATAAAATTCCAGCCCAAATTATGTTACTAGATGCCAAGAAGGCTTGTGACTTGGTTTGCTGGGAGAGTCTTTTCTGCATTTTAGCTGAGTTAGGATTTCCTGCTGAATTTATTAATATGATATCTGATTTTTATAAAGGGGCTTCAGAACAAATAATTATTAATTCAAACAAGATTGGTGCTTGCAAAGTTAACAGAGGAACAAGATAAGGCTGTCCTCTGTCACCACTACTTGTTGCCCTTTTTATAGAGCTGCTAGCAATAGCTGTTCATTGAAATAGCAATTTGACATCTCTGATTCCAGGGATGACAAACATAAAGCTTACGCTGACGATTTAGCCCTGTTTTTTAGACCCGACTTAGAAATTCAAAAAAATATATTTGAAATCTTCCAGAAATATCAGCAATTTGGAGGGTATAAAATAAATAAATTAAAAACAGAGATTCTGCTCTGTATTACTGCACCCAACACTTTAGTAATAGAACTTCGCTCTGCAGTCAATACTAGACCTAAGAGGTATCTTGGTATATATGTCTTGGAAAATTTTAATGACATGTATGTATTAACCCCTTCGATGCTCATGACGGAATGGTTCCGTCATGAGCATCGGTGCCCCTGTGCTCATGACGGAACCATTCCGTCATGAGGCCAGGGGCACGAAATCCCTCTGCTGCAGACAGCAGAGGGATTTCCTTTTCTCCCCCACAGCCCAGCTCCCGAGGCCCCCCCTCCCTTTCAGTGAAATGAAGATCAGCGTGCACGTCGCGCTGACTTCATTTCACTGAAAACGAAACTAAAGTGAGCCTTTAGGCTCATTTCAGTTTCACTTTCTACGTGCTCAGGGGGCTATCTCAGACCCCTGAGCACGTAGAAAGACGGGAGAGGTATCATTGGGAAGGGGAGAATCTCCCCTTTCCAATGGTACCCCTCCCCAGTGGATCCCTGCTTGGGGATCGCCCCAGGAGGGCGATCCCCAAGCAGGGATCCACCCACTAAGGCACCAGGGAGGGGGAGCGGCCCCTTGGGCAAGGGCTTTGCTCCCCCCCAAAAATTCCCATTGTTCAGTCTTTCTGCCCCCCTGGGGGCAGATGGGAGCAGTAGCCCCCAATCTGCCCCCCCGGGGGGGCAGAAAGCCCACTAGACACCAGGGATTTTTTTGGACGCATTTTGTTTTAGGGTGGGGGCTGCCCGAAACGGGCACGCTAATGCCCCCACCCCCCACCACCATTACAGCCTTTCTGCCCCCCCTGGGAGGCAGATGGGGGCAGTAGCCCCCAATCTGCCGCCCCGGGGGGGCAGAAAGCCCACTAAACGCCAGGGATTTATTTTATGTGTAATTTTTTTTTTAGTGTGGGGGCTGCCCAAAACGGGCACGCTAATGCCCCCACCCTCCATTACCATTACAGCCTTTCTGCCCCCCCGGTGGGGCAGAAAGCCCACTAAACGCCAGGGATTTTTTTTGGCGTGGTTATTTTTGGGTGGGGGCTGCTCGAAACGGGCACGCCAATGCCCCCACCCCCCACCACCATTACAGCCTTTCTGCCCCCTCTGGGAGGCAGATGGGGGCAGTAGCCCCCAATCTGCCCCCCCGGGGGGGGCAGAAAGCCCACTAAACAACAGGGATTTTTTTTTGTGTAATTTTCTTTTAGGGTGGGGGCTGCCCAAAACGGGCACGCCAATGCCCCCACCCCGTCACCATTACAGCCTTTCTGCCCCGCCCTGGGGAGCAGATGGGGGCCATAGCCCCCAATCTGCCCCCCCCGGTGGGGCAGAAAGCCCACTAAACGCCAGGGATTTTTTTTTGTGCAATTTTTTTTAGGGTGGGGGCTGCCCAAAACGGGCACGCCAATGCCCCCACCCCCGTCACCATTACAGCCTTTCTGCCCCGCCCTGGGGGGCAGATCGGGCTGTAGCCCCCAATCTGCCCCCCCCCGGTGGGGCAGAAAGCCCACTAAACACCAGGAATTTTTTTTGTGCAATTTTTTTTAGGGTGGGGGCTGCCCGAAGTGGGCACGCCAATGCCCAAATCCCCGCCACCATTACAGCCTTTCTGCTCTCCCTGGTCTCCCGATAAAAATGGTACCTCACACGCGTGGGTGGGGCAAGTACCCGCGACAGGCAAGGGCCCAAGACCTAGTGAGGCGACATCAAAATTACCTATCACAAACCAACCTGGTTTCAAGGGGGTCCCATGAGTTTTTGGCCTCGAGCTCGGCGGCCACCTAGAGAAACCTACCAAACCCACACATTTCTGAAAACTAGACACCCGGGATTCCAGGAGGTATGCTGCGTGGATCCCCAACGCTTTCTTACCCAGAATCCCCAGAAACCTGAAATTTGCTGAAAAAAATCACTTTTTCACACATTTTTGTGTGGGAAAGTTGTAGCATCACTGGGCTGACACAAATTTCCTACCACCCAGCATTTCCCCAGGTCTCCCGATAAAATGGTGCCTCACTCGGGTGGGAGGCCCAAGTACGCGCGACAGGCAAGGGCCCAAAACGTATTGAGGCTTGACATCAAAACTGCCTATCAGAAGATCTACCTGGTTTTGCAAGGGGGTCCCATGACTTTTGGCCCGGGGCTCGGCGGCCACCTAGGAAACCTAGCAACCCACACATTTCTGAAAAGTAGACACCGGGATTCCAGGAGGTATGGCTTGCGTGGATCCACCAACGTTTTCTTACCCAGAATCCCCTGCAAACCTGAAATTTTGCTGAAAATCACTTTTTTCACACATTTTGTGTGGGAAGCTGTGGCATCACCAGGCTGACACAAATTTCCTATCACCCAGCGTTCCTCCAGCTCTCCCGATAAAAATGGTTCCTCACTCGGGTGGGAGGCCCAAGTACGCGTGACAGGCAAGGGTCCAAAACGTATTGAGGCAACATCAAAATCTGCCTATCAGAAAATGACCTGGTTTTGCAAGGGGTTCCCATGACTCTTGGCCCGGGCTGGCGGCCACCTAGAGAACCTACCAAACCCACACATTTCTGAAAAGAAGACACCCAGGGGATTCCAGGGAGGTATGGCTTGCATGGATCCCCCAACGTTTTGTTACCCAGAATCCCCTGCAAACCTGAAAGTTTGCTGAAAAAAATCTCTTTTTTCACACATTTTGTGTGGGAAAGCTGTGGCATCACAGGATGACACAAATTTCCTACACCCAGCGTTCCTCAGGTCTCCCGATAAAATGGTGCCTCACTGGGTGGGAGGCCTAAGTACCCGCAACAGGCATGGGCCCAAAACGTATTGAGGCAACATTGAAATTGCCTATCACAAAATGTTTTGGGCCTGTGCCTGTCGCGGTACTTGGGCCTCCCACCCGAGTGAGGCACCATTTTTATCGGGAGACCTGGGGAACGCTGGGTGGTAGGAAATTTGTGTCATCCCGGTGATGCCACAACTTTCCCACACAAAAATGTGTGAAAAAAGTGATTTGTTCAGCAACATTTCAGGTTTGCAGGGGATTCTGGCTAAGAAAACGTTGGTGGATCCACGCAAGCCATACCTCCCTGGAATCCCCCAGGTGTCTAGTTTTCAGAAATGTCTGGGTTTGGTAGGTTTCTCTAGGTGGCCGCCGAGCCCCGGGCCAAAAAGTCATGGGACCCCCCTTGCAAAACCAGGTCGTCTTCTGATAGGCAATTTTGATGTCGCCTCAATACGTTTTGGGCCCATGCCTGTTGCGGGTACTTGGGCCTCCCAAACGAGTGAGGCACCATTTGTATCGGGAGACCTGGGGAACGCTGGGTGGTAGGAAATTTGTGTCAGCCCGGTGATGCCACAACTTTCCTACACAAAAATATGTGAAAAAAGTGACTTTTTCAGCAAAATTTAAGGTTTCTGGGGATTCTGGGTAAGAAAACGTTGGGGGATCCACGCAAGCCATACCTCCCTGGAATCCCCGGGTGTCTTCTTTTCAGAAATGTGTGGGTTTGGTAGGTTTCCCTAGGTGGCCGCGCGAGCCCCGGGCCAAAGAGTCATGGGACACCCTTGCAAAACCAGGTCGTTTTCTGATAGGCAATTTTGATGTTGCCTCAATACGTTTTGGGCCCTTGCCTGTCGCGCGTACTTGGGCTTCCCACCCGAGTGAGGGACCATTTTTATTGGGAGACCTAGGGGAACGCTGGGTGGTAGGAAATTTGTGTCAGCCCGGTGATGCCACAACTTTCCCACACACAAATGTGTGAAAAAAGAGATTTTTTTGAGCAAAATTTCAGGTTTGCAGGGGATTCTGGGTAAGAAAACGTTGGTGGATCCACGCAAGCCCTACCTCCCTGGAATCCCCCAGCTGTCTACTTTTCAGAAATGTGTGGGTTTGCTAGGTTTCCCTAGGTGGCCGCCGAGCCCCGGGCCAAAAAGTCATGGGACCTCCCTTGCAAAACCAGGTCGTCTTCTGATAGGCAATTTTGATGTCGCCTCAATACGTTTTGGGCCCTTTCCTGTCACGCGAACTTGGGCCTCCCACCCGAGTGAGGCACCATTTTTATCGGGAGACCTGGGGCAATGCTGGGTGGTAGGAAATTTGTGTCAGCCCGGTGATGCCACAACTTTCCCACACAAAAATGTGTGAAAAAAGTGATTTTTTCAGCAAAATTTCAGGTTTGCAGGGGATTCTGGGAAAGAAAACGTTGGTGGATCCACGCAAGCCATACCTCCCTGGAATCCCCCGGGTGTCTACGTTTCAGAAATGTGTGGGTTTGCTAGGTTTCCCTAGGTGGCCGCCGAGCCCCGGGCCAAAAAGTCATGGGACCCCCCTTGCAAAACCAGGTCGTCTTCTGATAGGCAATTTTGATGTCGCCTCAATACGTTTTGGGCCCTTGCCTGTCGCGCGTACTTGGGCCTCCCACCCGAGTGAGGCACCATTTTGTATCGGGAGACGTGGGGGAACGCTGGGTGGTAGGAAATTTGTGTCAGCCCGGTGATGTCACAACTTTCCCACACAAAAATGTGTGAAAAAAGTGATTTTTTCAGCAAAATTTCAGGTTTGCAGGGGATTCTGGGTAAGAAAACGTTGGTGGATCCACGCAAGCCATACCTCCCTGGAATCCTCCGGGTGTCTACTTTTCAGAAATGTGTGGGTTTGCCAGGTTTCCCTAGGTGACCGCCGAGCCCTGGGCCAAAAAGTCATGGGACCCCCCTTGCAAAACCAGGTCGTTTTGTGATAGGCATTTTTGATGTCGCCTCAATACGTTTTGGGCCCTTGCCTGTCGCGGGTACTTGGGCCTCCCACCCGAGTGAGGCACCATTTTTATCGGGAGACCTGGGGCAATGCTGGGTGGTAGGAAATTTGTGTCAGCCCGGTGATGCCACAACTTTCCCCGCACAATAATGTGTGAAAAAAGTGATTTTTTTCAGCAAAATTTCAGGTTTCTGGGGGATTCTGGGTAAGAAAACATTGTGGGATCCACGCAAGCCATACCTCCCTGGAATCTCCCATGTGTCTACTTTTCAGAAATGTGTGGGTTTGGTAGGTTTCCCTAGGTGCCGGCAGAGCTAGGGTTCAAAAACTACAGCTAGGCACTTTGCCAAAAAAGGGTCATTTTTCACAGTGAAATTGGGGTGTGTCCACGTTGCGTTTTGCGTCGTTTCCTGTCGCGGGCATTAGCCCTACCCACACAAGTGAGGTGCCATTTTTCTCAGAAGACTTTGGGGAACGTGGGGTGGGTGGAATTTTGTGGATCCATGCAGATTCCAGAACTTTCCACCACAGAAAAGCGAGGAAAATTTGTTTTTTTTACAATTGTTTAGGTTTGCAAGGGATTCTGGGTAACAGAACCTGGTGAGAGCCAATCAAGTCACCCCATCCTGGATTCCCCTGGGTGTCTAGATTTCAAAAATGTATAGGTTTGCTAGGTTTCCCTAGGTGCCGGCAGAGCTAGGGTTAAAAAACTACAGCTAGGCACTTTGCAAAAAAAGGGTCATTTTTCACTGTGAAAATGTGGTGTGTCCACGTTGCGTTTTTCGCTGTTTCCTGTTGCGGGCACTAGGCCTACCCACACAAGTGAGGTACCATTTTTCTCGGAAGACTTTGGGGAACGCGGGGTGGGTGGAAGTTTGTGGATCCACGCAGAATCCAGAACTTTTCACCACAGAAAAGTGAGGAAAATGTGTTTTTTTTTACAATTATTTAGGTTTGCAAGGGATTCTGGGTAACAGAACCTGGTGAGAGCCAGTCAAGTCACCCCATCCTGTATTCCCCTGGGTGTCTAGTTTTCAAAAATGTATAAGTTTGCTAGGTTTCCTAGGTGCCGGCAGAGCTAGGGTTCAAAAACTACAGCTAGGCACTTTGCAAAAAAGGGGTAATTTTTCACTGTGAAAATGTGGTGTGTCCACGTTGCGTTTTGGGCCGTTTCCTGTCGCGGGCAGTAGGCCTACCCACACAAGTGAGGTACCGTTTTTCTTGAAAGACTTTGGGGAACGCGGGGTGGGTGGAATTTTGTGGATCCATGCAGATTCCAGAACTTTCCACCACAGAAAAGTGAGGAAATTTGGTTTTTTTGACAATATTTTAGGTTTGCAAGGGATTCTGGGTAACAGAACCAGGTGAGAGCCAGTCAAGTCACCCCATCCTGGATTCCCCTGGGTGTCTAGTTTTCAAAAATGTATAGGTTTGCTAGGTTTCCCTAGGTGCCGGCAGAGCTAGGGTTAAAAAACTACAGCTAGGCACTTTGCAAAAAAAGGGTCATTTTTCACTGTGAAAATGTGGTGTGTCCACGTTGCGTTTTGGGCCGTTTCCTGTCGCAGGCACTAGGCCTACCCACACAACTGAGGTACCATTTTTATCGGGAGACTTAGGGTAACACAAAATTGTAGAGCAACTGTTATTATCTATTGACTTTTGATGCATTTCTGCCTTCCAAATGAAAGACAATGTGTTAAAAAGAAGTCATTTTGAAAAATGTCCTATAATTCTCATGCTAGTATGGGTACTCCCAATTTCGGAAATGTGCAAATATCTACTATTTCTAAACTCTATATTTTGTTCCCATTTCATAAATACATAGGTGTCTTTCATACCGATTTTTCCATGTATAAATTTTCCCAGAATAATTGCTATATACCCGGTACATAATAAAAAAACATTGCAAGACGCTGCTCAGTGATTGGCTCTGGGTTCGTCAGGTTCTTGGTGAACCTACAAGTCCTATATATCGCCACAACCAGAAAGGTCCAGCGGATGTAACGGTATATTGCTTTCAAATAGCTGTCATAATTAGAAGAAGTTACAGGTGAAAATGTTGACACAAATGGCTGATTTTTTTCAACTAATTTTCAATTTTTCCTATATTTAACTGTTTGTTTCTATAAAGAAAACTTGAAGGATCTACACAAATGACCCCTTGCTGAATTCAGAATTTTGTCTACTTTTCAGAAATGTATAGCTTTCTAGGATCCATTATTGCTTTCATACCCATTTCTACCATTAACTGGAAGGAGGTTGAAAGCACAAAAATAGCAAAAATAGACTATGTCCCAGAAAAATGCCAAAACTGTGTAACAAATTTTGGTTTTCTGACAAAAGTCTGCTTGTCCTTGAAAGCTGGGAAGATGGTGATTTCAGCACCACAACCCCTTTTTTGATGCCATTTGCAGGGAAAAACCAGACGCTTTCATCTGTAGCCCTTTTTCGCATTTTTACCCAAAAAACCAAAATTTAGATGTATTTTGGCTAATTTCTGGGTCCCCTCCAGGGGAATCCACAAACCCTGGGTACCTTTAGAATCCCCATGATGTTGGAAAAAAAGGACGCAAATTTGGCATGGATACGTTATGTGGTCAAAAAGTTACAGGGGCCTAAGCGCGAACTACCCCAAATAGCCAAAAAAAGGCTTAGCACAGGAGGGGAAAAGGCCTAGCAGCGAAGGGGTTAATGTTTTAGAAAACAATGGTTCTTATGTGGCCAAAAAGGTCCAAAGAAAAGACAGTGTCAGAATTAGGGACAAATCGCTAGAGTCAAGATTGATATTGAATATCTCAGGGAGCGATAAGTAATATGTTATGTTAGGACTCCTAACTTTACTACTCCTAAACTGAGAAAAATCCTAACTTTAAGACTTTCGGTATTCACAGAAGGCATTTAGGAGTCCTAAAGTTAGGACTACTAACTTCTGTGAATACCGAAATGAGTAAGTTCATTCTGTGAATACCAAAATGAGTAAGTGTATTCTGTGAATAACAAAAAGTACTAACTTTACGTTTTTGACGTAAGTTAGTTCTGTGAATCAGGCCCTAAGAAATGAACAGCAGGGCCTAGGACGGAGGGAACAGATGAGTTTTGAGTGCCCTACGGAAAGCTGAATAATTATTCAGACTGCGAATGCGCAGTGGGAGAGAATTCCAAAGTTTGGCTGCCAATGTACGGAAGGAACGCCCACCGGCACGCACCCTCCTCACCCTAAGAACAGCCGCCAGATGTTGACCCAGAGACCAGAGTTGACGTGTGGGTGTGTAAGGTAAGAGCAAGTTAGCCAAATGTCAGGGGAGGAGGATTTCAGAATTTTAAAAGCGATACATAGGAACTTAAACTCCACACATCTGGCCACCGACAGCCAATGAAGTCGCCGGATAGCACCTGAGGTGGAGCAAGTTCTCGGGAGGCCAAGCAGAGTTCTGGCCGCCGCATTCTGGACCCTCTGTAGTCTCAGAATCTCTGTCTTATTTGCCCCCAAGTAGAGTGAGCTAGCATAGTCCAATCTAGACAGAATGGAGGCCTGGATGATAACCTGCCGAGTGGGTGGATCAAAAAATCCTAGCAAAGGTTTGAGCCCTCGCAGTATTCCAAAGCAGGTCCCTGCCACCTTCTTAGTTTGGACTTGGAAGCTGAGGGCTGAGTCCACCCAGACACCCAGATTTATTACCACCTGTTTGGGGGTGGGTGCACAGCCCAGGGTTGTCGGGCACCAGCGCTCACTCCACAGCTCTGGGTTCCTCCCAACCAGCAGGATCTCAGACTTGCTAGCATTGAGCTGCAGACAGTTAGCAGACATCCACACAGCGATAGCAGCAAGATCACTCTGAAACTTAGAGGCATCCCGCACGGAATCGTCGGAGAGTGCCACTACCAGGTGTGCATCGTCAGCATACGATACCACTGTCAGCCCTCTACTTCTAGCCACAGCTGCTAACGGTTGGACATAAAGATTAAATAGAGTAGGGCTCAGTGCCAAGCCCTGTGGCACCCCTTGTTTCAAGGTGTGAATCGAAGAAGAGAAAGGGGGGCCGTCACCTGGAAGGTTCTCTCGGAGAGGAAAGATGCGAACCACTCCAGGGCAGTGCCTACAATGCCCAACTCCACCAACCGTTGCAGCAAGGCCTGTTATGAGAACTTAGCAATCCTGCTGTGTGGTACTTACTGGAGGTAATAGGAGGGGTAGTTGGCCCCCAAGGATGTCCTTGGGGGCCAAGTACCCCTCTTGTTACCTCCAGTAAGTCCCACACAGTAGGATTGCTAAGATGTCTTCGGTGGCCATGCCCCCTTTCTCCACCACTCTGCAAACGCGCCTCCTGGCAGACTACGGGATTGGGGATAAAGTCCACTTTACTCCTGAGGGACTTTGGGGGCCAAGAAGCCCTTCTGGTACCTCCTGTAAATCGTACGCAGCGGAATTCCTGAGCGCTGGTCGGAGGCCCAGCACCCTTTCTCCACCACTCTGCAAACGCGACTACTAGTTAAAGAAGTGTTTGCAATGTAATAGGTTTCGCATTTGCGAGAGTTAGAGCTATTGGCGTTGTAAATGTAAAAGTTTTTTGCTAATGTTTTTTGGAGTGGAGTGGATGTACGTTGTGTGTAGTGGAATTATGTGGTATGTTGGCAGTGAAATTATGTGGATAGAAAGTATGTGGTATTTAGTGTATAGGAATTATGTAGAGTGGGATTATGTGTTATGGAGAGTAATTATGTGGTATGGTGGCCTGTGTTGTGGAGTGGTAACCTCAGGTTTAGTCTTCCTCGCTTCCATAGAAGCTCAACTATGAACTCAGTGAGACAAAAAAAGAAGGAATCACTGAGGAGCACTTGTGGACCTAGTCAGAGGTATGAGCACGGCGACTGGAATTATGCGACTGTTTGGCTGCATGGACTTTCGCACAATTATACATTTCCTGCATTAGCCACATAATTCATCATCTGCTCCCTAATCTGCAGATTTGAACAAAAAAAGCCTTGTTTCTGGCTCAAACGTTACCAAAAATGCAGCGACAAGTGTTACAGAGTGGTGGAAGGCCCTTTGCAAACCTAGAATAGTCACCTGTTACTTATTGTAAAATGTGGGTGTTAAATTGGTACTAATGGTGTGCAAGCCACTCTTGCTTCCTTCTGTGCCTCTCTTGCCTCTTTCTGCATTTCTGTTGCTTCTTTCTGCACATTTCTTTTTCTGCAAATCTCTTCCACTTTCTGTACCTCTCTTCCCTCTTTCTGTATGTCTGTTGCCTCTTTCTGCACCTCATTTGCTTCTTTCTGTACCCCTCTTGCCTCTTTCTGCACCCTTAGTCCCTCTTTCTGCACCTCTCTTGCATTTTTCTGTACCCCTCTTACGTCTTTCTGCACCCTTTTTGCCTCCTTCTGCACCTCTGTTAATTCTTTCTGCACTTCTCTTCCTTCACCTCTCTTGCTTTTTTCTGCACCTCACTTGCCTCTTTCAGCACCTCTTACTTTTTTCTGCAGATCTTTTGCCTCTTTCTGCACCTCACTTGCCTCTTTCAGCACCTCTGTTGGTTCTTTCTGCACTGCGCTTGCTTCTTTCTGCACCTCACTTGCCTTTTTCTGCACTTCTCTTGCTTCTTTCTACACCTCTGTTGCTTCTTTCAGCAATTCTCTTGCCTCTTTCTCCACGTCTCTTCCTTCTTTTTGCACCCCTCCTGCCTCTTTCTGTACCCCTCTTGCTTCTTTGTGCACCTCTCCTACCTCTTTCTGCACCCCTCTTGCCTCTTTTTGCACCTCTGTTGGTTCTTTCTGCACTGCTCTTGCTTCTTTCTGCACCTCACTTGCCTCTTTCTGCACTTCTCTTGCTTCTTTCTAAACCTCTGTTGCTTCTTTCAGCAATTCTCTTGCCTCTTTCTGCACTTCTCTTGCTTGTTTCTGCACCTCTCTTACATCTTTCTTCACCTCTGTTGCCTCTTTGTGCACCCCTCCTACCTTTTTCTGCACCCCTCTTGCCTCTTTTTGCACCTCTGTTGGTTCTTTATGCACTGCTCTTGCTTCTTTCTGCACCTCACTTGCCTCTTTCTGTACTTCTCTTGCTTCTTTCTACACCTCTGTTGCTTCTTTCAGCAATTCTCTTGCCTCTTTCTCCACTTCTCTTCCTTCTTTTTGCACCCCTCCTGCCTCTTTCTGTACCCCTCTTGCTTCTTTGTGCACCTCTCCTACCTCTTTCTGCACCCCTCTTGCCTCTTTTTGCACCTCTGTTGGTTCTTTCTGCACTGCTCTTGCTTCCTTCTGCACCTCACTTGCCTCTTTCTGCACTTCTCTTGCTTCTTTCTAAACCTCTGTTGCTTCTTTCAGCAATTCTCTTGCCTCTTTCTGCACTTCTCTTGCTTGTTTCTGCACCTCTCTTGCCTCTTTTGGCACCTCTGTTGCTTCTTTCTGCACCCCTTCTGCCTCTTTCTACACCCCTCTTCCCTATTTGTGCAACTCTCTTGCCTCTTTCTACACCTCTCTTCCCTCTTTCTGCACCACTCTTGCCTCTTTCTGTACCTCTGTTGCTTCTTTCTGCACTTCTCTTGCATCTTTCTGCACCCTTCGGTCCTCTTTCAGCACCTCTGTTGCTTCTTTCTGCACTTCTCTTCCTACTTTCTGTACCCCTGTGTCTCCTTCTGCACCTCTGTTGCTTCTTTCTGCACTTCTCTTGGTTCTTTCTGCACTGCTCTTGCCTCTTTCTGCATCCCTCTTGCCTCTTTGAGCACCTCTTTTGCTTCTTTCTGCACTTCTCTTTCCTCTTTCTGCACACCTCTTGCCTCTTTCTGCACCTCTGTTGCTTCTTTCTGCACTTCTATTGCCTCTTTCTGCACCTCTCTTGCTTCTTTCTGCAGCTCACTTGCCTCTTTCATCACCTCTGTTGCTTTTTTCTGCAGATCTCTTGCCCTTTTCTGCACCTCTCTAGCGCCTTTCAGCACCTCTGTTGCTTTTTTCTGCAGATTTCTTGCCCCTTTCTTCACCCCTCTTTTATCTTTCCGTACGCACCTCTCTTGCCTCTTTCTGCACCTCTGTTCCCTGTTTCTGCACCTTTACTGCCTGTTTCTGCACATCACTTGCCTCTTTCTGTACCTCTGTTACCTCTTTCTGCACTTCTCTTGCTCTTTCTTCACCCTTCGGGCCTCTTTCAGCACCTCTGTTGGTTCTTTCTGCACTACTCTTGCTTTTTTCTGCACCTCACTTGCCTCTTTATGCACCTCTCTTGCTTCTTTCTATACCTCTGTTGCTTCTTTCAGCAATTCTCTTGCCTCTTTCTGCACTTCTCTCCCTTCTTTCTGCACCCCTCTGGCCTCTTTCCGTACCTTTCTTGCCTCTTTCTGCACCCTTCCTACCTTTTTCTGCACCCCCTTGCCTCTTTTTGCACCTCTGTTGGTTCTTTCTGCACTGCTCTTGCTTCTTTCTGCACCTCACTTGTCTCTTTCTGCACTTTTCTTGCTTCTTTCTATACCTCTGTTGCTTCTTTCAGCAATTCTCTTGCCTCTTTCTGCACTTCTCTTTCCTCTTTTTGCACCCCTCCTGCCTCTTTCTGTACCTCTCTTGCCTCTTTGCGCACCTCTCCTACCTCTTTCTGCACCCCTCTTGCCTCTTTTTGCACCTCTGTTGGTTCTTTCTGCACTGCTCTTGCTTCTTCCTGCACCATACTTGCCTCTTTCTGCACTTCTCTTGCTTGTTTCTGCACCTCTTTTGCATCTTTCTGCACCTCTGTTGCCTCTTTCTGCACTTCACTTGCTTCTTTCTGCACCTCTCTTGCCTCTTGGCACCTCTGTTAATTCTTTCTGCACCCCTCTTGCCTCTTTCTGCACCCCTATTCCCTATTTGTGCAACTCTCTTGCCTCTTTCTACACCTCTTTACCCTCTTTCTGCACCACTCTTGTCTCTTTCTTTACCTCTGTTGCCTCTTTCTGCACCCTTCGTGCCTCTTTCAGCACCTCTATTGCTTCTTTCTGCACGTCTCTTTCTTCTTTCTGCACCCTTCGTGCCTCTTTCTGCACCTCTGTTGCTTCTTTCTGCACTTCTCTTCCTTCTTTCTGCACCCCTCTTGCCTCTTTCTACAACTCACTTGCCTCTTTCAGCACCTATGTTGCTTTTTCTGCAGATCTCTTGCCTCTTTCTGCCCCTCACTTGCCTCTTTCAGCACCTATGTTGCTTTTTTCTGCAGATCTCTTGCCTCTTTCTGCACCCCTCTTTTCTCTTTCTGCACCTCTCTTGCCTCTTTCTGTACCCCTGTTCCCTGTTTCTGCACCTTTCCTGCCTGTTTCTGTACCTCTCTTGCCTCTTTCTGTACCTCTGTTGCCTCTTTCTGCACTTCTCTTGCTCTTTCTGCACCCTTCACCCCTCTTTCAGCACCTCTGTTGGTTCTTTCTGCACTGCTCTTGCTTTTTTCTGCACCTCACTTGCCTCTTTCTGCACTTCTCTTGCTTCTTTCTACACCTCTGTTGCTTCTTTCAGCAATTCTCTTGCCTCTTTCTGCACTTCTCTTCCTTCTTTCTGCACCCCTCCTGCCTCTTTTTGTACCTCTGTTGCCTCTTTCTGCACTTCACTTGCTTCTTTCTATACCTCTATTGCCTCTTTTGGCACCTCTGTTGCTTCTTTCTGCACCCCTTCTGCCTCTTTCTACACCCCTCTTCCCTATTTGTGCAACTCTCTTGCCTCTTTCTACACCTCTCTTCCCTCTTTCTGCACCACTCTTGCCTCTTTCTATACCTCTGTTGCTTCTTTCTGCACTTCTCTTGCCTCTTTCTGCACCCTTCTGTCCTCTTTCAGCACCTCTGTTGCTTCTTTCTGCACTTCTCTTCCTACTTTCTGTACCCCTGTGTCTCCTTCTGCACCTCTGTTGCTTCTTTCTGCACTTCTCTTGGTTCTTTCTGCACTGCTCTTGCCTCTTTCGGCACCCCTCTTCCCTCTATGAGCAACTCTCTTTCCTCTTTCTACACTTCTCTTCCCTCTTTCTGCACACCTCTTGCCTCTTTCTGCACCTCTGTTGCTTCTTTCTGCACTTCTATTGCCTCTTTCTGCACCGCTCTTGCTTCTTTCTGCAGCTCACTTGCCTCTTTCATCACCTCTGTTGCTTTTTTCTGCAGATCTCTTGCCCTTTTCTGCACCTCTCTAGCGCCTTTCAGCACCTCTGTTGCTTTTTTCTGCAGATTTCTTGCCCCTTTCTTCACCCCTCTTTTCTCTTTCTGTACGCACCTCTCTTGCCTCTTTCTGCACCTCTGTTCCCTGTTTCTGCACCTTTCCTGCCTGTTTCTGCACATCTCTTGCCTCTTTCTGTACCTCTGTTACCTCTTTCTGCACTTCTCTTGCTCTTTCTTCACCCTTCGGGCCTCTTTCAGCACCTCTGTTGGTTCTTTCTGCACTACTCTTGCTTTTTTCTGCACCTCACTTGCCTCTTTATGCACCTCTCTTGCTTCTTTGTATACCTCTGTTGCTTCTTTCAGCAATTCTCTTGCCTCTTTCTGCACTTCTCTCCCTTCTTTCTGCACCCCTCTGGCCTCTTTCCGTACCTTTCTTGCCTCTTTCTGCACCCCTCCTACCTTTTTCTGCACCCCCTTGCCTCTTTTTGCACCTCTGTTGGTTCTTTCTGCACTGCTCTTGCTTCTTTCTGCACCTCACTTGTCTCTTTCTGCACTTCTCTTGCTTCTTTCTATACCTCTGTTGCTTCTTTCAGCAATTCTCTTGCCTCTTTCTGCACTTCTCTTTCCTCTTTTTGCACCCCTCCTGCCTCTTTCTGTACCGCTCTTGCCTCTTTGCGCACCTCTCCTACCTCTTTCTGTACCCCTCTTGCCTCTTTTTGCACCTCTGTTGGTTCTTTCTGCACTGCTCTTGCTTCTTCCTGCACCATACTTGCCTCTTTCTGCACTTCTCTTGCTTGTTTCTGCACCTCTTTTGCATCTTTCTGCACCTCTGTTGCCTCTTTCTGCACTTCACTTGCTTCTTTCTGCACCTCTCTTGCCTCTTGGCACCTCTGTTAATTCTTTCTGCACCCCTCCTGCCTCTTTCTGCACCCCTCTTCCCTATTTGTGCAACTCTCTTGCCTCTTTCTACACCTCTCTACCCTCTTTCTGCACCACTCTTGTCTCTTTCTTTACCTCTGTTGCCTCTTTCTGCACCCTTCGTGCCTCTTTCAGCACCTCTATTGCTTCTTTCTGCACGTATCTTTCTTCTTTCTGCACCCTTCGTGCCTCTTTCAGCACCTCTGTTGCTTCTTTCTGCACTTCTCTTCCTTCTTTCTGCACCCCTCTTGCCTCTTTCTGCAACTCACTTGCCTCTTTCAGCACCTATGTTGCTTTTTTCTGCAGATCTCTTGCCTCTTTCTGCCCCTCACTTGCCTCTTTCAGCACCTATGTTGCTTTTTTCTGCAGATCTCTTGCCTCTTTCTGCACCCCTCTTTTCTCTTTCTGCACCTCTCTTGCCTCTTTCTGTACCCCTGTTCCCTGTTTCTGCACCTTTCCTGCCTGTTTCTGTACCTCTCTTGCCTCTTTCTGTACCTCTGTTGCCTCTTTCTGCACCTCTCTTGCTCTTTCTGCACCCTTCACCCCTCTTTCAGCACCTCTGTTGGTTCTTTCTGCACTGCTCTTGCTTCTTTCTACACCTCTGTTGCTTCTTTCAGCAATTCTCTTGCCTCTTTCTGCACTTCTCTTCCTTCTTTCTGCACCCCTCCTGCCTCTTTCTGTACCTCTCTTGCCTCTTTGTGCACCCCTCCTACCTTTTTCTGTACCCCTCTTGCCTCTTTTTGCACCTCTGTTGGTTCTTTCTGCACTGCTCCTTCTTCTTTCTGCACCTCACTTGCCTATTTCTGCACCCCTCTTCCCTGTTTCTGCACCTCTGAGTTAGAGGTAGTTTTAATCCCCCTGCTCTATTATTTACTAGGGCCTTACAGGGGAGGTCATGCAAATCACAGGGTTACCCCAACCCATGGTGTACCCTAGTGTATGTAGGTGTTTTCACTGTATTCTAAGTGTCTTTCAGCATAGCACTGGCTCCGGGCCTGGTTAGTCAGAGTCAGTAACCACCAGTACCAGTCAGTAAAAAGATGGGGGCACAGGATGACTTTGCAACAAGGCCTTTATCTGCACCTCTGTTGGTTCTTTCTGCATATTTCTTGCTTCTTTCTCCACTTTTCTTCGTCTTTCTGGACTTCTGTTGCCTCTTTCTGCATTTCTCTTGCTTCTTTCTGCACCTTTCTTCCTCTTTCTTCCTCTTTCTTCACATGTCCTACCTCTGTAGGCATAGTTAGAAATTAGCATTTAAAAACCTTTGAAAGTCACTAAAAAAACCATAGGTTTCAGGGACGTTATAGTTAGAAATTATCATTTAAAAAATCTTTACAAGTCACTGAAAAAACCATAGGTTTCAGGGACCTTATAGTGAGAAATTATCATTTCAAAAACCTTTGAAATTCACTGAAAAAACCATAAGTTTTTCGGGACGTTATAGTTAGAAATTAGCATTTAAAAAACCATAGAAATTCACTGAAAAAACCATAGGTTTCAGGGACGTTATAGTTAGAAATTAGCATTTAAAAAACCATAGAAATTCACTGAAAAAACCATAGGTTTCAGGGACGTTATAGTTAGTTGGACATTTCACTCGTACAAAACCAAAGAAATTCGACCGTTATAGTTAGTTGAGCTAACTATAACTCGCGCCCCAGCAATGCACTGCTGATGACGTCACATATTACATTATTCATGACATGGTCAGTGACTTCACTGATGACATCACTGATGACATCTCAAATGACATCACTGATGACATCACTGATGACATCATCCACGTGATAATCTGATGCACCTCCTCACACCCAAATATAACCTTTGATACACCCACTCTAAAATACAGACTACCATTTTCAAAACCATAGACACACCAATACCAGTTACTACATACCCACTCACTGATTCCTAGGTCTACACACACATCCACTCATTCACCCATAGTCACTCATGCATGCAATCACTCATCAATACAGCACTATCATTTGCACTCATACACCTATACAGACACTCACACATCGCCACTCATCCATAGAGTTACTCACACACCTAGTCAATCATGCAAAGACTCATTCATACTCCCTATGAATCAGTGCGTGGGTGTGGGTGTGTCAATGGTTTTGAGAATGCTAGTGTGGAAGTTAGATTGGGTGTATGAAGTTATATTGGGGTGTTATATTGGGGTATATTGGGTTATATTGGGGTGCGTCAGAGATTCTGTGGATCATGTCTTCAGTGATGTCATTTGAGATCTCATCAGTGATGTCAACAGGGATGTCACTGACCACATCATGAGTGATGTAATATGTGAGGTCATAAGCAGCGCATTGCGAGCTAACTATAACGGCTAAATATCTCTGGTTTTGTGCGTGTGAAATCTGAGCCTAACTAAAACATCCCTGTAACATTTGTTATATATATATATATATATATATATATATATATACACACATATATATATATACATATATATAAATATATATATATATATATATATATATATATATATATATATATATATATATATACATATATGTCACAACAGATCCACGCACTTGTCTTAAAGGGAAAAAACCAGCCACTACAGCCAGAATACTTCAGCAAGTAATTTATTGCAGCAGAAAATCAAGATTACGTGTTTCAACCACACATGGGTCTTGGTCATGTGACCTGCAGCATAGTTTAATTAATTCTTAATCATAGGTACATCATGAAAAACAACAAAAGACTGATACATTGTTTTAGAGATACTCCAAATAAAAAATGTATACAGTAAATAAATCAATATTATCATATGCATGTTAGTGTTCTTTTATTACATAGACAAACTCAGCATCTAGTTTAAAATGACAGTCACCAACTCAGAATGGATGCAATGTAAAATGCAATGATAGTTAACAAGATTAGAGCTGTGTGTTACAACTTGATCAAATATTCATAAGTCACTTCTCGGCTCAATTAGCTTTTCCTGCTCATGTATATCAACACATCCCATAATGCAAAAGCATAAAAATGGATAAATCAGTTTTGACATCGCACGCATAAATGGTCTGAGAAAGAATGTGTTTCCTCATCATCAACCTTATGTTTGTAAGGAAATGTAAAGATTGTTTCATAGGCTAAGTAGCCATTCTTCTATCCCTATTCAGGGATATCAAACCAACCCGGTGTCCTGGAGAAAACATCTTACTTCTTAATTTTGGTGGTCACCACAAAATCTTCATACAACATCAGCATGAATATATTTCAACATTATTCAAGTAGTGTGTTTTCAACTGTATACTGTTGTTATTCTCTCGTGGAGAAATTGCGTCGCAAGCAAGTGAGTCCCTGGTGGGAGGCAACCTCACTTCAAAAATATCTGGAAGGTGGACGCATTCCCAGAGGACTACGTATTTTTATTATACCAACATTATCAAATCCACACCCACAAGTGTTGAAGGAGTAGATAGAGAACTCTAATATGTGTTCCCAAGGGATGCGGAAAATATTGATTAATCATGCATGGTGTAGGAAGGTGGAATATGACTGCATGGTTGCCCCCACTTTTTTTCCTGGTGTTTTGCTGGTTTTCAACTTAGTTTGGCTGGGATCCTGCTATTCAGGACCCCAGCCTATCTGCTTTCCCCTTAAATTGATTGCATGTACTTTAGGTACACTCCAGATTGGATTCTGGGGTACCCTTGTGAGTCCCTAGTATATGGTATACTATGTACCCAGGGCATAGGTACCCCAGAGGCCTACCAGGGGCTGCAGCATGTATTGTGCCACCCCTGGGAAGCCTTTTAAAATGACACAACAGGTCTGCTACAGCAGCCTGTGTAAGGTGGTATATGCACCCCTTACTGAGATATAGGATCCCTATATCTCTCCATATCACTGCACATGTAAACCTATTAGTCACCCCTATGGCAGGCCTTAACAATCCTGAAGGCAGGGTGCTGGGTTTCATGTGAGAGGATCCCATGCATGAGCAGAGCCCCTCTGCAGCTTTCGGAACCTTTATTCCGTGTTTGTTTGTGATGCAGCCAGACCATATACTCTTAAGTGCATTATAACCCAGCGGTAAATGCTAACTTGAGAATGGCTGCATGGAAAACTGTTGTGTTT
This sequence comes from Calotriton arnoldi, assembly GCA_963921515.1. NCBI lineage: Eukaryota > Metazoa > Chordata > Amphibia > Caudata > Salamandridae > Calotriton > Calotriton arnoldi. The sequence goes on from CAWUFW010009136.1 coordinate 769,222, forward strand.
GGTGTCAAACACCTTGGAATCATACCTCCACCCCAGTACAGGGGTGGGAGGTATGATTCCTCCCTTCTAGAGGGAGCCATATGGAATCACCGGAACACCCGGTACCAGCTTAACAGAACCCTGGCATCACAAAATGGATGCTACAGCCACAGACACGAGTCTGCCCTCCTGCTGCTGGACGAAACTCCAGCAGGGGAGGCCTGGACAATAGGTTTCCTGTCACAGGGAGGTGTGACCACCTCCCAGACAGGCTTTAGTGTATTGGGGCTGGGTGGGTGCACTCTCAGAGTGCTTTGAAGTCTGCACTGGGGGCACATTTGGTGTCCCTGTGCATAGTCCAGCTCAAACCGGTTGCAGGGGCACACAGCCCCTGCTCTGGTGCGAAACTGGACAAAGGAAATGGGTGTAGCCACCCCTCTTTCCTGACCCTCCCATAGGTGGGTCCCCAGAATTTGTCCAACCCCTTCCTTGGGTATAAAGTAGGAAACCCTGACTACAGGACTTTAGATTACACCTGGACTAAACTCTGTTACCAGAAACCAAGTACTTCAACGATCTGCATAACGCTGGATGACTGAAGAATCTCCCTTGGAGTAAAGGAGTTACTCCCCTGCAAGGCAGGCACCTTTAACGCAACTGACCGGTTGGCATCTCCAAGCTCCGATGGACTCAGAAGAATATTGCCACACAGGAGGTGGGTTTTCTAAGGTCTCTGATGTCAATCTGTGCCCACAGCAAGTCTGAGGCCCATATCCCTCGTGGAGACCATGCAACCTGAACCCATGGACACCGCAACCATTTGCAGAAGCAGCAGCTTTCCGGCAACCCCTGAGGCTGAGCTTTGAGTTACTTGTAGCCCTGTTCCCGAGCAGTAACTGCATTGAAGATTGCAGGCCTACACTCAACGAGTGTTCCGTGGGCCGCCATTTTGTGATTCATCTTGAGGTCCCTTTGCGATCCCTGGTCTGTTGACCTGTGGGTCCCCAAGAAGGCAACTCTAACTTTTATTGGACTTTCCTGGTTGCTACAGACGTACCCCGACTCTCCATTGCTTGGGGAGTCCCCAAGACCTTGCTGGCCCGCACAGAAGCATATTTTCTTTTCCTGCGTGGGTTGCTGTTGCCAAGGCTTGTTGTTGTCAATCCGATCACTGACACCCCAGCACTCGACATCCTTTATGGGAAAGCTCGAATCTGGCTCCTGGTTGTCGTCGACATCTCCGGGACCCCGTGGCTGTAGAGTCAAGCTTCACCTCTTCGCACCTGAAGCACCCGACATCGGTGGGCATTCGATTGCTCCACTCCTGGTCACTGGCTAGTGACCCAGACTCTGTCCCCTCTGCTTTCAGGTTATTCACATCTTCGATCCAGGCTTGGATCCACCCGGACACTTTTCTTCTTCACGGCAGCAGCACTTTGCAGCAGATTGCCATTGAAAACGACGACGATTCCCGACACCCTTTGACACCTATGCACCCGGCTTCCCTGGGTGAGGTAACTCAAGTACTCCGGTGCTCACGTGGGTGTTGGCCCTAGAACCCCTTAAGTCTAAAGGGGTTTGCTGAAAGTCCTCTGCTAAGTGTCCTTTATCTGTAAAATTCCAAGCGCGACTTTCCGCATTGAATCCTACGGCGCTCGCGGCTGTGTTCTCACACTGCACACGTCCCCCGTGGGTCTCCTGTGTCACTACCTTGGGTGGTTCCTTGGGGTCCCAGCGATTCTACGTGCTCTAGGCACTGTGTCTAGTCAAGTCGTGGTTCTTATACCACTTTCTTAATATATGGTTTGGTCTCCCCCTGGAGCCCACTGTGTATTGTGCTATTTACTGTCGTTTTAATACTGTGATACTGTGTATCTTGAACTCTAATCTCATAAAGAGATTAGTAGTTAGTGTTTAGAAATAAATACATATATTTTATATATATCTTGTGTGGTTCTCCTTTCATTTAGTCATTCAAGAGGTTATAATCTGGTAAACCAAGCTGCTTTACACTCCTTCAAGACTTAGCCTGAAGGCTGCTCTCCATAGCTACCACTAGGATAGCTTTCAATAAAGGTTGTCTTTAAACCTATCATCAATAAGGGTCGTTTGGACTGGTGCAAGGTGCCCACTATAACTAGTGGACAGCATATGCCAGGCCAACTTCTCACACACAGGATGAACAAAAGGGACTGGTAGACAACATTCAGAAATTACTATCGGAGATTAAAGCAGAATCTGACCAGGAATGGGTGGTGAACTCACTCAAAGTGGTCAATTAACAAATCCAAATATATGAGAAAGAGATCATTCAACATAAGCAAAGAAAGCTTCAGCGTGATGATAATGACTATGAGTCTGGACGCATTTTGATCTTTGCCTAGAAATTAGATAAAGCTAGAATGCAGCCTGCCAAACACCATACAATCTATGGATAAAAGAGCTGAGGATACTGCTACAGATGCCAGCTCGAATTTGGATTTGAATGATGAGATGCTACTAAGACAAAGAAACCAGATTTCTTTTTCCTGGGAATACAGACTTTTGAAAAAGAACAACAAACAGTCTTTCAAAATGCACAACAAAAAGAAAGAGGCAAAAGAAACAAAGTGAAAGGCGATGAAAATGGAGGCAAATACAATGAGAACACCATGGGAACACGTGGGTGGGGAAGAGAGAGCCAATAATGGATAATGTGGATACAGAAATCCAACTAACGGTAATGAATCTCTCTGTGTGGAAATTAACAGATACTGAGTGGGAGGTTCTGAGATTGGGACTTTTCTTTTTCCCTGATGTCTCCAATGACTATGCCCAATTTAGGGTGGAATTATTTAAATTTCCCCACAATTTTACGTTGCATAAAATGTATACATTGAAATAAAACCATGTCCGGGTAGAAGTTCCTCCTGTTAAAGAGGAATCCAATTTACTGATTAATGACAATGAAATGTTGAACACTCTGTATGATTTAAGTAATCAAACTATATAATGAGTTATGTATGTGATCCCTTTGATCCAGCTCTTATAACTGTTTTACCCAAGGAATTTGAGATAAAAACAGATCAAACAGTACCCACTACCTTTAGACAACCATCAAAATGTGTACCACAATTGTCCAAAGATAACATTGACAAGTTTTGTGATTTAGTATCCAAAGATATACTACATTTATGTGGTGAAAGGGTTAGAACACAAAAATCTGAGTAAAAGTCAGAGGGATGCTGTGTTAGCACTACAGAAGGATGTTAGTATAGTTATCAAACCTTCTGATAAAGGAAAGAACATTGTCTTGCTATCAAGGGAGAACTAAGTTAAGTAGACAAACAGACAGCTGAATGATGTGTTATGTTATGCCAAAGTAGATAAAGCGTATTACATGGACCTACAGAACAGGGTCTTTGAATATCTTAAGGAATGGTATAGCAATTTGTTGATTGAGTAGGGTGAGATGCAATTTTTGAAAAATGAAACACCTATTGTGCTCAAATTATACCTGTCACTGAAAATCCATGAAAAAAGTGTAGGCCCGAACGACTGATATTGTCTTCAAAGAACAGCCTCATGGTACACACTTCTTTTTATGTTGACCAATATCTGTTACCTTTTGTCAAGAATTTGACATCGTATGTGAGAGACATGAAAGACTTCATAGGTAAAACCTCGAATGGGAGGTATCGTACATCATGGTAGTCTAGACGTAGAATGTTTATACACGAGTATACGCCATAATGATTAGCTAGAGGCCTGCAAGTATTTCTTGCAATCATGGTGATCAGCCTCCTAGAATACACCCATATACTACACCAAATTATCCAGATTTGTTTGAGTGAAAACATTTTCATGTTTGAGAACCACTATTTTAACACTATTTTAAGCAAACCCAGGTGATAGCGATGGCCACCTGCTTCGCCCCAAGCTACACCAATTTGGTGATGGGCTGGTGGGAGGAGCAGGTGCTCTGGGTTGCCAACCTTGAGCATTAGACTGACAGGGTGGTTGTATTGCTAAGATACATCAACAATGTTTTTTGTATTTGAATGGTCAAGAGAATGAACTCAAACAATTTCCTGCAGCTCTAAATCAGAATGATTTGAATCTGTGTTTTACCATGAACCACAGTAAGGAAACCATTGACTTTTTAGATCTTAAACTTACACTAAGGAACCAGATCCTAGAGATGGCCTTATTTAGAAAAAACACAGCAGGGAATTCTGTCCTACACTCACGAAGTAACCATCCACCTAACGTCAGATGGAGTATCCCATACAGCGAATTCCTCCAGGCTAAGCATAATTGCAGCTCCGAGGAGTGTTATCATAAGACCAAGGGGGACATGATTCAAAGATTTAGAATCAGAGGGTACCTAGACAAGATGCTAGAGCTTGGCAGATCAAGTGCGGACAAACTGAATAGAGAGGAGGACCTATATAGACCCACCAAACCAGTAATGAGTGCCGGGAAGTAACCTGTCCACTTTATTACCAAATTTATACTACAAGCAAACAAGTTGAGGCAAATCCTGCAGAAAAGATGGAATAATCTATCACAAGATCCGCTCTTGAAAGAAAAGTTTGGGGTCACTCCATCCTTGGACTTTCAAAGAAATAAGTCTCTTAAGGATCTCTTAGTACACAGTTTCCTTCCACCTCAACAAAAAAACGTGGCTAAAACCAGGCAGGGGGTTCATACGATGCAGACAGTGCAAAGCCTACAAACACAGCACTAATACACAGTAAGTTGCGTTGGCATGTACCTGGAAGAAGCGACATATTAGGAAACACATTACGTGTAAGACTGATTTTACTGTGTATGTCATTGTCTACCCTTGTGTGAAGAGGTTCAACCATTTTTCTGGTTAAAAAGTGCATTTTAGAGTATATGCAGGCAATAATTAATAATGACGCAAGTTACAGCACTGCACGACACTTCAATGAAACTCATGATTGGATATTTTTTGGCATTGGCACGGTACCCAAGCATTGAAGAGGAGGGAATAGGTTACAATCTCTCTGCAGATTAGAATCTAGATTCATCCTGGAAGCCAGTTGCATTGCACCAGCAGGGATGAATGTTGATGAGGAGCTATATGTGCATTTATAATACGTAATTTATAATAGGAGTTAGCTCCCAGGCCCCGTAACAAATGAGGTTAACCTGTAGTTGGTCTTTTTTAAGTCTGACACACTTTTGTTTGAAAATATGTTTTTGACTAACTGTTTTTTTTTAGGTACTCCTTATTCTTATAATTTGATGTATGTTTATCATTATTTTTATAGATGAGATGTTTAAGAAGTAAATGGACTCGATATAATGAATTCACTTAGCGATTGGCTCTTGCAAACTGAAGACATTAGGAGTTCAAAAGGCTACTTTGAGCCTCAAAATGGGATAGCATTGGATACAGTTAAAAACACACTACTTGGATCAAGTTGAAATACATTCATGCTGATGTTGTAGGAAGATTTTATGGTGTCTATAGTGTCTTGTGAGTTAGAGATGATGGGACCCTTTTAGTTCCTGATGGACTCCGTAGAACAGTGGCGTAAGTGTGTAGGGATGGGTGATAGAATTCATGATGTACAATGTTCAATTAATGCTTACAGGCTGAGGAATAAAGACGTGTAATACCATGCTCCATGTGTTGGTTGATAATTGCATGTACCCAGGCTGAGGTAGAGCACTACAACTGATGACAACATAGGGGATTAAGTAAACTCAGTGACCTGAGGAACTAAGAGTGCTCTCCCAGAGAGTATGCCGTGGTCGTGCGAACTGTTCGTGCATGCCACATGTGCCTCAGTCGAAGTGCAAATCGACGGTTGGTGTAGGTGGAGTTAACGCGCCACTCCAGCCAGTGTAAGGCCTGGGAAGAAAGAGAAGGCCTTAAAGGAAGTTTGCTTGTCATTAGCTAGAAATTTGCTGATAAAGTCGAGACAAGAGGTACTCCACCACAACTTGACTCAGACCCTTCATTCATGTAGTACGACGATGCTAAAGGCAGCGACAAGCAGGTACAGAGAAGTACTAAAGGCCTTGCTAGCTGAATGCAAGGAAGCGCTAAAAGCAGAACATTTCTGATACCAAGAAACTCTAAAGTCAGTGACAACCAGGTACAGAAGGCGCTATGAGTGGTGACTGCCAAGTGCAAGAGAACGCTGTGAGCAGAAGCAGGTAGTGATAAACCAGATAGAGAATACAATCATGCTTACCAGAACCTCAGAAAAGATAGTCATCTGACCTCAGTACCAGGCACCGCATCCCAAGCAGAAGCATGGGATAGTGCTTACGCGGCTGGTGAATCACGTTGGACCGGCTGAAAGGCAGTGAGCAGCGGTTGTAATAGTGACATTTTTCAATGGCTGCTGAAAGGAGCACAAAATATGACACCGCTGCCTTCTTGAAACCACCCGCCTTCCATCAATACCACAAAACAGCAACACATTGGCAACAGATGGACTGCCTAGGTCAAAACTTTTGATGATTTCATTGAAGGTGCTGGAAGAAGCAAATGACAAAAAGATCATTAAATATCTAAAGAATTTAGCAGGTGAAGGAGTAAAAGAACTGATAAAGAAAATGCAACAATGTAATGAAGTGATGTCAAGTCAAAGAGGTGTTAAACACCAAGTTCAATCCAATGCTGAATGTCGACTATGAAAGGTACATCTTCAGTCAGCAAAGGTAGAGAGCTGGTGAAACGATGGATGAGTTTGTAGAAAGACTTGGTTTGCTCATTGAGCATTGCCAGTTCAATGAGTTCAATGATGAAGAGGCTATGAATCTCATAGCAATAGATGGTTGCCTCTCCAATTCCTTCAGACCACGAATGCTGAAAGAGACACTCAGCCTGGAGCAAGCACTCATGGCTGCCTGACCCGAAGAAAGGGCTGACTGACAAGGAGCTAACATGGAGGCCCGAATGGTCCAAAATGAATCAGCGGTGAGTGTAACAAGTAAGACAAAATACAAGGCAGAAGGCCATAAAGAAATGTCTCCAAAGAAAAAGAAGCTGTGTTTTCAATGTGAATTTTCTTTTCTACATGAGCGTAGATGTCCCGCCATTGGACAGCTGTGTAAAGGCTGTGGAAAAGGGAAATATTATGCTACAGTTTGCAAAGTGAGGGAAAGATCAAGTGTGTCACATCAAGAAGACAAAATGGAGGCAAGATCAAGTGCATCATGTCGAGAAAACAAAATGGATTCCTGAAAGTTCCAGACGCAACGTTCTACGAATGCCCACAGGCCATGCGACAAAATCAGTTGAGGCAAGAAGAAACTGAACGAAGTTGATTGTCATCAAATTCTTCATCTAAGAGTTTGTCACCCTCATTATCAAGCAGCAGTGAGGAAGATGGGTGTGCAATGTCAATGTTGACTGCTGGACGACGTGCGCATGTAGGATTAGCTAATTGTAAGGAAGAATGCAGGTCAAAGCTAGGTCAACAAGTGAAAGTGCGATATTCATTTGAATACTGTCCCAAGATCACATAGAAAGTGAATGGGTGTTTCATTCCTTTTATCATAGACAGTGACGCGTCGATAAACATAATGCCAGTGGAAAAGTACAGTGAACTGTCTCCATTGCCCTATTTCACTCCATCAAAAGCCAAAGTGTATACATGGGCTGCTTTAACACCACTGCAAATTCAAGGTTCATTCATAGCAACTGTGAAGCATACAAATACGAAAGTACAAGTGCCAATTCATGTGTTGCCTGGCACTTCATCGAGCACATGTTTACTCAGTTTCAGTACTGCTGCTGACATGGGGCTGATTTCTGTAAACTACGATGTCAATGCCTATCATTAGATAGTGAATCAGTTTCCAACCTTTTTTCATGGACTAGGAAGACTTAAGACCATGAAAGTTCAACTTCACATAAATTAGGACATCCGTCCTGTTGCTCAATGACATTTTCGAATTGCATTTCATTGAGAAGAGGCTGTTGAAAAAGAACTTGAGTAATTATTAAAGCACAACATCATTGAGCGATTCACTGGTCCGACGCCATGGGTTTCACCCATAGTGGTAGTGCCGAAAAAGGATAGTGGAGGAGTCATGCACATCTGTGTGGATATGTGCCAAGTAAACAAGGAGATTGAAAAGAAGCGACATCTAGGTCCACAGATTGCTGAAATGATTACGTAGCTAAACGGATCTAAAGTCTTTTCCCACTGTGATTTGAACAAAGGATATCACCAGCTTGATCTGGAAGAGAATTGCAGGTACATTACTACCTTTTTGACTCATGTTTGTTTATTTAGATACAAAAGACTAAGGGGCTGATTACAATGGCGGACGGACTGGAGTCCGTCCGCCATCGTGGTGGTAACAGGGACCGTCCGCAATACATGCGGTGGTTCCGCACACCAATTTATGATGCGACCGCCACCGTGGCGGACGCATCTTGCATTTTAACATTGCGGTGGTTGCTGCTGACAGCAGCACCCGCCGCAATGTTGAAAATGCGTGTTGTGCATTTCACTGCACTACGTGGCAGGCACCACACAGTGCCTGCCACTTAGTGCACTGAAATGTAGGGGGGTACCATGTACCCCTCAGTGCACATACACCTCCCCCCAACACAAGTGGGGCCCGCAACGGGCCCCCAAAACCAATCCCCGTCAGCATTTCAATGGCGGTTTACCCACCACGGAAAGGCTGGCTTCCGCCAGCATCGTAATTCGGAGGACGGAGCCTGCTAGGCTCTGCGACCATTTTAAGCATGCTGACCGCTCCGCCAGGCAATTGTAACGATTGCCTGTGGCGGTTCCGTGGCGGACGGTCTTTGCGACCACTGCGGTCCGAAAGCGATTCCCACGGCCATCGTAATTCGGCAGTGGGAAAATTGCTGTCAATTGACGGAAGGATCGCCATCGCCGGGCTGGGGGTGACGATCCTTCCGCCATCGTAATGAGCCCCCCAGTTTTGGAATGTCATTAGCCGCAGAATGTTTTCAGGATGTCATTTGTGGCATAATACAACCAATCACAAATCCTTTCAATTACAGTGATGACAGACTAGTCTTTGGGGCCACAAGAAAAGAACATGATATAGCTCTTGCAGCAGTGTGTTGTGTACTTGCTCATGCAAGTCTCAATTTCAATGTGGCACAATCTGAGTTTCTCCAAACAAAACTCAAGTTCTTTTCTGATGGGGGAATGACTCCGGACCTGGATAAAGTGCAAGCCTTGTCATCCATTTCTCCCTACAAGATGGAACTATGCTGAGATCCTTCTTTGGTATGGCCAGTTACTGTTCAAAATGTATAGGTGACTTTGCAACTGTAACAGCCCCATTGAGAAACTTAATGAAACAAAATTTCCCATTTCAATGGTCTAGTGAATGTTGTTGTTGATGCAAGCCCAGTGGGGCTGTGTGCCATCCTTGCACAGTACACTGGTCCTCCCAATGCTACATGACACTTTGTGGCTTATGCAAGCCAAAGTTTGTTAATGACAGAACACGCCTATGCACGATCTGTAAAAGAAAGCCTAGCTGTAGTGTGGGACAATCACAATGCATTGCTCACCATTTTCAGCAATCCTAAAGCCAATATGCCCCCTGTCAATGAGAGGTAGGAGTTGTGACTGCAGGAGTATGAATATTCAATTGTGCATCATCCAGGAAAAGATCAAAACCACGCTGACTACTTCTCACATGTGCCTATACAGTGTCATGGCACTACTTCTAAAGTGACTGATGCCTATGTTAACTTCATTGTGAAGTCCAGTACACCTGCTGCCATATCAGTAGAACAAATCATTGCTGCCAAGAGTATTGACAGGGATTTTCTGATACTTAAAGACATTCTTACACACTAATCATGGCGAAAACATAACCGACATCTTCATGATGACTTTGAATACCAGAAATTCAAAAATGTGCAAGAAGAACGTTCAGTTACCCAGAAGTCAGCATCTTATGAGGGTCAAGAAATGTCATACCCGAGAGTCTGAGATGACAAGTTAATGAACTGGCTCATAAGGGACACAGTGGAGTTGTTGCTACGAAACGAGCTCCACAGGATGGAGTACAGTTCCCTCGTCTTGATGAAAGAGTTGAAAAAGAGTTAAAGTCAAGCCATTTGTGCAGCTTTTTGTCATCCAAGACAACCCCACATCCATTAAACATGTCTGATCTTCCAAAGCATTTATGGAAGTGTTAGACCTGGCCCTTTTTGCAAGTTTATCCCCAAACGTTTTACCTTTTGCCTCCTATTTTTCTGACCCTGTTTTTGTTAGCTATAGGACTCTGGGCAGTTTACCACTGCCTAGCAGTGCCAAAGTGCATATGCTCTCAGTGTAAATTGTGATTATGATTGTTTATCCCTGATAGGCATATTTGATTTACTGGTAAGTCCATAGTAAGGTGCACTGAGTGTGCCAGAGCCTGTAAATCAAATGCTACTACTGGGCTTGCAGCACTGGTTGTGCCACCCACATAAGTAGCCCTGCAAATGTGTCTCAGACCTGCCACGGCAGTGTCTGCACGTGCAGTTTTAAGCTGCCATGTTGACCTGGCAAGTGCACCCACTTGCCAGGCCCTAACCTTCCCTTTTCTTACATGTAAGGCACCCCTAAGGAAGACCCAAGGCACCCCCATGGGCAGGGTGTAGTGTATATTTTTTTAATTTAATTTAATGAAATCATAAACATAAACACAATCACATTACCATTGTCAATAGTGTTTCCTTACAGGAGCTATCATTGTTCATGCACGTGTGTCTAATACAATAGAAACTTCAACATAAGAATAATCACTAGAGGGGAAAAGGGCTAGGAAAGGGAAATAAAGGGGGGTGTTCCACGCGTGTGCTCTGTGTGTTTCAATATGTCCGCTATGCTAGGGGGGTGCAACAGATGTTCTCTGTATCAGTTTTTGAGGGGCTGGACAATTTATGAGTAGCTCGTACCGCATCAGACATGATTGGGAATGTGTATAGCACTAAGGCGCTGATGTAGTAGTTGGTTGTAGGGGAGTAGTGGGTGTGGATCCTCTTGGTGCCAGTCGGTGCGCGGGAGAGGGAGCTAGAGAGGGCTGTTGTGTCTGCTGTAGATAGCAGTGGTAAATGTGCCATATGTCTTTGGGTCGGGGGCTGGAGTGTCGCGTATATTTCGGTTTACATATCACAATATGACATGCTTTGGAGCCATGCTTCTTTCATGGGACTTTGTTTGGTACCCCAGTGTAGCGCGATTTCTCTTTTCGCTAGCAGCAGTGCTATGTCAATGAACCTGCAGTAGCAAGGTTTTATATCGCTGACTATTCCCAGCAAGGCTAGTTTTGGAGAGGGGAGGAGTGGCATAGAAACCACGTCAAAGATCATCTGGAATACGTCTGTCCAATATGCGGTTATCGGGGGGCATGTCCATGTCATGTGTGCAAAGTCTGCATCAGAAGCCTGGCATTTGGGGGAGTTGGACGATTTGGAGGGGTTATATTTGGTCAATTGTCGCGGGGTGATGTAAATTTGAAATGGAGCAGTTTATGTCTATGGTTGGGGGATGCCCTCTTTATTTGTTCATGACAGCAGGCCCATTCCTTGTCAGTCAGTGGCTGACCCAGGTCTTCCTCCCAACGATGCCTCACCCCCCTGTCCCGGACTTGTTTGAGTGCCATACATGCCCGATACAACTTGGTGACTAAGTGGTCCCCTTCTTTATCGGTTATAAGCAGCGTAAGTGGTGTGAACAGGCGGAGACGGGAAAGAAGGAATGGTCGAGCGGAGTGACCCGAGTAATCTGGTCACTACAATTTATCCATATAGGACATTTCAGAGTGTGCGGACATGTCTGCCATAGTTTTTTTTTTTTTTTATATTTTATTTTATTGATTTTCTCAGAACATATAACAATGAGACTCAGTATGACATGAATGCATATTACATTACACACATTATCCAGAAAGAGAAAGGACAGTAAGACGCCGTTGCAACAGTAGGAGACGTCTAGATATTAAGGCTGAGATCTAAAAATCAACAGAGGTACTCCCCTGCCCCTTTAGTACCGTTACGTTAAGTCAATATGTGAAAGCAGTGATGTGTTGGGGGTTAAGTGGTTGCGTCCTCAGAGTGATTAACAGTTAATGTATGTACCTGACTAGCCGTGTCTAGAATTATATCAGGCACCGCACCATTGTCGCTGGATGTTGTGGCTAGGTAAGTTTTGTACAATTCCCAGAAGTTTTTGGGTATATTGCGTGGGGGGATCAGTTCGCTGAAAAGTTCAGTCTGTGTACTACAGTATGTCATGTCTTGTTTCCATTGAGTTAACCGGGCCACGTAACCAGTTGATCGCCACTCTGCGTTTGGCCATCAGCAGACCCATATCCACCAGCCGTCGAACCCCTTTGGGTATTGATTTAGAGTAGCCTAGTAAGGCCAGTGCTGGGTCTGGAACTAGGGCAAGCTTAGTATTTTGCCCAAGTTCTTTGAAGACGGAGTGCCAGAATGCAAAAATCCCAGGGCAGGACCAGGCTAAATGGAGGAAATCGGCTGTCAGTGCTGTGCAGCGGTCGCACACTGGGTCCTCCCGCAGACCATATCTGTGCAGTCTCTCTGGGGTATAATATACCCTATTGATGAATTTAAAGTGTATCAATCTATGTCTCCCATTTAATGAGATTCGTTTGGTGCTGGTGCTGGTGCAGCAGTAAGTCCACATAGTATCAGTTATGTCTACGTTCAAGCCCGTTGCCATGCTAAACGTGCCTTAGTGTAGTCATCCGCTCTGTGTGACATGGATAAGTTATAAATTGTAGATACTATTCGTAGAGGGGATTTCGCACGAATGGTGTGTGTTACGGCTAGTAGCTCTGGGGGTTCGAGGTATTCATCTCCTAGTGTATCTCGCAACGCGTGGCGCGTTCTGTGGAATTGGAATTGCGTCAGCATAGTGGGTTTCGGTTCGATAGAAGTAAAATCTTCCCAGATTCGGGACACCCCATCGGCAAACAACTCTCCCACTGTCTGTATGCCCAATGTGTTGAGTGCTCGTGTGACCCCTCTTTCTCTACATGGTGGCAACCATAAGCACCAATCGAGAGGGGTAGACGGCGAGTACAGAATCGCATACGCTTGCAGTTGCAATAGGTGGTGCCAAGCATGCGTCGTTGCGTTGATCGAGCCAAGAATACCCGTCCTCCGGTCCACATTCTGAAACAGCAACGCAGGTAATGGAAGTGGTGACGCCACCTCAGTTTCCATTCGACGGTGCGGGATATCTGGGGGGGCCATGCATCCAATAGTATGCATGAGCACCTTGCGCAGCCCTGTAATATAAGTCAAAATCTGGGGCTCCCAATCCTCCCATATGATAAGGCAGGACCAGGATTTGCCACTTAACACGCGGTTGTTTACCTGCCCAAGCCAATTTAACCATCAGTGTGGTAAGACGACTAAAGAAGGCGCGTGGGAGGACCATAGGAATATTAGAAAATAAAAACAAAAGGCGCGGCAACACCACCATTTTCATGATGGAAATTCTACCAAGGAGAGACAGTGGGAGCCGTATCCACCTCTCCACATCATCTTCTAGTTTGCTGAAGGTCACTCCATAGTTTTCCCTAAACACTATCTCGGAATCCGTGTGGACTTTTATACCCAGATATCTCACCACATCCGTGGTCCACTGCAATGGGTAGTCTGATTCAATTCGGGGTGTGTTCGGTGTAAGTGGAAAAATAATGGATTTTGGCCAATTAACATGTAGACCTGACAGGGCTCCAAAGGAGCACCACCTCGCGGAGGACTATAGAGAGGTTGGATTCCGGGTTTCTAACATATAGAAGTGTGTCATCGGCATATGTAGAGACAATAAGTTGGTAGCGCGGGAAACGTATGCCTCAGTGTTGGTGGTATTTCCTTAGTGCACACGCAAGAGGCTTTGCTACTAACGCGTATAGCAGGGGGGATAAGGGGCAGACTTGCCGCGTACCCCTTGAAATGCATATGGAATCCATCACGATGTTGCCTATTTTTATTCTGGCCAAGGGTTTATTATAAAGTACGCCTATTAATTGAATGAAGACTGGGCCCACGCCCATCCTAGTTAGTACCTGTTTCATAAAAGGCCATTCTACAGAGTTGAAGGCCTTCTCTATATCAAGAAAGACAGCCACTGCTGGCGTATCCGGGCTGATATGTTGGAGTGCCCCGAAAACTGTGCGTAAATTATAAGTCAAGTTTCTGCCCGGTACAAAGCCCGTCTGCTCCGGTGCAACTAGAATTGGGACTAGAGGAACCAAACGGTTCGCGAGGATTTTTGCGAATAATTTCGTATCAACGTTCAGCACTGACAGCGGGCGGTAAGAGGCGCAGTCTTCAGGGGCCTTACCGGGTTTTAGGAGAGCCACTATCACTGCTTCAGTCATGGAGGGTGGCATAGTTCCTGTAACACACATGTCATCGAATAGTGTAGCCAACTGTGGAAGTAGTAGATCTATGAAGGCCCTGTAGAAGGATACTGTAAGGCCATCAGACCCTGGAGCACTCCCCGCCCTCATACTGGACAAAGCTAGGAGTATTTCGTCCCTCTCAATGGGTCGCATGAGGAACTCCCGGTGTGTATTAGTAAGCCATGGGAGTTTTATATGGGCTAAATAATCGATAATCTCTGCTTCGGAAGCGGCATTGCGGGATGCATAAAGTTCCGCATAATATTGGCGGAATCTTTCTGCCACCTCCGTTGCTTCAGTTAAGTTCTCACCCTCTGCTGACCTAATGTCTGCCACCTGTGCTTTCTCCCTACGTTTCTTAAGCAATTGAGCTAATATTGACCCCGGTCTCTCACTCTCACCGTACGCCCTCGCTGTGGCATATTTTCCCAGATGTTTAATTTCAGCGTCTGCCGCCTCGTGATATGCCTCAAGCAGGTCCGAGAGATCCCTCTTGCCAGCGCCTCCCGGATCCATCAATTGACGCTGTTCTAGAATCTTTATTTTCCCCTCTAAGTCCGTTAGCCGTTTCCGGATAGAACGGAGGACCCCCGAGTGTTTAGATATTGTGACCCCCCTAATGTAGACTTTGAATGTCTCCCAGACAATTTGGAAGTCATCTACCGAGCCCACATTCTTATAAAAAAACATTTCAATTGCCTCAGTCAAATCTTCCTTAAATACTGCGTCAAGTAGGGAATAGGGTGGAAACCGCCATGTGAATGGAGGAATGATTCTGCGGGGAGCGTCCAACACAAGTAGGATCGGCGAATGGTCTGAAAATGTACGGGGTAACACCTGGCACAAGTGGACCCTATTGCATAGTGTCTGCGCTGCAAGCCAATAGTCAATACGGGTATGCAAATTGTGATATGCCGAGTAGTGCGTGAAGCCTCCTTTGTGTGGATATTTCAGGCGCCACACATCACTCAGATCAAACCGAACCATCGCACTCTCTACTGCCCTAGCAGCTGCTGTGGTATGCCTCTCCGGTCCCCCCGATCTATCTAGTCGTGGATCACGAACCAGATTAAAGTCACCCCCCCAAAGTTGTGCTCCTGCGCTGACACTGGCTACTCTGTCTGATAGTGTAGAAAAAAACTCCGGGTTGTCAAAGTTGGGGCCGTAAATATTAACTATGAGTATGTCCATGTCCCTTCCACTGCACCTCGAAATAGTATATCTACCGTTTGCGTCAGTGGACACTGGAATAAGGGAGAGGGCCGACTTAGGGTTGACCCACGTAAGTACCCCTCGCGCATGAGTGGTGAAACCTGCATCATGAACATTGCCATGTAAACCTCTGCAGCGTAACATAGGGGAATTGGGAGGAAGGTGCGTTTCTTGCAGTAGGGCGACATCTATGTCTTGTCTCGTCAGGTAGGAAAGGACTTTGCGAACCTTTCTGTAATCATTCAGCCCTCTAACATTCAATGTGAGAGCTCTGAGGGTGCCTACTTTTGTCTCCCATCTGTGTTCGGCCATAAGCGTCCGAGAGTTAGTCAATGTTGCCATGGCGTAACTGTGTGTGGGACATATTTGTAGTTTAATAGGTGTGCATGCCTAACATCATGTGGATCTTGTCGTCTGAGTCTCAAAAACCCTGCTCCCCCCACCCACATCAGGACACCCCCAACCGTGACTTGGCGAAAAATACTCTTTAACCCCCCCTGATCAACACTGATGTAATGTTGTTCGAAACATCCTGCACCCATCCCACCCACCCGAAAGAACAATAACAATACCCCAAAAGTGTGTTTCACTCGGAGGCGGAGGTTACCAACAAAGTTCAGTCAAACTTCAATATGCAGCAAGCGAACCTCCCCGCACAACATCAAGCTAATAGTGCACATTAGCAAAAGAAGAACATGTCCTACCCCCGCTGTACAGGCACTGCCCAACATCTGATCAAGTCCACACCACAGCAGGTCTCAGGGCGCCAAATTTGAGGGGGAGGGAGAGCAGCAATAATAAGACTTCTGTAGCGCAGCCTAGACCCATGTAGCCAACCAGCGCCCCCCGGGAACAGTGAGATCACATAGAGAACAGAGTCACGTACTACCCCACACTTATCAATAATTCTTATCTGTGATAAGGTCAAGCATGAAATCAGTCCTGCTCCTCCAAGGAACCTCCAGCTGCTCCGGATAAAGAACCTCCGACCGTGCCATGTCCCTGTTCCCTTGCCCAGTCTTTCATGGCTTTCTGTAGGACTTTGGGGTCTGTGAAAATTTGCGATTGACCCTGGCGATTGACACGTAGGCGGGCCGGGTACAGCATTGCATAGTCTATGTTATGCTCTTTTAACTGCCTCTTGAGTGGCACAAACTGGCGTCTCGCCTCCTCAACCTTCATTGTAAAGTCTGGAAATAGCGAGAGGGCAGAGCCTTCGTAGTGCAAAGCCTGTTTCTCCCTGGCTACTCGCGGCGCTGCATCCCTGTCGCGGTAGTTTAGCAATTTAGCAATTATCGGTCTCAGGGGGGCACCAGGCGGAGGGCGCGGGCCCAGGGAGCGATGCGCTCTCTCACCACAAACATGGGAAAGAAGGTGCCCCTGCCAAGGAGCTCGACAAGCAATTTCTCAATAAATTGTTCCATATTACCGGTCGGCGTCGATTCTGGTAGGCCCGTGATTCTCAGGTTACTCCTCAGAGACCTCGCCTCTAAGTCTTCTGCTTTATCTTGCAGCTCCTGTAACGCCTTGTCAAATTGCTTGTGGCCCAAGTCCAATGTTGTCTGCAACTCCTCCACCTCCGTGATACGGCGCTCGGCCATGTCAATGCGTTCCGCGTGCTTGTCGATTCTCTCAGACATTCTGTCCATGCGGTAGGAGAGGGAGTCCATATTTGTACCCAAGACTGCTAGTGAATCATGCATGCCCTTCTCCATCGAGGCAAGCATGGACCTGATGTCGCCTTCCTGTGACTCCCAATCTTGGTCTCTACCATTTACTCCTTCATCGGCAGACATTGCATGCTCTCTAGGTTGGCGTTGTGCAAATGACAATTTCGGCTGCGTTTTATCCATTCTGCCCATCTTCTCCAGCCTTGGTAGGTCTCAATAATGCAGAATATACCAGCGTGGTCGCAGCAGTTACTTTCCCGGAGTGCGGCAGGGCTGGGTCAGATCGGAGGGGCTTAGATCGGCCATGCCCAGCTTCGCGCCACACAAGGGCTACAGCACAGCAATTCCAGCACCCCCCATGTACGCTGCCCCACTTGCGCCCGGTTCAGATGCAGCCAAGTGCTCCCCGGTATTATCAGTCTGCGGTAGTGTACAACTCTGCACGCCCCCCGTGTGTACGGGTCGGCTCTCAACTACTATATATCCTCATCTACCAATCAACAGGTGATAGGGGAACACCTCGTGTCTTATTAGGTTTAAATGAATTCCCCTGGGCAGCAGAATCACTCAACAACAGAGGTTGACTTCTGTGTAGTGTCTAAATTATATCCAAGGGTCGGTCTGTGCACTTAACAAACCCCTCATAGCTGCCAAGTGCGAAATACCGTCATCCCAGGCCAGGTCTTCCAAAATGGCAGTTCCTGTATCGTGCCTTGCTTCGCGGCCGGCCTCCAACCACGCAGATCCTCAGGGCGGCTTACTTCTCCGTGCCCTCCGGGCACGATGGCAATGCAGGGGATCCGTCAGTATTCAGCACTATCGGCGCTCCCGATCTGCCGCGTACATGAAACGCAGATCGCGAAGCGTTCGCTGGTCATGGCCCAATTCAAGTTGAACCCGTCATCAGACTGCCCTGCGAAGGATATCGTGAGGGCTCTGAACAGTCCTCGTGCACCGAGGCCGATGACGCGCCTCCAGTAGTGCAAATCGCTGCCCCGCTTCTCCGGTCGACACTCAGGGGCACCTCGCCCCAGCAAGACCTCACCCCCAGCAGGCGCAGGACGGCACGGGAGGCCGGGGCTTTGAGGCCCGATCAGAGCTCCTCACCGCCAAAGACTTCCGCTCGGCAAATAACGCGACTCCAGGCAACAGGGATAGCTCAATGCGTAGCGGGGCGCCTCCGGAATTGAAGGCACCTCGGCAGTGAAGTGGCGCTGTCTGCTAATGCCAAATTCATGCAGGATAGTTAGTGTGTTGTGCGGAGCTTGTCTCTTAGGCGGCCATCTTCGGCGCTGGCAAGCTCCGCCCTATGTCTGCCATAGTTATTGCCTGTCCATCGGGGAATATGGAACCGATGGTGCATAGCTTCAATTTATTGAGAGTGCACTGTACCACCGTCTCGGAGGTGAGTGGCAGAAATGGATTTTGTTGCAATGGGAGATCAGGTGAATATAGGGAGCTGGTACCCAATAGCCGACTAAGTCCACGCCAAGCCCAGCAGGTGGTAAACAGGGGCTGTATATCATTTGGGTCGAGCGGTATACCCAAGGGGAATAATGCCCCTAATGATGTAGGGGCAGCCAAATCCCATTCGGGTTTAGTGTATGGTATACGGGCGTCTGGATAAAACCAATGTCGGGCAAATTGAGCCTGTGCAACCAGGTAATAGAGATGGAAATCTGGGACTGCATACCCTCCCCCCCTCATAAGGAAGTGTTAGGGTGTCCCATGCTACTCGTGGTCTACGCCCCGCCCAGAACAAGCAGGTAAGCAGGCCCGCAGCTGTGCGAAAATGCTTTTGTAAGCGGTATAGGTATATTAAGAAATAAATATAAGAACCGGGGAGGACATTCATTTTGATGAGGGCAATGCGTCCAGCCATAGATATCGGTAATTGGATCCACATCTCAATCTGCGAGGTAAGTTGCTCTACGGCTGGTCTGTAGTTGAGGCGTATAACTTGTTCCTTATTTCTACGTAGAATAATGCTGAGATATTTGGTGGTATCCACCGCCCATCGGAGAGGTAGCTCAACCTCTCCTGAGGTGGCCGAGTCGGTAATTGGGAACATCTCTGACTTGCCCCAGTTAATTCGCAACCCAGACATATCACCAAAACGACAGATTTCATCAATTAAAGATTGTAAGTTAATGCTGGGATGTCTAATAAAGAGCAGGATGTCATCTGCATACATAGACATCAGCAGGGGTCCCGATTGAAACTGGAGGCCACGGAACATGTGTTTTTCTTGCAAGTGCTGGACTAGGGGATCCATGGGCACTATAAAAAGTAGGGGGGATAAAGGACAGCCCTGGCGGGTGGCACATGAAATCGGAATCGGGAGAGACAGTGAGCCATTCACCCGGAGACGGGCCGTGGGAGATGAGTATAGCAACGCAATCAAAGCAATAAAGTTGGCTGGGATGCCAAGTTTGCGAAGTGTGGCAATGAGGAATGGCCACTCCAAAGAGTCGAAGGCCTTCTCCGCATCGAAAACGGCTATCGCTGCGGGGAAACTCAGCTCTATCCTCTTAATCACTGAAAAAACGGTCCGGAGGTTTAGGGTAGTAGACCTATGTGGGATAAAGCCAGATTGCACAGGTGAGAGTATTTGGTCCAAGTGTAATGATAATCTGGTGGATAGCATTTTGGCCAGGATTTTATTATCGAAATTTATTAGGGAAATGGGGCGATAGGAGGCGCAGTTAGTAGGCTCCTTACCTGGTTTTAGTAGGAGGGATATAGCTGCCTCCCTCATGGAAGGGGGGAGTACGCCATCCTCAAGTGCTTCTGCGTACACCTCGAGTAACTGTGGCGCTAAAGCTTCTTTAAATGTCTAGTAGAATATCCCTGACAGTCAGTCAAGGCCCGGTGCCTTTGCTCCATCCAGAGCGTCTAGTGCCTGAGTGATCTCCTCCACAGTCAGGGTGAAGTGTATGTGTGTGTTACATGTCCTGATAGTGAAATACTGTGTATTTCATTTTTCCCTATTGAAAGGCTGTCTGTCCCATAGGTTAACATGAGAGCTGCGTTGTAACATCTTACAATTGTAACTTTCCATTGGGACAAGATAGACAAATGGAGTTTAGGCTTTCTAAACTCAGAATTTAATAACACACCTTTAGTAAAGTGGTTTTTAAATTGTGTGTTTGAAAATGCCACTTTTAGAAAGTGGGCATTTTCTTGCTTAACCATTGTGTGTGCCTCTGCCTGTTTGTGTATTCACCGTCTACTTTTGGAATGACAGGAGCTAGAGATGTTCACTCATTCTAGACAGTCAGAAAGGGGTTGAGGTGTGTCCTGCCTTTCCTGGGTAACTCATAGCCAGGCTGAATAGACCTGGTCTGCATTTAGAGTGGTGGAAGGAGTTTTGCTAGCACCGGAATAGGCTGTGTCTCCTTTGCACATTGCTGTCTCCAACCCCTTTGGTCAAGCTGGACCAGGGAGGACAGAACTGGTTTGCATTGAGCTCAGACACTCTGAAGCAAATACTTCTATGAGAAAATGAGACATAAGTATGAGACCTTAAACACCAGGCGTTTAGATCACTTCTGGGAACAAAAGGACCCTGCCAAGAAAAAGAGCTGAAGAGCTATGTGAGGAGTGCTGCCTTTTCTGTGTGAAGGGTGGATTGACCTGCAGTTGCTGCTTCTATCTGTAGCATAGGAAAAGTACTGACTCTTTTTGCCCTGCTGTGGTATCCTGCGTGTGAAGGTCTGCAAGGGCTTGTGTGTGCTTGCCTCCTGTTGGAAGTCTACGGAAAATCAAAGACTTTAAAAAGATCCTTGCTGGATCAAAAGGAACCTGACTGGAAGGAGAGCTGGGAGAGCCGTGTGAGGAGCACTGCCCCTGCTGTGTGTGGGGTGAGTCAGCCTGCAGTTACTGCTCCTGTCTGGTGTAGAGAACGGGCTGGACTCTTCTTTCAAAATTGGCAAAACAGCACATGGTGAGCGCTATATTTCTCGCACAAGCATATGGTGAGCGTTCTTTCCCTGGTGCCCTGAAGTGCACAGTGGGCGTGGTTGCCCCGGAGAAGCCATGCAGCCTTTCTGCCTTTCATCGTGCAGTGGCATAGCAAGGGGGGGGCGGAGGGGGCGGCGGCGGTCACTAAAATCATCGCAAGCAACCCCTCCCACCCCCCGCTCTTCAGCACGGCGGCAAAAGGCAGGGACCACCACGGGCGGCAGAGTGCCTATCTACGCCCCTGTCATCGTGGCTGTGTCTTGCTCACCCACGGTGCCAGGAGTGCAGTGTTGCCCCCCGTGAGTTGTGGGTGGAGAGAAGGGGAAGTACGGCCGCCTCTGTTGTGGCCGGCCAGGACAGACGGAGCCGCACAGAGACACGCTGAGGTCATCGCTGCGTTTTCCTTGCCCCTGTGAACAGAGCAGGCCACTGGAGAGGCTTAGGGAAGAGCCCTGGTCAACTGGCAGCAGAGCGGGCCTGAAGACTGCCACCTCCTCCCGGCGCGAAGGAAGCCATCCCCGTAGCTGCACCCATAGTGCCATAGAAAACAGGCTCCCTCTACAAGAAGCAGCTGGGGGAGAGGGCAGCATTGCCCTAGCGAGAAACGGGACGTTCCCTAGTGTTGCGAGGATCGCCACATGCCTGAAGGAGTGCTGGGTGTTCGTGCTGTTCAAGGCTGAGGTTGGAGACCTGCGAGGTCCTCTGGGATCACTGAGATCCGCTCAGCGACTCCTGGCTATTGCTTGGACCTTCCAGGAGGGTCCTGACATGCTGCCACGTGGAGTGGCTCACCATTGTTTGCGGGTGGTTCCACTTGTCCCCCTTGCGGATCAGTGGTCTGGGTCCTGGACACGCTGCAATGGTGGCTTCACAAGTTTGATATGGCTCCATTTTCTGACATTTGTTCTGAGCGTTTGAGGACAACTACTTCTTATCGCCCTGCATACGCGGGACCTAGGGAGGCCTCCCCACAGAGTTAGGCAGTGTGCCCCACTTGTCTGCACATTGAGGGGGGCACTTATTCCTTGCTTTCGTGGCCATTGCGGGGCGAGCCCAGGACGGGGCCCCCATTTGGAACTGGCCGCATTTAGAGAACACTTCTGAAATTGTTGCAGGGATTCTGCTCAACCATAGAACTATGCATAGGAATATGGGACCTTGGTATATAGGGACTGAGTCATGCTACCACCTTAGTACCCATGAGCCCAGGCCTGACTAGCTATAGTATCTCACTTGCCCTCCTACTCACTTACAGAGGAACAAGTGATTAGACACCCCAGAACACAACACTCCCGACTCTCTCAGGAATCGCGGTTACAAGACACAGCCTTTCGCTCACACTTTTGTACTTGTCCACAATAAGATCTGAAAGAGACACAAACAAGTTTAAAATATTTATTATACTAGTGTGTCCATTGCCACCTTGTCAGTAATAGGGGCGCAAGGGTTCCTGTGACCACCGGGGCTTGTTGTTATTGAAATGATATGCTAATATTTCATGACTTAGGGTCTGCTGGGGTTACCTGCAATTTATGTATTCTGTTCCTGACCTAACTGCTGTATTCTTTATATCCTGTTAGTATGATTTACGTCGTTTTTACCTGCAATGAGAAGATAGCGAATATCATTTCAGGACATGCATAATGTTTACAGTGATGGTGTAGGATGTTCTCTATGACGTGTGCAACCTATAAGTATTTACTTTATTGCATTAACTGTGATGTTATGACAATTGCCTAGTTGGCAAAGTGGTTTATGATTTATGTGACTGGTCTATGGGCCAAATGTATCAACACATTTCCCCATAGACACAGAATGGGCAAAACCCTTTGATACATCTGGCCCATAGATATGTGTTATATACAATATATGAGATATTTCTATATAATATTGTGTGGGATCTATTTTGTGGTGTATTTAGTGTGTCACTGGTATGTGTGCGTGTGTGTTGCGCAAACACTTCATACATTGCCTCTGGGATAATCATGACTGCTCTGCCAAGCTACCAAGGAGGTGAGAAGGGTTTATCTTTGGTGTGTAACTCATTTACCCTGACCAGAGTGGTCAGTTCTGTCTTGCTAAGGTGCATATCCTAGCCAACTAGAAACTCCATTTCTAACAGGGAGAATATTGCAATTGATTTCTTTGTACCCCTTAACAATGGACATCATCTACTAGTAATTGTTGATGAATATTCCCGTTTTCCCTTATTGGAAGATCTGTTGTCAACTACTCATGACCGAGTCATTGACAGACTAGAAAGTATCTTTGCAACAAGGGCTGTTTCTTTGATTATGAAATCTGACAATGGCCCACCTTTTAATAGTTGAGAATAGAAAGATTTTCTCACTCATCTAAATGTCAAGCAGATGTGAAACGCACACCTCTCTGGCCAAAGGAGAATGGTGTGGTCGAGAGATTTATGAGCACCCTCAAGAAGACCATTCAGCACACTGCGATGGAAAAGCTTGAACTCAAATCAGTTCTTCAGTCTACGCTTCATGCATACAGGTCAACACCGCATTCTTCCACAGGTGGAAGCCCTGCCACCTTAATGTTTGGGAAGCCATAGGCACCAAAGTGCTACATAAACCAATGAGAGATCAATTGACATTGATAAACTTCGACTACTTGCTCATCTTATAATTGTCAAATGAAGACTTATGTGGATAGACGCTGCTGTGCTCGGAACACTGTGTTCAACAGAGGAGACCAAGTTATCGTCAGGAAGAAACATAAAGATAAGTCTGAGGCTGCTTTCGATGCTGACCCACTGAGAGTTGTGACTAGTAAAGGACACATGGTGACTGCTCACCGTCCTGGAAAGTTCATTAGGCTGGATTCTTTGCATTTCAAGCACCTGCCTCGACCTTCGCCATCTCTAGATGTCAGGAGTGAGACTTATCCACCTGAGAATCCAGAGAGGCCAATCACAGTACAAATGTCCCTGTCACCAAGGCCAGTCATGGACATTTCTCCGGTATCTAAGCAGCCTCACATGACCAGATTTGGGTGATTGATTTGAGCACCAAAGCAACTTATTGAAGAGTTGTAATGAATATATGTATTATGGGTACTTTTTATTTAACAAAGGGGGGGATGTAGTTTCTTGTGAGTTAGAGATGATGGGACCCTTTTTGTTCCTGATGGGCTCCATAGAACAGTGACGTAATTGCATGGGTGTAGGTGATAGAATTAATGATGTAGAATGTTCAGTTAACAGTTTCCTGCTGAGGAATAAAGGAGTGTAATACCAAGCTCCATGTGTGGAGTGATCATTTTCATTACCCAGGCTGTGGTAGGATGCTATAGTGACCACCACTTTGAAATCAAGAAGCAAGATGTTTTCACCAGTGCACCGGTTTGGTTTGATATCCCTGAATAGGGATTGAAGTATGGCTACTTAGCTTATGAAACAATGTTTACATTTCCTTACAACTGTGAGGGAAATGATGAGGAAAAATATTCCTTCTCAGACCATTTATATAATGCTATGAAGTCCCGTGAGCAATGTCTAAATGGATTAAGCCATTTTTATGTTTTGGCATTGTGAGATGTGTTGATATGCATGAGCTGGAAAGGCTTCTTGAGCCGAGGAGTGACTTTTTAATATTTGATCATATTGCTCTAATCATGTTAAATATCTTCACATTTTACATCACATCAAGTCTGAGTCAGTGACTATCATTTTTGTTCATCCCATGCATGATTAATCAATATTTTCCGCATCACTTGGGAACACATGTTAGTGTTCTCTGCCCACTTCACAGTTGTGGGTACGGATTTGATAATGTTGGTATAATAAAAATATGCAGTCCTCTGGGAATGCGTCAAAGAGAGAATAACAACATTGGATACAGTTGAAAAAACACTACTTGAATAATATTGAAATATTTTCATACTGATGTTGTATGAAGATTTTGTGGTGACCACCACTTTCAAAATTAAGAAGTAAGATGTTCTCCCTAGGACACCAGGTTGGTTTGATATCCCTGAATAGGGATAGAAGAATGGCTACTTAGCCTATGAAACAATGTTTACATTTCCTTACAACCATGAGGGTGATGATGAGGAAACACATTCTTTCTCAGACGATTTATGTGATACAACAAAGTCCAGTGTGCGATGTCAAAACAGATGTATCCATTTTTATGTTTTGGCATTATGGGATGTGCTGATATGCATGAGCAGGAAAAGCTAATTGAGCCAAGAAGTGACATGAATATTTGATCAAGTTGTAACACAGCTCTAATCTTGTTAACTATCATTGCATTTTACATTGCATCAAGTTTGAGTTGGTGACTGTCATTTTAAACAAGACGCAGAGTTTGTATATGTAATGAAATGAACACTACCATGCATGTGATAATGTTGATTTATTTACTGTATTATGTTTTTATTTGGAGTATTTCTAAAACTCTTTTTTCATTTTTCATGAAGTAGCTATGTTTAAGAATAAATTGAACTACGCTTCAGGTCATGTGACCAAGACCCATGTGTGGTCAAAACGCGTAATCTTGATTTTCTACTGCAATTAATTGCTTGCAGAAATATCCCGGCTGGAGTGGCTTGTTTGCTGCCCTTAAGACGAGTGTGTGGATCTGTTGTGACACTGGGCATTTTCAGTGTCTGTCTGTTTCCGAATATGTATATATATATATATATTTTCCAACAACAGCTTACACGGCACTCTCCTTGGTACAAAAATATATCTTTTTATTGAGACCTCCTTCTCCTCCACCTACGCGTTTCGAACACAAAGTTCTTGTTCATGGTAGTATACGGAGTCCTACTTCAGTTTCCAAACTTTTATACATGGTCTCCACGTTGCCCATAATGAGGCATTGTGGGACCGGTAGTTTTTACATATATTACAATTACTCTTTTTATTTCTTTTACCCAAAAATTTTGCAAAAAAGTATTATTTATGTAAGTCACTATTACGCATTTTCATCTTATACATAGAGTCTACCCAATGTATGATGTACTATCAAGTGTTCATTACATTTAACTTGTGAAAATTGTTCGTATTTACAGAACAACTTATCAACTTCAAAGAAATCATGACTTAGTGTCCCATATACTTGAGGGCTAAGTGCCCCACTGTCTTACAGACACTTCAAACAAATGCTAATAAGTTAGGCTTATTGAAAAGAAACTACTTGCAACACAATAAAAAATACAATACCGGCTTCGTGTTCTCTTGAAATCTAAACCACATTATAATTTGAGGAAAACAAGCTTATATGTGGAAAATTGATATCTCTAAAATATACTCATTATAAGTCTGTATGTCAAAGCTGAACCAAATATTAACAAATGTATATACATTTCTTCGTCCCCATTGAGCCCAAGGGGGACCTTGGTTTTAAATCGAATAATCAGTTTTGATTCCATACGCCTCAATTTGAGTGCTCGATTTCCTCCTCTCTCATGTGGCGGAATTGTAACCAATCCTGAATACTTCATGTCTAACCATGTCCGGTTGGCATGTGTTCTCATGTGCTTGGCAAGGGCATAAGTTGCATCCTCATTTTGTACAGCTCTTATATGTTCTAATATACGTTTTTTCAAAGAGCATTTGGTGCTTCCGATATATCTTTTCCCACAAAAGCACTCTAAGAGGTATACAACATAGGTTGATTCGCAGGTGATTTTTTCTTTTATTTCAAAGATTCTGTCCCTTGGATCTTTGATCGATTTAAGATTTTTCCCAATCTTACATGCTTTGCATGTTGTACATTTTCCAAAGCCAAGTTGTCTCGTTCCTAACCATGTGGTTTTCTTCTCACTCTCAAAGTGGCTTCTTATGATTGTATCGGATATAGACGGAGCTTTTCTATATGTTATCATCGGCCGATTGCCTAACTCCTTTCCAATATCAGGATCCCTTATTAGTACATTCCAGTATTTTGTCAGGATTTTTGGATCTTATAGCTCTCTTTGCTGTAAGTTAAAATCAATCGTGGTTTTTCATCATCCACGCTTATTTCTCGTGGTTTGTTATTCACCAATGTTTGCGCTCTGCTTTTTTGTCTTGCTCTCTTTTCACCCTTCTGAATATCCTTATATTTATATCCTCTTTGAAGGAAACGTGAAGTTGTTTCTTCAAACGTCTTTTCCATTTCCGATGGTTCAGAACAGTTGCGTTTCATCCTTATAAATTCCCCATAGGGGATATTCTTTATAAGAGATTGGGGGTGAAAGCTTGATCCATGGAGAAGACTATTTGTGGCTGTCTTTTTCTAAATACAGTCGTCTGGATCTTATTTGCTTTAATGTAAATTTTCATATCCAGAAACTCAATTTCTGTGGGATGAATGTTGTGGGTAAATTTTAAGCCCACCTCATTGTTGTTCAGAATTGCCAAATAGATTAAAAATTCTGCTTCAGTTCCTCTCCACAACAGAAAAAGATCATCAATGAAGCGTAGCCAAAGGGCTACCTTCATAGTATGGGAATCATTCTCTTCTCTCCAAGCTATGCTTTTCTCCCACCACCCCATCATGAGATTAGCATAACTTGGAGAAAAGGAAACTCCCAGGGCAGTGCCACAGCTCTGGGAATAAAGTTTTTTATTAAAAAGAAAAATGTTATTTTTTAAACACAGTTCCATCATATCCAACAGCATGGTTGTATGTTTTTGTTCCCCTATTGGTCGTTGTTTTAAAAAATACATAGGGGCCGATTCCGATCTCGGTCGGAGGCGCACCCAATACCATTCGGTCGGGAAAAAAGCCATGCGAATGCCTGTTTCCCGACCGATCCGTACAGCAGACCGAACGAGTAAGTACGATGCGCACAACAGCACAGAATCCGGCCGAGCCGTACTCACCCAATCCAGGTCCTGTACTCCGACCGAGGCGAATCCGGATACGCAGAATCGAGTCGCACGGAAGGGAAAATGCAGCTCCGTCCGGCCGACCAAGTACGATGTGCTTCCCGTACGCGCCGAACCCGTCGCTACGCACGGCACGTCAAAGCATCCGGGAGAGGCGCACATAAGCTCCGATTCGCGCCACAACACAATACACGGCTACGAGACGAACACGCCAGCGACGAGGACGACGCGAAGCGACGAGGACGACGCGAAGCAACGAGAAGGACGAACGACACGAACCTACCCATGAATCCCTTCGTCCCGATCATACCAATATTCTACATTTACTACCGGAGCAGGCACGGACGCGTACGGCGCAGAAGGTAAGTCAGACACCAACCACAAAACACATACAACACGTACACGACACATCACACACACACACAGAGGGATGCAGAATATACTTACACCAGCAACAGCAGCACCATAGGGGCGGGATGCCCATCACCAATGCCACATATGCACACAGGGGCCTGAATGCGCACCACCACCCCTACCCAGGGGGGGCTGGATGCCTACCACTACTACCACCCTTAGCCAGGGTGGTGCCAGATGCCCACCACCACTACCACCCTTAGCCAGGGTGGTGCCAGATGCCCACCACCACTATCACCCTTAGCCATGGGGGTGCCAGATGCCTACCACTACTACCACCCTCACCCAGGGGGGGCTGGATGCCTACCACTACTACCACCCTCACCCAGGGGGGGCTGGATGCCTACCACTACTACCACCCTCACCCAGGGGGGGCTGGATGCCCACCACTACTACCACCCTCACCCAGGGGGGGCTGGATGCCTACCACTACTACCACCCTTAGCCAGGGTGGTGCCAGAAGCCCACCACCACTACCACCCTTAGCCATGGGGGTGCCAGATGCCTACCACTACTACCACCCTCACCCAGGGGGGGCTGGATGCCTACCACTACTACCACCCTCACCCAGGGGGGCTGGATGCCTACCACTACTACCACCCTCACCCAGGGGGGCTGGAGGCCTACCACTACTACCACCCTTAGCCAGGGGGGCTGGATGCCTACCACTCACCACCCTTAGCCAGGGGGGCTGGATGCCTACCACTACTACCACCCTCACCCAGGGGGGCTGGATGCCTACCACTACTACCACCCTCACCCAGGGGGGCTGGATGCCTACCACTACTACCACCCTTAGCCAAGGGGGCTGGATGCCTACCACTACTACCACCCTTAGCCAGGGTGGTGCCAGATGCCCACCACCACTACCACCCTTAGCCAGGGGGTGCCAGATGCCTACCACTACTACCACCCTCACCCAGGGGGCTGGATGCCTACCACTACTACCACCCTCACCCAGGGGGGCTGGATGCCTACCACTACTACCACCCTTAGCCAGGGGGCTGGATGCCTACCACCACCCTTAGCCAGGGGGGCTGGATGCCTACCACTACTACCACCCTCACCCAGGGGGCTGGATGCCTACCACTACTACCACCCTCACCCAGGGGGGCTGGATGCCTACCACTACTACCACCCTTAGCCAGGGGGGCTGGATGCCTACCACTACTACCACCCTCACCCAGGGGGGCTGGATGCCTACCACTACTACCACCCTTAGCCAGGGGGCTGGATACCTACCACTACTACCACCCTCACCCGGGGGGCTGGATGCCTAACACTACTACCACCCTTAGCCAGGGGGCTGGATGCCTACCACTACTACCACCCTCACCCAGGGGGGCTGGATGCCTACCACTACTACCACCCTTAGCCAGGGGGCTGGATGCCTACCACTACTACCACCCTCACCCAGGGGGGCTGGATGCCTACCACTACTACCACCCTTAGCCAGGGGGCTGGATGCCTACCACCACTACCACCCTTAGCCAGGGGGCTGGATGCCTACCACTACTACCACCCTCACCCAGGGGGCTGGATGCCTACCACTACTACCACCCTCACCCAGGGCGGGCTGGATGCCTACCACTACTACCACCCTCACCCAGGGGGGGCTGGATGCCTACCACTACTACCACCCTCACCCAGGGGGGGCTGGATGCCTACCACCACTACCACCCCCACTCATAGGATGGACAATGCATGACACAACCAGCACACCACAACCTAGGGAATGCAAGAAAAGACATCCCCCAACACCATGACAAGCGTGCGTAGACTGTGTCAAATGCCTACAACACTGAACATGACTTTGAACATACAATGTGACCCCTAGCACATGTGCCACACATATATGTGTGTGGCCCCCACAATGCAAGCAGGCCATGACCATTGTGGCAATGGGGTCCAAACCCCATCATCACAGTGACCAAAAGGTAAGTGTGGGGTCCATAGCTGAAGCACATTCTAAACATTGTGGCAATGGGGTCTAACGCCCCATCACCACAGTGACCAAAATGTAAGTGTGGGGTCCATAGCTGAAGCACCTTTTGAACATTGTGGCAATGGGGTCTAAACCCCCATCATCACAGTGACCAAAAGGTAAGTGTGGGGTCCATAGCTGAAGCACATTTTGAACATTGTGGCAATGGGGTCCAAACCCCCATCATCACAGTGACCAAAAGGTAAGTGTGGGGTCCATAGCTGAAGCACCTTTTGAACATTGTGGCAATGGGGTCTAACCCCCATCATCACAGTGACCAAAAGGTAAGTGTGGGGTCCATAGCTGAAGCATATTCTGAACATTGTGGCAATGGGGTCTAACGCCCCATCACCACAGTGACCAAAAGGTAAGTGTTGACAAAGAAAGAGCTGCAACTGCCAAACTGCATGGATGATTCCTGGTCGCAGAACAAAAAACACATCAGTGGCAAAGTAGTGTATGTGTCCCATTGCAACATAAATTGGGTGAGCCAAATACTGCAGTGCAAATAAGACATACCTTTGGCCATGTGCAGACAAACAACACCCATGGGGGCTGACACTGTCAACATTCATCAATGACACAATGACAGAAGTGACCATCAGAATGCAGACCCACATATTTGCACCAATGGGCACACAAATGCAGATACCCTGTGGAGACTGCAGATGTGAGGTGAACAGATACCATACCATGGCAGCAATGGGACACACAAACCATGATCATTGTGCTGACCGATGACCTAGGAGTCCCAGGGACAGCAGGGGAAACCCACCAAACTACATACAGCCAATGGCACACCCAAGATATGCCAATGCAGTGGTGCAGATGCACAAACACAAACAGGCAGACCCACACTGCACATCATACACAACAGGTGAGGGGGGGTGCCAGTGTCCCCAGGCAACCACACAACACATGAGGAGACCTGAATACCAATCATACAGATGTGCATACAGTGCCACACAAAGGTAACTCATGGATCCAAATCCCCTATGTGGGCAAGCAGGCATTGTCAGATGAGAGGGAGCACAAATCACACATGTCACACAGGCATGTAGGAACAGCAACTGACACAGGAAGACACAGACACACCACAGCACTACCCCCAGGGCCCCCACAATGTGGTGACCCTGGGCTGCATTACAATCCCACTGTGATGACAAAGCTAAATGTCGTTCACACTGTGAACCACAGTCATGTGTCCTGAGCAACAAACTACCATCACACCTACACAAGCACAAATCAATCAGCATGGCCAGTAAGCCAAGGCCAACATGGAGGCAGGGGCCTAGCCGGGCAACAACTCTCATCTGCACACACTCAACACCACACCCCTCGACCTCCAACAATGTGCAGCAGTGAAGCACACATGCACTGGTGACATTGCACATGCACCCATGACTATTCCAGGGTGGTGGGTGGGAACCAAGGTGCAGAAACACATCACACATGGCCACTCAACAAGACTCCTGAATGTCTGACACACTGCACACTACGCTGTACATGGACATGACGGCAATACCACACCAACCAATGGGATCCCAGCCACAGTCACACACCAATGAAGAAGCCACGGTCACCCACAAAGAACACACATAGACAACAACCAACATTGCAGCCCGGACCCTGAGGAGTGCCAGCAGTCACACACACAATGTGTCACAATCACTGAAAGATAACACAAACTGGAAATCACATGACAGGGGCAAACAACAAGTGCCAAGGGGAAACCTGACTGTGACCCATCTGCGTCTGCACACAAACTCAGCCCTGACAGCAAACACACCTATGGGTGACACCCTGATGACCAGTAATGTGCCATGCACCCACATCACAGAGAACCCAGGGAGAAGACTTTGGGGGAACATAGGTCAACTCAGCAAGCATCACAAACAGGTACAACACTAGGGATCACAGCATGCACAGCTAAACGGAAGTGAACACACAGACATGCACATACAACACACACCTTGGGCGCAGGCAATGTCACAGGAGTACACACTGCCATGAGGGGACTCCACTCCTGTGTGAGGAAAGCTGTGCCATATGTTGCCTCAGTAGGGCCCCATCATGTCAGCTGAGCACTTGGTCACACAATCAACAATTAGCACCAAATGAGGGCTCCCGTCACATCAGCCTGGTCATGGAAGTGCCAACGGAATCATCAGCACAGATCCAACACACTTGTATAGCAATGTTGCACTGACTACACGGATGAGTCCTTCCCCATTGATGCCCAAACCTGCATGTCCAGTGGAGATGGCCACACGGTCAGGGAAGTAGACGAATTGAACAATGGCAGGCACAACAGATGTGCAGGGGTGGAAGCCACAGATGTGAAATAGCTAATCTAAGTAGGAAATCCCATTGCCAAATACTGAACACATGACACCCTCAGATGCTGCTATGGATGACATGGATACACCACAGGATAGGACACATTCCCCCTGGACCACATGGGTTCCTGCACAGTAACACTTCATCATCATGAGACCAAATATCACCATCACTGCAGCAAGGGCATGGTTAGCATCATCAACAACATGTACATCAGAAGCATAAGCACTAGAGAACAGAAAGTTGCTTTATTCAGCATATATGTGGAATGAAAACAAAGTCCAGAAAAACACAAAGGCCAATGGCCAGTCCATTGTCAAAGTCCAAACTGGGTGACAGTGGCAGATGTCACCCTACGCATGCCTGCACAAAACCAGGGACAATCCACTAGGAGGGGCAACCGGGGGCAGGCCAGGCACCGCAGGGACAGGATCAGGGCTCACCAGGAGGAAGCAGGGAAGGGGTGGTGGGTGCTGGAGAGCCACTGACAACTGCAGTGGAGGTGTCTGACATGGTGTGTGCCGGCACAACTGGGGGCATGACTCAGATGTTGTGGGTGCCGGCACGACTGCAGTGGACCCTGCAGATGGAGTGGACAGGTCTGCCACTGCAGTGCCCAAGTCAGACAGGGTGGAAGTGGACTCCACTGCAGTGCCTACCACCAGGGGAGGAGAATGGGGAACAGGCAAGGTGGGCTGGACAGAGGGGGAGGTCACCCTCACCACATCAGTGGCACAAACAAGCGCAGCGGGGGGTGTGGTGCCGGGAGAGCAAGTGGCAGGGGGAGAAGGCCGGATCCTCTTGGGGATGGTATATCTGTGGGTGGGGGAACCTGGGGCAGGGTGTGGTGGGGGCACCTGTGGAGTGGGGGCCTGAGGGATGGAGGAAGGAGACCTGGTACCTGAGCTGCAGGGCGGCGGCGGGGTCTTGCTCTTACGACTCCGGGGGACTTGCGGGTGGGGGCCTCAGTCTGTCTGCACCTGGGGAGGGTGTCCGGGGGCGATGGGCACTCTGCTCCGTGTGGGTGGGCTTCCTCTTACCCCTGAATGCTGTATCAGCTAGATCGGAGGGGAAGAGGCCGAGGTCACTGAGGAAGAGCCGCTGGGTCTTTGGGGTTGCAGGTGAGGCAAGGGAGGGTGTTTTGGAGGGAGAGGCAACTGAGGACTGCGCAGTGCTCGTGGATGCGTGTGTGTGTTCCAGGGCCCCATCCCCTGTGAGTCTGGTTTCAGTCCCCTGACTGTGCGTGCGTGTGTGTTTTGTTTGTGGCGTGTGTGTCTGTGTGCTGGATGTGTGTGTGCTGGTGTGTGCCTGTGCCGGTGTGTGTGTGCTTGGGATGGGTAAGGTGCTGGGGAGTGTGGATGGAGCAGAGGCAGGAGGGGTGAGGGACTGTCTGAGGAGGGACACTGCTGCCGTCAGGGAGGAGTCCATGGACCTATTGCCCCTCTGTAGGTCAGACATGCCCGATGAGATGCCCTCCATGAACGACACCAGCTGAGTCAACAGAGCGGTGTGCGCATGGAGGACACTCAGCATGGCTGTCTGCCCTACATGGAGCTGGCGAAGGAGGTACACAGACTCCTCACTCAGGGCAGCAGGGGACACAGGGGCAGGGGGTGCGGTGCCTGGCCCAAAGGAGACACGCTCCTGAACATGGGAGCCTCCACGGACCTGGGCAATGGGAGCCGATGGGAGGGCGGTGGTGGTGCTGGTGGTGGCGGGGACAGCAACACTAGCTGGGGTGTGGTGGCTGCTGACACCCGCCTCCATAAGGGAGTCATCCTCCGAGTTGCTCTGGTCCTCAGCTGAGGTGGATGGTGCTGAGGACTCCTCGGTGTGGCTCCCCTCGCCCTCCGTGCCACTGGGTCCCTCCGACCACTTCTCGGCTGCTGACCCAGTCTGGCTCTCCGGCTCCTCCTGGTCCGTGGAGCTGTCCCCTTCCGTGGCCGTGGATGTATCTGCAAACAATGGGGAAACAGACAGACATCAGTCACCTGCACGAAATGCACACACCACTGTGAGCACAGCACATTACAGAGCAAGCCCTGGCATCATTAGTTGTACATTGCTAAAAGTGCCCTAACTGAACAGGAGAAGCCAATTGTCAGTCTGATGCCAACCATGGCACTCACATCCCACATGGCCTTGCACACATCTGTCTGGTGTCTGTTGGATAGCAACACCCCAGTGTGGACACATGCACCAACTACACAGTAGTTGGACAGTGCAGAGGACACGGTGTAGCATGTGGACATGCACACATCACAACTCTTGCCACTGAGTCAGTACAGGTTTCCGGATGAAAGGGATGCCCAGAGTCAAATAGGATATGCATGTGATGCATACCAGCGACAGACACCATGATGCACCCATGTCCTGATAGCCATCGCCACAATGGTGTGCATGTAGCACATGTCACTCCCCTGCAGGATCACCAATAAGTAGACACATGCCATGGCGGAGGCATGACTGCTAAGTCATACATCACTGTCTCAGTGATGTATGACTTGGCAGCCAGACAACAACACTCTGCACTGTGTCACAATAGTAGGTCATGGGGAATGCAAGTCCTGGAGCTGCACAAGTGCACATGTACATCCCCCACACAACACATCATCTTAACCCTCATCTGTCCAGGTCATACCGATTGGACATATGGGAGACCTGTGACACTACCCTCTGAACCTGAGCCCCTCACAATCTGCTGTGAATGGGGAACAGCTGCCTGAACTTCACATTCGCAAACCCCAGTCTGCACGGGCAGCTGATCAAACACCTATGTGACACACAAGTATCGTCTCCTATGGTCACATCTCCAGTGGCATGCTGAGCCCCTACCAAGAAACACCCCATCAGTCCTGGCAACTAATCCACAGCACACTGACACAGAGGCAGACACCTGAGGGGTCAAATCACTGCGCACAATGTGTCAGCTGATACACGGGAGTGGGAGTACAGAGTGCATTGCATGGCCTGGAGTAGGCATGACTGTCCTGCCCCACATGAATGAGGGATGAGCCCTGGACAGTGGATAGCTGGCTATGTATGTGTGACACACGTAATCTGCACACTCCTGGGGCCCAAACATTGTTCCCACCCGCTGCATGGGCGTGTGCCACATACCCCAGGCACATGTGGTGGCTCAGCTCAGCAAGTGGACCGCATATCAAAGCAACACGCAGATTACATGTCCGAACACAGGCGTTGTGTGAACAATGGACCCACCCATGATGCCCACAACAGAGTTAGGGAAACAGATGCTGTCCCCCACCTTTAGTGAAGCAAACTGCAAGGACACAGTCCCAAGTGACACAATTCCCTGAATGTAAGGGCCACACCTGGGTATCAGATGAGGAGTGGGCAGTGCACAATAGAGGGACATGGCTCCTGGACAACATGACTGCTGCACTGTGGCAGTTGAACCAGGCCAGAGGAGGGCACAAAGCATGTAATACAGAGTTCACAGTGCAGTCTTTGACTCACCCCCTCCTTGCTGCTGTCTGGCCTTCAGCTGCCCATCCAGGTCTGGAAACACCACCGCCAGGATCTGGAGCATGTGGGGGGTCAGGGTCCGTGTTCCGCCCCTCCTGCGAGGAGGCGACAGCTTCAGCTGGACCCGTGCAATCCTCCGGGTCCAGCGCCGAAGGTCCTGCCACCTCTTCTGGCAGTTGCGGATCCGGCGCTTGTAGACCCCCACGGACCGGACAGCCCTAACGATGTCCTTCCAGATCTCCTGCTTCCGATGGGCATTAACCTGTCAGGATGACAAAGTGAAAAGGCCATTACTACACATGCAACATATCCGTGCATGACACAGTTGTATATACATGTCTCATTCACAGGGGCACATGATGTACACAGGCAGTGCAACGCTGCCCATGGACACTTTGCCAGACGTCACTACATGGTATCATTGCATGGGAAGTAAAACCTTGTTCAAATGCACTGTCACTGCACCATACCTGTCCAGTGCATGTCACTACACACTATGGGGGTGACAACTACTCAGTGAGCCTGCTAGCCAGTGGCGTGCAGACTTTCAGCCTTGCTAGTCAGACAAAATGCACATTCAGAAATGCAGTGCACAGAACACTCACCTGCTCCCCTGGTGTCCCATACAGCTTGCTGTACTGTGGAAGTAGGCTGTCCAGCAGGGCCTGGTTCTCCTCAAGGCTGAAGGCTGGGGCTCTCTCCACAGTACGTGCCATTGCAGGGTCCAGAGGGGCAGAGACAGCAGCAGTGCAGTGGCAGATGTCGTCCTGGAGCATGTAGTGCAGGCAAGTGAGCTCTCAGGGGAACAGCCAGCAATATATATGTGCTGGAGAGGCAGATACTGTCCCTTGTGTCCAAAGTGATAGGTCCAAGTCGTTTGCATCTTCTGAATCTGGTCAATCCATGGAATAGCAGCACCAATACACGCCCACGGCATCCTTCAAATCTTCAACTTCATGACATACATGATTTTGCAACATTGTTGTGGGTGACCAACTGAATTTCCAGCAACCGACTCGTTCGAAATTCAAAAACGCATCCATTGCCAGGCAAGGCCATTGTCAATGGGTGCGCACCGATCGGTCCATTGCGGTACAACGCGTACAGGGGTACAACGCGTACCCGCACACATTGAATGCAATGGGCCAGCCGGGGGCACCGATCGGTCCATTGCGGTACAACGCGTACAGGGGTACAACGCGTACCCGCACACATTGAATGCAATGGGCCGGCCGGGGGCACCGATCGGTCCATAGCTGATCAACGCGTACAGGGGTACAACGCGTACCCGCACATTGAATGCAATGGGCCGGCCGGGGCACCGATCGGTCCATTGCTGATCAACGCGTACAGGGGTACAACGCGTACCAACGCGTACAGGGGCACAATGCATACCTGCACCATTGAATGCAATGGGCCGGCCGGGGGCACCGATCGGTCCATTGCGGTACAACGCATACAGGGGTACAACGCGTACCCGCACACATTGAATGCAATGGGCCGGCCGGGGCACCGATCGGTCCATTGCGGTACAACGCGTACAGGGGCACAACGCGTGCACTGCACATTGAATGCAATGGGCGGCCGGGGCACCGATCGGTCCATTGCTGATCAACGCGTACAGAGTACAATGCGTACCAACGCGTACAGGGGCACAATGCGTACCTGCACACATTGAATGCAATGGGCCGGCCGGGGCACCGATCGGTCCATTGCGGTACAACGCGTACAGGGGTACAACGCGTACTCGCACACATTGAATGCAATGGGCCGGCCGGGGCACCGATCGGTCCATTGCGGTACAACGCGCGTACAGGGGTACAACGCGTACCCGCACACATTGAATGCAATGGGCCGGCCGGGGGCACCGATCGGTCCATTGCGGTACTAACACGTACAGGGGTACAACGCTGTACCCGCACACATTGAATGCAATGGGCCGGCCGGGGCACCGATGGGTCCATTGCGGTACAACGCGTACAGGGGTACAACGCGTACCCG
This sequence comes from Calotriton arnoldi, assembly GCA_963921515.1. NCBI lineage: Eukaryota > Metazoa > Chordata > Amphibia > Caudata > Salamandridae > Calotriton > Calotriton arnoldi. Next base: position 807,515 of record CAWUFW010009136.1, read on the forward strand.
CAAACATTGAATGTAATGGGCCGGCCGGGGCACCGATCGGTCCATTGCTGATCAACGCGTACAGGGGTACAACGCGTACCGCGACACATTGAATGCAATGGGCCGGCCGGGGCACCGATCGGTCCATTGCGGTACAACGCGTACAGGGGTACAACGCGTACCGACACATTGAATGCAATGGGCCGGCCGGGGCACCGATCGGTCCATTGCTGATCTACGCGTACAGGGGTACAACGCGTACCGCACACATTGAATGCAATGGGCCGGCCAGGGGCACCGATCGGTCCATTGCGGTACAACGCGTACAGGGGTACAACGCGTGCCCGCACACATTGAATGCAATGGGCCGGCCGGGGGCACCGATCGGTCCATTGCTGATCAACGCGTACAGGGGTACAACGCGTACCAACGCGTACAGGGGCACAATGCGTACCTGCACACATTGAATGCAATGGGCCGGCCGGGGGCACCGATCGGTCCATTGCAGTACAACGCGTACAGGGGCACAACGCGTACCTGCACACATTGAATGCAATGGGCCGGCCGGGGGCACCGATCGGTCCATTGCTGATCAACGCGTACAGGGGTACAACGCGTACCAACGCGTACAGGGGCACAATGCGTACCTGCACACATTGAATGCAATGGGCCGGCCGGGGGCACCGATCGGTCCATTGCAGTACAACGCGTAAAGGGCACAACGCGTACCTGCACACATTGAATGCAATGGGCCGGCCGGGGGCACCGATCGGTCCATTGCTGATCAACGCGTACAGGGGTACAACACGTACCAATGCGTACAGGGGCACAATGCGTACCTGCACACATTGAATGCAATGGGCCGGCCGGGGGCACCGATCGGTCCATTGCAGTACAACGCTTACAGGGGCACAATGCGTACCTGCACACATTGAATGCAATGGGCCGGCCGGGGGCACCGATCGCTCCATTGCTGTTCAACGCATCCCTGTACAAGTGACTGGCATATGTCACCATGCCTGTCTCAGATGGACATATGCCAGCCACAGATAGCTCCCAGGGAGTGAGGGGCACACCTACAACACGACAGCCTGTCCAAACTGTATGATAAGGCATGTAAGGCTGCATTTCCTATTGTGTGTATGTTGGTGTACATGTTGTCCTGTGGGTGTCACCTGGGGGCAGCAACCCCCAGTCTGTGCACGTGTTCATGGGGACAGGATCCTGGGTGTTACGTGTACATGACCACTGTGATGTGCAACTGTTCATATCTGTGCATGTGCCATGGTCACATTTCACGGTGGTGTATGTGTATGTCATGTCACATACCCCGTGAGTCCCATGTGGGACGGTATGTTTGAGCCAGGGTGTCCCAGTGGCACAATAGTGATGGTCCTCCACAGTCTCTGTGCATGTAGTGTTTACAATGTCTCTGATTTCATGTGCACAATGGGAGACAGTCTCCACATCCACGTTGTGTGTGCATGGACTTTGATGTTGTGCGTGTGTGTGTCACAGACGTCCATGTCTGTCCTGCAGTGGCAAGTGGGACCACTACCTGTGGGGGTCATAGTTGTTTTGCTGTGGTGTATACATGATACTCCATGTAATGCCAGTGTCCATGTGGCAATACAGGGTCCCTGGGAATGTACCTGTCATTGAGCTGTGATGCCTGGGGCACATCTGTCCTCACATGTCACTGTGGGGGGTGATTGTGACACGGCAGCAGGAGATGGGAACTGTGACACGGCCTCATGATATCCAATGGGCCAACCTGGGACTTATTGATGCCACTTGTTGGACCGTGATGACAGATGTTGGCCATGTATGTACCATACATGTCCTTACGGAACTGCACACTTCATGTAGTTGTGCCTCATAATGATGTATGTTGGGATATTGAGTGTGTTCAATGCCGCATATGTGGGCTGACTGACAATCTTGCTTACTTCTCCTCTGCACTGCAGGGCTCCTGCTGTCCATCGACCATTCCCAGACCTGGCAACGATGGTGGAACGGGACAGCATCCGACGGTACCGCTTCACCAGGCAGCTGATTGAGGATTTGGCAGTGCAGTTGGCCCCACATTTGCAGCCTGGCCGGCCGTATCCTACAGCGCTGACCCCCAAGGTGAAGGTGATGGCAGCCCTACACTTCTTTGCCACCGGTACCTTCCAACATACTGTGGCGACTGCTGGTGGGATGTCACAGACCATGTTGAGCCGTGTGCTCCGCGATGTTTTGGCGGCAATGTTGCTATTCCTGAACCGGTACATCTATTTCCCTAGACTGCGACGACTCACTGACGTGAAGAGTGACTTCTATGCCCTGGGGAGGATGCCGCATGTCATTGACTCCATTGATGGGACACATGTGGCTTTGGTACCACCACAGGCCCAGGAGCAGGCCTACCGTAACCGCAAGCACTACCACTCGGTCAATGCACTGGTGGTGTGTCTTGCAGATATGACCATCACACACGTGTGTGCCCGTTTCCCTGGTTCAGCACACGATGCCTTTGTGATGAGGAGTAGTCGCATCCCCAGGATGATGGCACAGATGCAGAACCAGCGTGCCTGGCTTGTCAGTGTGTACTGACTTTGTGCCATTGTGTGTGATCTGATCTGTAGTATTCCGCCCACTTTTCCAAGTCAGCTAATGTGCACTTGTCTGTCCGTAGGTGACTCGGGATACCCCAACATGCCGTGGTTGCTGACACCCCTCAGGAACCCTGTGACACCAGCCCAGATGCGCTACAATGAGGCACATGGTCGGACCAGGAGAGTGATTGAGCGGACATTTGGTCTCCTGAAGAGCCGCTTCCGCTGCCTGGACAAGACCGGAGGGTCCCTCCCATATGCCCCTGCGAAAGTGTGCAAGATTATCATCGTCTGCTGCATGCTCCACAACCTGGCAGTGCGGAAGGAGTTGCCTCTCATCCAGGATGACAATGACCAACATCCGCCTCCTGTGGAGGATCCTGGCCTGGACCACGATGCCAGTGATGATGATGATGATGATGAGGGTGATGTCCGCACACAGCTCATCACCAACTTCTTTAGCTGAATGTGAGTATCCTGAGGTGTCATGTCAATGATGTGAGTTGGCATGATATGTGTAGGTGGTGCTCTGGTGCTGTTGGAGTGTGTCCATGGGCTACTTGACTGGATGTGTGTTGCGATGTGTGCTTACAGGTGGGCTGTACTCCCCAACAGTGTTGACATGCTAACTTGGTTCTGGGTGGGTATCTTGTAACATGTATTGTGCATGAGTTTTGCTGTTCTGTCCTGTTCTCCATTGCTTTTGACTGTGTGTCATTTCTGTCCTTCACAGGGTACTTTCAGATTCGTTTGGTCAACTGTGTCCACCGACGACGTGATTGCACTTCCAGGGTGGTAGCTGTTGTGTCCCTACAGGTGATGTGTGCCACACCCATGGACTTCCTTCCGTCTACAGTTGTTGACTGTGTGCCCGCTGCCAGGTGGGATTACCTTGCATCTGTAGTGGTTACGACATGTTGCAACTGTGTAATAAACCTGTGCTTCACTTTGTGATGTGCGTTGTCTGTGGTCACACATTTGACTGCCATTTGCTTACTGCACCTGTGGGCTACTTGACTACAACTGGGAATGGGTGTGGTGTCTGTGCATTGCATCGTCTTCCCTGGCAACATCAGTGTAGGCAATGAGTCAGATGGCCTAGGTGTGTATGTGTTGTGTAGCCCTGGTGGTGTGTCTCCCTCATATGTGTCACGTTGCCTTTACTCACATGCCTGTGTTGTACTTGCTGTTGCAGTTCGCATACACAGTGTAATTTTGCAGTTCATCATCCCCATAACAGCACCCACGTTGGAATCACAACAGAGGCAAGTATGGTGTATTAGTGTGTTTATTGTGATACATTTGTGTGAATAGTGCATAGGATGGGTAGTGCTGTACATAAATCTTGCAATCAGAAGTTCCTAGGTGAATTGAAAGTCCTGGTAGACAAAATCCCCAGTATCGGGGCCACAGTTGTCTGAGACATTGGTCCAACTTGTACTCCCCATGCAATGTGTGGGAGTAGTGTTGCCGTCAACAGGGTGAACAGTCTGTGCACAAAGGTGAACATCCAGAACAGGTTCAGGCTTCCTGGGAGTTGCGCTTGGCCATCGGCCTCTCACTTGCCCCTCCTCGGACGACCCCTCTTCTTTGGGGGGGGGGCCCTCAAGTACAGGCTGCAGCGGTGCAGGGGACTCTCCGCCAGAGTCATCCTCCTCCCTGTGGCAGTTGCAGTTTGTTCAGCACCAGATGTTGTTGGCACACAGGGAGGTGTGGACTGGTTGCTGTTCATCTGGCGGAGGCATTGTAAAATGTCCCTGTGCACAGCCGTCATCTCATGCAGTGCATCCCACTTGGACTCCACGCGGGACATGTGTGAGTCCACGCGGGACATGTGTGACTCCACGTGGGACATGTGAGAGTCCAAGCGGGCATGATGGGCAGCCTGCTGCTGTTTCATGTCTCTGAGGAGCCCCACTACCTGGCTGAGGTCTCCGGTGCTGGACTGGTACACATCAGCTATGCGTACCAGTTGTGGGTCATCATGCACACCAGCAACCTCTGCAAGCAGCGACCTCTGTCTCCCACCCCTCCCACCACCCCTGCTGACATGTGCAGTGCGTGCAGTGGCACGCACAGATGACCCTGGTCCACCTTGGGGGTTGGTGGTGGTGTCCATGGCCCCAGGTTGGTCCAGGGTCCCTGTGCTGGTGTTGCTCCTTGTTCTGTCCATGTCGGCAGGGATGGTATTTGTGGTGACAGTCGTTGGAGGGGTGGGTGCAGGGGTGCAGCTGGTGGTCCTGCTGGTGCTGCAGCTGGTGGTCCTGCTGGTGCTGCATGTAGACTTGCACCGGATGTGCCAGGTTGGTCTTCTTCGTCCGAGGAGGGCAGAGGCTGTACGACACCAGTGAGCTCTGCATCCTCTTGAGCCTGGGACTGGGACTCCTCAGCGTCTGCTGCTGTGTCCCCATCATCACCTGTTTTTGGGAGACACACACAATGTATGTTATGTTTCTGCAGGCATCAATGGTTGACACACCTGACAGTTGTGACTGTGCCTCTGGGTGCGGGCCTGTACATTGCATTGTCCTAAGTCGTCACAGTCAGGGGTTGATTTTGGTGTGGCACATTGTCCTGCATTATTTGGGCATTTCTATGTATTTGTTGGCGTGTGAACATGGTCTGCATTGGTTGTATTTGGTTGACAGCCGGCCCTCCTTCCCACCCAGCCAGTCAGTTATCCCACCATGGACTGTGCTTGCATTGCAGGGAGTGGAAGTTGTCTCTCAGGATGTCAGTCAGTGGTGTCCTGCTGTTTGTTGGTGCACAGTTCTCAGCAGGGCCTTGTGCTCCCCGCAGCAGTAGCCAGTGTCAGCCATCTTGTGAGTCCTTCTCCACTCCCTGTGATGTGAGCATGGTTCAGGGTGGTGTTGATGGGACAGTTGTGGGGGTGAGCTATGTCTGTGACTGTGACTCCCATCATGCTATTGCCTCCACCCCACTTGCCAGCATTCCCATACTTACTTGGTTTTGTGGGGAGTTCAGTGTGTGTGGGTGTGAGTGCAATGGCAAGATGGCTGACAGTGGTGTCCTGCTGTTTGTTGGTGTGCAGTTCCCAGCATGCCCTTGTGCTCCCCACAGCAGTAGCCAGTGTCAGCCATCTTTGTGTGTCCTTCTCCACTCCCTGTGATGTGAGCATGGTTCAGGGTGGTGTTGATGGGCCAGTTGTGAGGCTGAGCAATATCTGTGACTACCACTCCCATCATGCTATTGCCTCCACCCCCTTCCCAGCATGCCCATGCTTCCTTCCTTTGACTCTGCTTCCCTGTGAGGTGGGCTGGCTGTGCTGACAGGATGGCTGGGAGTGTTGTCCTGGCAGTTGTTTGGCTAAAAGTCCCAAGAGTGTCCCTGTGCTTCACACAACATAACCCAGGGTGGTGGTTCTTTGTGGGATCTTGAGTTAGGATGGGAGGCATTGCATTCTACCAGGTGGGTTCTGTGGAGTTTGTGTTGAGGGGGGGTGTGAGGGGAGGTGCTTGTGACTATGGTCAGTGCTGCAAGTCCTCCTTCCCACCCAGCCAGCCAGATATCCCACCATGGAACGTGCTTGCATTGCAGGGAGTGGAAGTTGTCTCTCAGGATGTCAGTCAGTGGTGTCCTGCTGTTTATTGGTGCACAGTTGCCAGCAGGGCCTTGTGCTCCCCATAGCAGTTGCCAGTGTCAGCCATCTTGTGAGTCCTTCTCCACTCCCTGTGATGTGAGCATGGTTCATGGTGGTGTTGATGGGACAGTTGTG
>CAWUFW010009137.1:600000-813778 GCA_963921515.1 Calotriton arnoldi
GGAACTCCACAAGGTCCTCTAATACGTTATCTAAGAGTAGAGGTACAGCTTCAGGGTTTTGGAAATTATTCTTATAATAGTTCACAAGTAACAAGTCCCACTTTGCGTTCCGTTTAATCACCAAGATGTGAAAATAGGGAGAAGTAGTTAGGAAGCGCAAAACATTAAGGGCAGCCGTGTTGGAAATCAGTGTAAGTAAACCGCCCCTATGCCTGCCCCCGGACGAGGGCAAGGCTGCAGAATTAAATGAACGAAACCCATTAATAAAAATTGGTGCAATCTCCGTGCACCACACCGCGTCCGCACTCGGTCGAAGCTCCACCCCTGGACCTCTGAGCTTACTGGGCATTCCCGTGGCACGCCATATAAAATGTCATACTTTGGCAAACACATCCACTTTTGAAAAGTAGTAGATGTACTGAATATGCCACATCATTCCAGTCTGTTTGTTAAGGCTCGCATAGCTTTTGAACACAAATCCAAACCGTGAATCAAGAGCCTAAAAAACAAATAAAAATAAGGTGCAGAATTTCTTATCAGCCTCCCTTCGCACATTATATTGATGCGCGTTGCTTAGCAACTGCAAAGCAGGACCCTTTCCTTAGTAAGCTACACAGGGCTGTTGGCGCCCCCTGCTGACAGTGCCACAAGTACAGCAACGCTGGAGTGGTTCATATGAACAAAAATAAAATAAAATGGCAGTTGTCAAAAACTGTACCACGCTTTTTTTTACCAAAATTCCTTGATACAGCCTTTCTTCTAGCACGTTTGGAAGTAGTCCATCTGTGTTTCGACATTTCCATCTGAGAAACATGCACAGACATAACCAGGGTAACTTGTTTATAAGCATGTCATTAAATTATAAATATTTTCCAGATTTAATTCCAAAATTTTGTTAACATAACACACTTCTTTAATGTAAAAGACCTTTTCTCCATGTGGGATTAGCCAGTGGAAACAGTGTGTGTCTATTCTTAGAATTGGTCATGTATCCTAGGTAGGGCTTATTGCACACTATCTTCCTTAATGGAGAAACCAAATTTGACGCTCCAGGGAAAATATAGATTTGCCGCTGGAGCACACCCCATCCACCAAGAAAAAGTCAGTTTTCAGGGCTTACCTTGCAATATGGTGTCAACTAGTATTTGTGCTCCAAGGCTACTGTCATACCATATCTTATGAAATCACCAGGGGCCAGATATACAAAATCATGTGTTTGTGATTTCCTAATAGTGAATTGTAGCGATTTGTTACTAGGAAATTGCAATCTGCGATGTACAACAGTGTGTTTGACACTGTTAGCGATTTACAGTGGATCGCAAATGGACCTGCCTCATCAATATTCATGAGGCAGGTCACAATCTGCAGCCCATTGTGAATGGCTACAATCACAGGGATGGTGGCCTGCTGGGGTCAGCAAACCACCATGTCTGAGATTGCATTGTAAATAAAGTATTTATTTTTTTTGTAATGCAGCCCGTTTTTCTTAAAGGAATACGGGATGCAATTAAAAAATAAATATGAAAAGCTACCTTTTCATTTTTTAAGAGCAAGCAGTGGTCCGTGGGACCACTGCCTGCTCCTAAAAAATGTTTGCGCCTACATTCACAAAGGGTAAGGGTTCCCTTGGTGACCCCTTCCTATTTGTAAATGGTTTACTATCAACTTGAAGTTGGTGATAACTGCAAATGTTTTGCGACCGCATTACCAGTCGCAAAACATTCTTACATACCAGTGCAACTCGCTATTAGGAAGGGACGCCCTTAACACACCCCTTCCTAATAGTGAATCGAAAACCCTTTTTTTGCGAGTTGGTAATAGGTTACTGACTTTCAAAATATGGTTGGTACATGCCAAAAAGCATTTTACCACTCGCAAACAGCCCAATGGGCTGTTTGCGAGTAGCAAAATGCGTCGTACATCTGACCCCAGGTCTGGAAGAATACAATAGTGTTTTGGGGAGATTTGAAGCATGCCTGCTCAATAGATCAATATGTCTTATTTGTAATACTCTGTCTCATACTGAGAGAGAGAGAGAGAGAGAGAGAGAGAGAGAGCGAGAGAGAGAGAGAGAGTAGAGAGAGAGAGAGAGAGACGGCGGTACAAGTATTGCATACCCTCCAAACAAGAACTAGGATACCACACAGACTGCAATGGTGATCAGGGTCATCCCCCAAAAGAAAATAGGAGAATAACCAATCTCTAATAATAGATGAGTGTATCAGTTATACTGGATAAGAAAGCCTCACCCACATTTTGTGGCATACTTCATCATCGACTTCCTCAAGCCACCCTAGTAAGATGATAATACCAGGGTGGGCTCAACCTCAGTGTGACGGATTTCTTTATAAAACACACTGAATAAAGGTGGGATCCTGGAAAAAATAACAAAACATTGCTTGAGGTAAATCTAAGGCATTCCCCTTAATAGTAGATACCTCCAGTATTGTTTAAAAATACAAGTGGATGATTACTTGGTATAATGATTAGTTCATCCCGGTAAGGCCAACATGTTTCTGTCCTAACTAGTGCCAAAGAAAAAGTGGCCAAGGGCATTCATTAGGGCTTCAAGGATCCCTATCTCTCAAGTTGCCTATGGAATACACACATACATGGAAAAAGGAATTTCTACCTCCACATTAATGAAAGTTGCAATACCTACGGAATAAAATGAAATATATAAACACATAAGAATAGCTGATGTTTACAGTGAATAAACATGCACAATATATTTATAGCAGCAGCACACTGTGGTTACCTTAATGTAATACTCTCCCTCTAAGGCTTAATACATTTTGTGCTAAGCTGGTTCTTAAAAATACATCTGGCAGATATGTGATCAGTCACAAACTTACTTTTATCTATGTCATGTAATTCCTCATATCAACAGCTGTATACAAAGCAGTGCTTATCAATTGCTTTTTTAAACCTTTCTTTGTTTAGACCAGACAATGATGCTGGTCCACTAATATTAACTTTAGTTAATTTTGCTATCTCATACAAAAGAATGGGAACCTTCATTGTATAACTGAAAGAGATCCAGATTTAGATCTTGGTGGGACTCCCGTCATCCCTCCGCAGTGGAGTATGCAAGTACTCCGCCAAGCTGACATTATCCCGCCCGCCATATTTAGATGTGAACTGGCTGAACCGATGTCCGCATCGACAGACTGTTTCCTGTTGGTTGTGTGATGGAACAACGCATGCTCAACAACGCATGCCTGAACCATGCGTTCTTAACCACGACCGCATCTTTACCACGCATGCCTTTACCATGCAATTTCGTGGTAAAGACATGATTGGTAAAGGGACATGTGTGGTAAAGATCACACTCCTGCCCCTTTCCCCTGAGTCCTAAAATTCGTCCCTCCTGAAGTCTAATCTCTCAGCCCCAGCCCTATAAACTACCCTAACCCCCTATCCTGATCCTTAAAACCAGACCCCAGCCCCAAAAACGACTCCGTCCCCAGCCCCTCTCCCTGAGCCCTAAAAACCCACCCCTAAAACCTCCCTCCAGCTCCCCTGTGCCCTAGCCCAACTGCCCCCTAGGCCTGAAAACCGCACCTTTCCTGTCCCCTGGCCTGAGCCCTAAAACTCAGCCCCCTAAAAACTACTCCAACCCCAGACCCCCTCCCTGAGCCCTAAAACCATCCTCACCCCCTAAAACCTACCCCCACCCCCGCCTGCCCCAGCCCAACTTCCCCCTTGGCCTGAAAAGTGCCCCTTTCCTGTCCCATGCCCTGAGCCCTAAACTCAGCCCCCTAAAAAACTACTCCGACCTCAGCGCGCCTCCCTGATCCCTAAATCCAGTCCCCACCCCCTTAAACCTACCACCACCTCCCCCCTGCCCCAGCCCAACTCCCCACGGCCTGAAACCTGCCCCTTTCCTGTTATCTGTCCTAAGCCCTAGAACTCCTGACCCCCACATCCCTGAAAACTACCCCCAACCCATACAAACTACCCCCACCCTCCCAAAACCCCACTTACCTCACCACATTGCGTCGCATCTTATCCCGATCCTTCCTCTTCCTGCTTCCGCCAGCCAGCCAGCAACTAGACTGCGCATATGCCTTAACCATGCATATGCGTGGTAAAGGCATATACGTGGTTAAGGCAAGCGTTGTTACGCTTGCGATGTCGGAACACACTTGGCTGAGGCCGCAGTGTTCCGACTGTTTCCCTTTCCCATCACGTAAGTGGCGCACCGTCAGGTCGGTGGGTTTGCGCCGAGCCTATTTAGATGTCCCTGTTGTGCTGGCATTGTCATAGTGGCGGTTTGCTGACGGAGTGAGTCCCTGGTGGAGTGGAGACTGATAAGCACTACTGATTTATGTGTCAATACACATATATGTTGTGTTTGCTTCTAAAATGTATCTAGGTAATGTGTTATGCCCCTTTTCTTACATATTGCATAGCACACAAACAACATGAACAAATAGACACTCACAGGCACCACAAACACAACACTCACAACCAGCCCAACAACATAATTTTTTTAAAGTATCAACACAGGTGTGTTAATTTTACCTTGGTAAGTTGTAAAATGTACGCTAATGCAGCCCTCTACCACCCGGTCCTGGTTGCTGCTCCCCGGCTGCAGTCCGCCGCTCCCCTTCTGCAGGCCACATAGCACAGAGGCACCATCCCAGCCCTACAGCTACTCGGCACCCAGTTCAAGCCTCCAGTCCCCCCTGTGGTTTATCACCTCAAACGCTGTAATTTTGAATTATTTTGCCTGTGTTTTTGGCATTGCTCAATGCTTGGGATTCACTGTGACTGCTCAAATTTGTACTGCTGACTCTCTGTGAATGCGTGAACTTTACAGCTGAATGCTTGATTCTCTCTAACTGGGTAATTGCATACTTGCTTCCTTCCTGCTCTGCCTGCTTATTGCTTTTCCCCACCCCAGTCTGATCCCCAGCCAGTTCACCCCGATTTTCACCTGCGCCGTCATTTTCCGCCGACCTTGACACCTGCCCTCCCACCTCCCGAAAGCCCCTCCCACCTCCAAGGGCTACTTAATGGAGGTCGCAGCACAGCCATGCCGAAGTCATGCCAAAGGCAAGGCCTTCCCTGCCCGTCTGCACCTGGACCTGAAACCCACAGTAATCCCACAGGTACTCCACCTAGAGCTCTGTGCCCTGAACCCCGCATTCAACAACAACTGCTGCCTCGCATCTCCACACTCCACAGTGAGACCCTTTACCTACATCCAATGACATTCACCGCGACCCTAGCACCAAGCAAAACCGCATCGAACAACACCATGCCTACCCCAGATGCCGACACTCCCTAGATCAATTCAACTGCCTCCTGATCAATGCCAGATCACTCGGCAAGCACGCCACTGAAATCTGGGACACCATCTCCACCATCACCCCAGACGTGACTTTTATCACAGAGACCTGGCTCTCCCTTACAGAAGGACAGGATATCAGAACGGTAACCCCCAACGGTTAAAAGATGAAACACTGAGACCGCACCAACAGACACAGTGGAGGCAAATCCATCGGACACAAGGAATCAATCACTTGTACCATCCCCAACGATGACACCATGCCGAACTTGGAACATATCAACTTCTAGCTTCACACCAACGCCAAATCCACCATCAAAGGCGCCCTCGCATACAGACTGCAGGGACCACGAACCGGCCTCAGTAACGCCATCACAGAATTCCTAATCCTGCTCGCTGTCAAATCCAAACACTACATCTTCCTGGGAGACCTCAGCCTCCACCTGAACGACCCACCAACACCACCGACTTCCTGGAAAGACTAGACAACATCGGCCTCAAGCAGATTGTCACCGACCTTACACACAGAGCAGGACACATGCTGTTTTTTTGAGATATGTTTTAATTAGCATTTATAATTTTTCAGATTTGCATACAACCAGGTTTCATTTATACATATCGCTTTATCAAGCAAACGAGAAGTATCAGGTCCACAACATTAAGGTTTAAACAACATTGTTTGAGCGTATAGATGTATCTCATTTACTTTCTTCAACATTTTATACTAGTACCCTTTTACCTCCAAAATATGGTTCCTGGACTTTGAAGCAGCAATGTGTATTCAGGGCAGTAACATCCATCTATGTTTATAATAATCCTATTTTATTTATATTAATAAACAGATTGTCCCTTTAACTGGGAAACAGTTCAATTGAGCGCCGTCCAGTATTACTTCTAACTGCCTCTGCTGCTGGGTTGGGGGGGGGGGGAGATGCTTCCATGTCTGGCAGATATTCTCTTAATTCTAATCCCCATCCCTCTATTTCCTTCTACGTTTCTGCAGTTGAGTCACTGTCATATCCTGTGTTCTCATCTGTGCTCATCCGCTTACCCACATGATCAGCTTCTCTGGAGTACCAAGTCCTCATTATTTCAGTCCATAACTGTGCTAAGGGGCGTCTACGGAGACCCCAGCTCCCTCTCTCTGTATAGCCTGTTCTTCTGCCCTGGCCCAGTTGTTCACGTTCTTTTCCCAGAGTGCTGTTGTGGGGCCATTCAGAGCTTTCCAGGCAATAGCTATTTGTCTGCAAGGTCTACAAATCGTGAGCCTACCTTTTTAGCCTTTGGTCTGGGGAACAACCCCAGGAGGCATACTTCAATGGAGCTTGGGAGGTTTCGGCCAACCTCGCATTGATCTGAGTTAATACTGTGTCCCAGAATTCTTGTAGTTTCATGCACCCCCACGTCATGTGTATAAAGCCTACGTCTTGTTGTCCACATCTGGGGCATCCCTGGATCTCCTCCCCGTACATTATGTTCAGTCAGTGGGGCGTGAGGTAAACCATATATACGTATTTAAATTGAATAAGTTTCAGTGCAGCATTTCTCGATATATTTTTTGGGCTCTGTAATATTCGGGTCCATTTCTTATCAAGCAAATCCCTCCCAACTGCCTCATTCCATCTGTCCCTTAACTGTTCTTGGGGAGTCTTCACCATCCCAATCAGCAGTCTATAGTACCATTTTACTATGCGCCTCGCCGACCCCAGTGTAACTAATACTTGCAATGTGTCATGTGTCGGTGGTTCTCACTGGGCATTTCCACATAGGTCTTTGAACGTGTTCACTACTGAGTGACAGGCGAGGAATTGGCCCCCAAGCAGATCATGTGGGGTCAGGAATTCCTCCAGCGGGATTAGTTCCCGCTCTGATAGCAATCTCTCACTGTCGTAATCCCAGCCTCTGTCCAACTTGACAATTGGGACCGGGAGAAAGGAGTAGGGGGAACCCCATGTGGGAGCCCGACCAGAGGTAGGTCCGGAGCATAGAGTGGTATTCCCACCCCATGTCAGCGGCATTTCTTCCAACAATATAGTGCTGCTCGCAGCAGCACTCCTGGATTCAGAATATTCATGGAGGTATGTAGGAGCGTAGCTATTAGCTGCCTCTGGTTAATAACTGGTTGTGTGGTATTCAGGACGTTGAGATTATGTCCGTCTAACCACTGGGCCAGCCATTGCAGCTGAGCTGCCAGATAATATAACTTGAACTCTGGGGCCCCCAATCCTCCCTCCTCTGGGGTTCGCTGCAGCACGGCCAGAGAAACCCTGTTTCTGCCCCATCCCATATCAAGTCACGTGCCAATCTGTTCAGCCCAATGAGCCATGAGGGTAGGATCACCACCAGCAAGTTTACAAAGAAGTACAGCAGTCTGGGGAGCATGATCATTTTGGTCAGTGCAATTCGAGCCATCGTGGGAAGTTTTAACAAACACCAGAAGGGAATAGACACCTGAAGGACCGAAGTACTGACTTTAAATTCCCCTCCCGTAGGGGCTCCACATCATGATATATATGTATGTCTCAATATTTAAAGGAGCGAGGGGCCCAGTTCAGGGCATTTTGTCCCGCGCATCACTGGAAATATGTGGGTTTTTGTCTTGTTCAATTTTAAGCCAGCAAATGTGGAGTATTGCTCCACGAGGGTCAACACCTGCACTACGCCCTCATTACCTTCTCCCATATATAGTAATAGATCATCCGCCTAAAGCGAGATAATATGGTTTCTTTCCCCCAGACGCATTCCATGGGATCGTCCTGTTTGTCTGAACAATTCCGCCAAGGGTTCAATGGCTAGGGCAAACAGGAGAGGGGATAGTGGGCACCTCTGCCTGGTGCCTCTGAAGATGTTATAGGATCCGGATATCACCCATCCCATTTTTACCTGAGCCATGGGGTGGGAGTACAATAATGTGACCCATTTTATCCATCTGTCACCTAGCCCCATTTTAGTCATTGTAGCGCATAAGAAATTCCAAGCAGGACACATACTAGTCCCCATCTTCACGTCCAGCAACAGAATCAGATACAGCCACACATCTGAACTCACCTGGATGGACCACGCCATCATTCACTTCACCCTCACCAACCCTCCACAAGTTGTCCTCATCCAAGACAGTGCTTCCTACCGCAGCTGGACCAAAGTAAGTCAACAGCAATGGAGAGAAACCCTCAGCACCTCTCAGCCCAAAATCACCAACAACCTGGAACAGACAGTAGAGAATTTCAATGCCTGGATCACCAGGGCTGCCAATAAAGTTGCCCCCCAGCAAACCAGCCAAGACCAAGATGCACAGACCCAGCAAGCGAGCCAGTGGGTACACACCTGAACTCTGCACGTCAAATCTTCGGAAAGAAGATGGCGAGCCAGCAAGAACGACACCGACCGAGCCGCCTACAAATCAGCCATAAACAAATACCACCACCAGCTCAAAGCTGCAAAAAAGGAGGCCCTTACATGCCCTTCATTCACTGAAAATGTGATCCCTCCAGAACTCTGTGACTCCCTCGCCGACCACTTCCACAACAAGATAGCAATGATCTACACAAACTTTGATCCCCAATCCTCCAACATTCTTGACAACCCATCCACCACAACCACAAATGACTCCCTCACCACATGGGAACAACTCAGCACACCTACGACTACCACCCTGATGAAATCCATCCACTCAGGAGCACCCACCGAACACTGTCTGCATCGACTCATCAACCTAGGAAGCAACGAGATCAGCCACAAGCTCACCACCAACCTCAACGCCTCCATAACTACAAATATCTTTCCCGACGCTTGGAAGTATGCAGAGGTTAGGCTGTCTTGTGGCTCATGGCCTGCCTGGCTACGTTGGCGCAGGCCTGGCTGCCATGATGACTTTTGCGCACGTTATTCTTAAACTGTTGTTCTGTCGCCCTCTGCTACTGCCAAGTTATTTTACAACTGTCTGCATTTTCTGTTTCTCACCTTTTCTCCTATTCCCTTTTGGGCTCAGTCTGAACAACAGTTACAAGGTCGAATAACAAATCCCTGGTTCCTACTGATTTGGCCCGTCCCTCGCACCTAGACATAACACCATGTACAGCTGCCATTGAGAAAATAGTGTGCTTTTAATAATGCGGTCGCCTGCTCTAGAGGGCACTTGGAGACGAACTTTCCAGAGAGAAGAGCTGTGATTGTATGCTGATGTAGTTTTGCATCTAGAGACTGAGGTATGGGGGTTCGCTAGTCAAAGCCCAAAGGTCTTCTATTATCATAATAAACTGGCTTCCAGCACGGGGAGGGTGGTAATGTTAGTTAGACTTATATCCACTGCTTTATGAGATGCTTTCCCCGTTCGTATTCTATGGAGTAGTAACTATGCTGATTATATTATTCATATGTATTATGCTATTAGTACTGACACGTGTACTGTATCTTAGAGCACGTAAGTTGAAATAAATATTTTGAACTATACAGTGTCTCTTCTTACGCATGTTGTGGACAGGTACGAGTGTGACGAAAGAGTGTTCTTGCCTCTGCGAATCCTGGGTGAGAGAGAGATACCGTGTTCTAGGTTGTCTAATCATTGGTACATTAGTGCTAATGGGACGCTAAGGCTAGTTGGGTTGGGGTTTTGGGTGCTGAGGTCTATAGTTGGCTCACCACTATATTCCAAGGTCCTAATATCCTGTGCATAGCTCTGTATGTGCAGAAACCTTATGACATGGCGCGACCAACGAGTGGGGCAGCTTACTTGCGAGACGCTTGAGTAGTACTTGTGCTTGTCCACAAACCCTCACGTACGCTTCCGGAAGCGTATGTGACGGTGATACCTCCTATATTACAGATTTTGTAGGTTCTTTCAAGCTTGATGTTGTTAAAAAGGTTTCATAAATATAACCCTTTTTGTGCTGCCTCGTGTAAGATTGTTGAATCGACCCGTTAGTAATGGCGGGTATAGACATAGCGGGCGCATAGCCGCACAGCACTCCGGGATCACTTACGGGTGTATGGAGTGCCAGACGCGGGAGTTGACTTAGTCTTTGTGGTTCAAGCCGATCCGGCTTTCCACTTTGAAGTGTTCTACTCTTGGATCACTTTTCCAGCGGTGAACGTGAACGATAACCTGTTCCATGAATATGAACCCACCGCTGTTCCTGCAGTCTATAGACCTTATACTAATCTTGAAGTACCGCTCACGGCTTGGCAACACCGTGTTTGGTTTAATGGCGCCCTCCCACAACCGACTACCATGGTTCGTTTAGGCCCCTTATCAATTGAGGGGGCCACTTGGCCTGTTTTGGCCGGGTACACCCCACATCCGCGTTATATGACAATACAAGTCGCGGAACTGCGCACTATGTATGCGGCCTTGGTGCAGGTGCATCGAGCTTTAGTGCGGTATGTTACAGGCAGTCTCCATGGAGCCGCTCCTGGAGTTGCCGGCCAACCAGCTGCTGCAGGCGGAGTGACCATAAGTCCAGTCATGGTGAATTCTGTGATGGGCAAACGGCCACAAAATAAGGATGATTTTCCTTATTGGCTTGCAGAAAAGTTTGATCAGTTGGAGGCAGTTTTTCCACATACAACTCCAGTGGATAAACATCGTATTTTAACGATTAGTTTGCCAAAAGACTTAATTCCCGAGTTGACAGCATGTGACAACTGGGGTAAGGTATTCGCAGCAGTATATTCTAAATGTTTTGGTACTCCTTCCATGACTGTTCTCCCCTCTGTAATTAAAAAAGTACAGGATGAACATGGCCCTGAAGCGGCCGTGGAATTAGGGATGAGACTGGTGGGAGTGTTTGAAGTAGTAGCTGAGCTGATCCTTGCGAATGTCAAGGGCGATGCAGTGAACTTTCAAGTAGCTAACGCTTTGGCTTTAGTCCCAGAATTGGACAAGCCTCGCGAATTACCGAAAATTATTACCCAGGCTTACAAGACTATTGGTAGAAACAGCCTGGGTAACAAGCCTTTTGCAAAACAGCAAACACAATCGCAACCACAACAGCAACAAACCAAATCTCAATCTGAGAAAGATGAGAAACCAGTCTTCACAAAAAAAAGCTGGAGGCTGAAAAAACAGGGTAAGCAACAACAATAACCGGGGTCGCGAGGCGCATCCCCGGTTTCAGTTTCTTCTGAACGCACTTATGATTTACGCGATAGAGCGAGAATTAAGTCACCGGATAGGTTTCAAATCCCTGATACGCGTTCTCCTCGTTCTTCACAGGCACAGACTTCGTCACAGGCCATTGGAGGAGACCGCCAGGATAGAGGAAGGGCCCGTGAGGCCCCACAGGGACGAGACCAGCCTCGACAACAAGTCAGAGGAAAAGAGGAAGATGCTCAACGTTTTCGACCACAATTTCAGAAGAAGAAAGTTGCCGCTGTAACAGCGAAATATGCCACAGACGGTGAGAACGAGACTCCTGAATTGGACGTGGGCAGTAACCCTCCTAGACAGCGCCGCGGAAGTTACCATAGTGCGGGAGGCGCTACGTCCTCATATGGAGGCGACAGCAACTGAAACATTCATTACTGTTGAAACAGCAGACACCAGAGTGGCACCCCTGACAGACTGTTTAATATTGTCATCCAAATTGAAGGTGATATACAGCGTGTAATTAAAGGGATTTTTTGGGAAAATCTGACCTCTTCATATGACATTTTGTTAGCAGAGGCGGATTGGCCACCCCCATTCGTTCTTGCTGCACGTAGAGGGGAGGAGGTAATCCTTCCGAGCTTTTCTCGACATGTCCCAAAGGACAAAGCGGAGGCTCTAGCAGCAGAGTGGGCTGTGTCCCTGGCTCCGGCGTTATTCCGCAATCACGTGGGTTGGGACGAAGATTCTCCCCCCCATGAAATACCTTTGCGGTCACTACCGCAACCACAACCCCAATATCCTATAAAACATGAAGCCAAAGGCCACGTTTCCGAAATTCTGACTCAGTTGGAATATCAGGGAGTAATTGAACCCTGTGTATCACCTATGAACAATCCCCTTTTCGCGGTTTCTAAACCCGATGAATCGTACCGCTTAGTATTGGATTACCGGCATTTGAACTCACATTGTCGGACCTTCGCGGTGCAAAATACACATAGTTCGGCGCTTGTAGACAGTCTTGTTCGTAAAAAATATAAAACGACACTTGACCTTTCAAATGGATTCTACACGCACAACTTAGCCCCGGAGAGTGGCCAATGGTGCGCTTTTACTTCCGGTGGTAAAATGTTCAAATTCAGGTGTCTTCCTATGGGCTATAAAAATAGTCCAGGCGTATTCGCCGCTCGTGTTGTCTCTTTGTTAGACGGCATAGATCCAGACGCCTGTTCGTATGTGGATGACATTTATCTGACGGATGACGAATTGTTTCCGCATCTGACCCGAGTAGACCGCATTATTCTTGAATTCGCGGTTCAGGGATACAAAATTAACTTTGCCAAATCTCATATTGCTGAATTTACCGTTTTGTTCTTGGGCTATGAGCTCAACAATGAAGGTAAGGGTTTAGCCCCCCATTTTCTGGAGAAATGTGCACTTCTGTGCCCTCCTACTAATCTGAAGAAGCGTCAGTCTTTGCTGGGTTTTCTGAACTTCGGACGTACATATATTCCCGAATATGCCCAGCGTATTAAGCCATTGTATGCCTTGATACAACCTACTTATTCGAAGTCTTGCTGGCTTCCGGAGCATACCTCCATTCTGCAGTCTTTGCAAACAGACCTTCTTGAGTCTAAATACCTTTTGACACGTGATAACCACACAAACTTGGTGATTCGAATCATTCCAGGGGCAGTGGGTTTCACGTACTTAACCTTTAATGAAGGTGATACAGTACCCATCGCATACAAGTCACATCTGTACACCTCTGCAGAAATGCGGTTCTCATCTGTGGAGAAAGTGCTAACAGCAGTGCAAATGGCGATCCTGAAGGAGCGCGCACTGGCACAGGGAAAACGCATTCTGGTGGTAACACCCTATCCTGCCCTAGAGGCAGTGACGAAAGCAAGTGTTCCGAACTCTAAAGCTTTGCACCCCCGTTGGATTCAATGGGCAACATCTTTGACGTCTCCGGATGTCACTTTCATTTTGACTCTTCTCTTCAGACTCAGGAGTTTTTACAGTATGAATTCTTTCATCCTCCTCCTTTGTCTTTATTGCCGCTTGAGGATTACGATTGTGTGATCTACACCGATGGTTCGGCACAACCGGCCACGGGTTCCAAGCATGCTTATTCAGCCGCATGTGCTATTGTCGCAGGTACGTTTGTGAACGGAAAGTTCAAATCCACTGTGGTGCATACACAGACACTCGGGGATAGTACCGCACAATTGGCCGAGTTGCGTGCCTTGGTGCTCGCTCTTGAGTGCGTAAATCCTGATGTGACTACTTTAATTGTGTGCGATTCTTACTACTGTGTTCAATCATACAATGACAATCTGTTCTTTTGGTCGCAAAATGACTATAGAGACGCTAAAGGCAACACAATCAAGCATAAAATGCTTTGGGTAAGAGTGGCAGAATTACAAAGACGTCTGCCACTCACACAGGTGGTACACACCCTAGGCCATCAGCGAGTGGGCGCACACGCTGTTGGTAACAGTCTGGCAGATGAAGCTGCCCGATCAGCAGTACTCACGTGTTCAGTAGCAGCAGTTACTAGATCCATGTCCAGAATAGACACTGATATCTTGGCAGCTATTGCTGCAACAAAAGAAGGAATGAAATACCCTAGAGGTTTCCCTTCTAAATATTCTTACCAAATAGGTCCCGATCAGGCTCCTTATGTAACAATACCTGACGTTGGTGATCGGCTGATCCCCAACGCGGACCGCAGACTTTCCTTAATGGCAGCGGCACACGAAGGCATGGCTTCGGCTCATGCTGGTGTGTCTGCAACAATCTCCATTTTGCAGCAGCGTTACTGGTGGCGTGGGTTGTATAAAGACACCCGTACTTATGTGCTTTCCTGTGACGTTTGTCAACAGATTAAGCCTTCCACGGTTACACGACCACCTCAGACCTCGCTCTGCATTTCTAACAGACCCTTTGGGTGTGTTTACCTGGATCACTGCGGTCCCTTTTCTTCGGACACTGCCTATAAATATATCTTAGTGGCAGTGGACTCGTGCACACGTTTCATCTGGGTCTGGCCACAACGGAGTGCTGACGCTCGAAATGTCATAAGGGATTTGCGAGTCTTTGTGGGAATTTTCGCATGCGGCACCTTCCATTCTGACCAAGGTCCGGCGTTTGCCTCTAAGGCTTACAAGGACGCAATGGGCTCCTTAGGGGTGCGGGTGAAATTTTCGTCTCCGTATAGGCCTGAGGGCAACTCTATCGTTGAACGAATGAACCGTGACTTAAAGCAATCCTTGACAGCTAGAGTTATAGGTACTGGCAGGAACTGGCTGGCCCACTTGTATACTGTTCAGCGTGCACTTAATAATCTCCCTAGAAGGCCTCCGGGTGGGCGGACCCCTTACGAAATGCTCTTTGGCATACGAATGTTTGTGCCTGACCTTGATGGTCTAGACATGGCGGCGCAATCCGCCAAGTTTGATGTAGATAACCATTCTACTATGTTACAGGACTTACAAGAAGCCCGAGACAAACTTGCAATTGCACATTTGCCTTCAGCCACAGACCCTGCTCTGCAGATTCCGGTTGCCGGCTGGCTTCCGAAGATTGGCGACCTGGTACGAGAGAAGGTGGAGAACAAAAAAGAATTCGGCCCCTCTTTTCGTGCACCGGTTCCAGTCCTGGGCTTGAAGGGAACACGTACAGTCATCTTACCACCGCTTCCCGGTCGCAAGGAAAACAGATACATCTCAGTGGAAAATGTCAAGCTACAACATCTGGCCGATCCTGAATAGTGTCACACCAGCGGTCTCTTGTTCTGCCATTTATCGGACATGTATCCGCGGCACGCCTGCACGAACAGTCACTGATGTTACCATGGAGATGGTCGATTTGCCTGAAAATATATTTGAACCCCCTGCATCCCCCTGTATTGATGAGGACGAATATACTTATCCCGCCACAGAGTCGGTGGCACACCAACCAACAACGCCACTGAGCCCGACACGTTATTCCTTTGACTCGGATTCCAACTCATCAAAGGCCCCGTCCAAGTTTAGTCTTTTTGTATCCTGGTTTAGAGACAATTTTTTGATTCCACCTTGGACATATATTTGGATGGTACTTTTCTTGTTTTTTTTGTTCATGTCCATTGGCTTTGTCACAGTGTTTTTTCTACTCATCAATGGTCACTATTTACCTGAACGCTCTGCTGTGAACAGTGTGGCTGGGACTTTGGCTCCACATTCCTCTTCACACATCATGAAGCGTGACCACACATTTGTGAACATTTCAGCGTTTCCAGTTGCAGATGGCATCGTATGGGATGCGGTAAACTTTCAAATCCATGGCCCGACGGAAATTATTAATGTACCAAATGTCCTTCGAGTCTCGATGGGTGATGTAGTGAAAAGTAATATTCATTCTGATGATTGGGATGTGCATGTCGTTGAAGCATTGTTTGCTGATTTAAAATATTATGCTTCCTTTAATGCTGAGGACTTGTATATGAATTCTGCGAATTATGCCGATTTGTATTGCTACCAGCATTGGGGCAATCATTTTCTCCACAAACCGAGTGCACTACGTAGCCCTGTTACTTACACCCAATGGGAACATTGTCCAAACCCCATACCAGGTAGTTCCCAGACTCTTCAAAATAAATTCACCTATTTTACTGATTTCAATCGATCGAACCCTGGGTCCTATTATTTTAAATTAAGAACCCCATTGACTCAAAAAATAATGTTGACCCACACTAAATTACTTTATTCGGGTTCCTTTTTGAGCGCCTTGGCGGTGGGTGGTTATGAGTATTGGAAAGACACAGTAGATTTAAAATCAATCTGGGGTTCGAAGCCATGGCAGGTGCAAGGCACTGAGGCGTTGCACCGCGCTTGCCTTATCCCAGCCCAAATTATGTTTTTGAATGCTTCCATTTATCAGACCACGTGTTGGGGGTTGGCTACCATTAAACAACTAAATGCGCCAGCCATCCCATCCTTGTCGAGTTCGCCAAATGACAGTTTACGATTTAATATGTCCCTTTTACAGTTACAGGCTCAGTTCCAAAATAATTCTTTTAACGTTTCTGCACTGATACAGTCACCCTGGTTGGCATGGCCCATATCATCGAATGCGTGCCAGCTGCGTTTCCATGGCACCGTTCCTGGCTACATACAGGACAAGCCTGATCCAAGGTTTACTGAAACTCGTACTGTTACCACGTATTCAGTTGGTAAATTATGTAAACAATGGCTACAACATTCGTCTTTAGACTCTGTTAAGAAACATTTGTCCCTCCTTTCAGGCACTATTGATTTGTCCGATTTTATCTTGGGACCTCGTGGTCCCCGACCGAAGAGGTTCATTTATGAAGCGTATAATGAACTCTGGAAGCTGTCACAAATGGAAGCTGCTTCCCGTCTTAGGGAAATAGACCAGGCAAATTTGGAAAAGGTGCTTGCTGTTGTTGACAATAGTATAAATACCCTGTCTTCCCGCATTTACACATTGGAGAATATTGTATCCTCTGTTGTTGATATTGTGCAAGATGATGTCTCTATGTTGTATCATGGTCAGAATCAATTGCGTTCAGTGATGCAGTTTGCCTGGACTTTGCAAACCCTTAAGTTAGGCAAAGTTCCTTGGAATTTGTTAAACACCACTGCCCTTTTTCTGCCTTTTAATCTGACTGACAAACAGCAGTTCATGTCCATGAAAGATGCATCTTACACTTTGTTACATATCGAGAAAGTGGATCCTTTACCATTCTCTGTAGCGGAACTAGATTCTGCGGTGTGGCTAGTTCATGGGGTTATAGCTTTACCTTTTTCCTTGTTTGAATTTAGCTCGTGTATGAAACATTATCCTGTGGGCCGTTTCCAGCCTTTGGGTAGTGCTTTCCTGCATGAACTTTGGTCCTTGCCTTTCATGTATAAATGCCTTAGAGACGGCAAGGAAGTGTTTCTCACGGGGGAGTCTTGTGATTCAACTGTGGGTCATTCGCTTATTTGTAAACATATTAAATTGCACGGGGCTTGTAGTGTTTCAGTTCCAAATCTGGCATGTGTGCTCAAGGGTATTCCTGCTCCTGCTATTTCTCCTACTTTTACTTTGCTTACTAACGGTAGCTATTTGCTTTTAAATAATGAAGACTGTTGTGGCCTACAAGCTGGCATTCCGTATATTGTTACGGTCTCACACAGAGTTGTCTGCTGCAAGAATGTGCTTTTTCCTCCCCCTCACGACATCGTTGATAACTCTATTTGGCCTTCCATTCCTACCATGGAGGCAGATTTCAATAAGTTGAGCAGAATAAAGGCCCTATTATTGAATAAGGAGGTTATGCTCACATCCGCCCGGGAGACATTCATTCTCCAGGTGGCTAGTACCCACAGTGAAATACAGGCCCTTTTGAACACTGACCTCCCCCAACATTTTGGGGAGTTGATTCATCGTATTTTTAATGCATCAAACACCGAGGGTCTGGTGCACTTTTTTAAACTTGTGGGGTCTGGCCTGGTGTCCACCTTCCAAACTATTTTCGGTGTGATACCGGCATTCATACATTCTATTTTTTCTAGCGTCTTTGGTGGCTTCCCATTAATCCTCGCTTTGGCGGCTGGTGTCTTGCTGTTGGTCTGTTTTCTGCGAAATGGCTGCACACCACTGGGCCCTTCTCGATCCCGAACGCCTCCAACTGCTCCGTGAGCGACTTCTGGTTGGCTTCGATGTTCTGCCCTTGGCAACTATCAGTGTGTCCTACACCCTTTCCTTTCGCTTTGCGTATTTCACTTGCGTGCAACCTGTGATGTCTTGCATCCGGTGTCCGTTCACATGGACCATGGATTATTGCCTCTCCAATTCGTCATTGTCTGTTCCGGATTTTGTCCAGTTGGTGGGTCCCTTAGAGGCCCATGAACGGGATTGTTCCGCTGCTGGCTTTATGATGCGTGCGGCTGCACTGGGGATTTTGGCACAATGGGATATCTGGGCGGCTGCTCAGAATCTCCTACAACAAAGTTATATTGAATATCACGCAAGCTGTCCCGCATTGCTTCTAGATGCTCCATCCTCTGAGGAACATTCATGCAGCTTTGATCTGTTGGACTGGATGGCGTCTACGTTTTTGACGATTCCAATGATGTCCTCTTGGACGGTATAGCTTTTTTCTGCTCTTCCACGTTTTTGGATTAATTTGCCGTTCACTGTCGGTGGATTGCCTCGTTTCTGCTCAGGTGTTTGGAACTCTGTCTGCATTTTCGATGGACTGTCCAGGGGAGGGTGTCTTGTGGCTCATGGCCTGCCTGGCTACGTTGGCGCAGGCCTGGCTGCCATGATGACTTTTGCGCACGTTACTCTTAAACTGTTGTTCTGTCGCCCTCTGCTACTGCCAAGTTATTTTACAACTGTCTGCATTTTCTGTTTCTCACCTTTTCTCCTATTCCCTTTTGGGCTCAGTCTGAACAACAGTTACAAGGTCGAATAACAAATCCCTGGTTCCTACTGATTTGGCCCGTCCCTCGCACCTAGACATAACACCATGTACAGCTGCCATTGAGAAAATAGTGTGCTTTTAATAATGCGGTCGCCTGCTCTAGAGGGCACTTGGAGACGAACTTTCCAGAGAGAAGAGCTGTGATTGTATGCTGATGTAGTTTTGCATCTAGAGACTGAGGTATGGGGGTTCGCTAGTCAAAGCCCAAAGGTCTTCTATTATCATAATAAACTGGCTTCCAGCACGGGGAGGGTGGTAATGTTAGTTAGACATATATCCACTGCTTTATGAGATGCTTTCCCCGTTCGTATTCTATGGAGTAGTAACTATGCTGATTATATTATTCATATGTATTATGCTATTAGTACTGACACGTGTACTGTATCTTAGAGCACGTAAGTTGAAATAAATATTTTGAACTATACAGTGTCTCTTCTTACGCATGTTGTGGACAGGTACGAGTGTGACGAAAGAGTGTTCTTGCCTCTGCGAGTCCTGGGTGAGAGAGAGATACCGTGTTCTAGGTTGTCTAATCATTGGTACATTAGTGCTAATGGGACGCTAAGGCTAGTTGGGTTGGGGTTTTGGGTGCTGAGGTCTATAGTTGGCTCACCACTATATTCCAAGGTCCTAATATCCTGTGCATAGCTCTGTATGTGCAGAAACCTTATGACAAGGCCCCTCCTCAAGAAACCATCAGCAGACCCCAGAGATCTCCATAATTACCGTCTCATCTCTGTCCTCCTGTTTGCTGCCAAAGTCCTGGAGAAAGCCATCAACATCCAACTCATAGATCATCTAGAAAGAAACAAACTACTGGACCCATCCCAATCAGGTTTCAGAGCCAACCACAGCACTGAGACAACCCTGATTGCAGCAACAGATGACATCCGAACCCTACTTGATAAAGGAGAATCAGCAGCCCTCATCCTCCTGGACCTCTCCGCAGCATTAGACACCATCTCCCACCACATGCTCATCCATCGACCGCGCCAGATCAGAATCACAGATGAGGCACTCAGATGGATAGCATCCTTCCTCTCTGGACACACCCAGAGAGTCTGCCTCGCCCTTCACCTCACACCCCAAGCACACCATCTGCGGTGTACCCCAAGGGTCATCCCTCAGCCACACCCACTTTAAAATCTACATGACACCATTTGCAGACATCATCAGATCCCACGACATCAACATCATCTCCTACGCCAATGACACCCAACTCATCCTCTCACTCTCAGTGAATCCTACCCGGATGAAGGCCAACTTCCACAACTGCATGAAGAATGTTGTGACATGAATGAGAGACAACTGCCTCAAACTCAACACAGACAAAACGGAAGTCGTGATCTTCAGCAGACACACCACCCTTTGGAATGACTCCTGGTGGCTGGCTGAACTTGGACCTACCCCCCCCACCGAAAGACCACGCGCACAACCTCGGCATCATACTTGACAGAAAACTCTCCATGAAACATCAGGTCAACGACTTTGCCTCAGCCTGCTTCCACACGCTTGCATGCTCTGAAAAATATTCAGATGACTCCCTATCAGCACCAGGAAAACTGTGACGCAGGCCTTCATTGCCAGCTAGCTCTGCTACGGCAACGCACTCTATGCTCGCACCACCACCAAACTCATGCAAAGACTCCACACAATCCAGAATGCAGCAGCTAGGCTGATCCTCAACCTGCCCAAGAGGACGCACATTACCCAGCGCCTGAAAGACCTCCACTGGCTCCCCGCCCAGAAGAGACGCCAGTTCAAGCTCCTGAACCATGCCTACAGAGCCCTCCATGACCAAGGACCACACTACATGAACCACTGCATGACCTACCACCAACTTTTCAGAAATCTTCACTCCACACATCTTGCACTCACTCAAATGCCACAGATGCACTGCAGTAACACCGTAGGAGTCTAATTTTCCTACTTTGCCACTGAAGCTTGGAGCACCCTCCCTATCCACCTCCGCACCGCACCCTTTGCTGAACCACTTCAGGAAGGGACTCAAGACCCGGCTCTTTGACTGAGACCTGCAGCACAGCACCTGGATATCCCCTGAAGTGGCGAGCCGTGCTATACAAGTTCCATCTGATTGATTGATTGATAATGCATTACACAGAAAAAAAATGCATGTAAGGGCAATTTAAAAATACACAAGACTAAAGTAATTGTCAACACACTATTCATAGTAAGGCAAGTGTAAAAGAAGCTTACCTTAGATCCCGGAAACAACGGAGTTGATTAGTGTCGTGGTCATGTAGTAGTAGCAATGGGAGGACCTGGATAATGGGGTTCAAGACAGAAACAGAAGTGGGAAACAGGAAAAATTGTACGTTTCTACCTTATTTCCTTCAATTCCACCTACTCAAAGTAGGAGGTATGCAATTTCAGGCCGATTGCAATGGAGCCCATGTCAGATAGTCCAAGTTGATTGGTCCCGATGAAAATCTGGAACTCAAAAAAGTTTAAAAAAAATGTTTCTAAGTCCCACTCATAAGGAGGAAAAGTTTTCAAAAGTTTCCAAACTTTCTTTAGGTGTCCAGACAACAACAGTAGTACACATCTAAAGCCCTCATGATCTCAGCGGAGGCCCTTATAGACTCACAGGGTGTCGAGCAGAGGCCAACAGCAGGGTCAAGGCAAGGTGCAGTTGCCACTGGTCAGGTGGGTACTTCCAGGCCTCTTGCAGCTTGTTGTGTCACAAGAGGTCAGTCAATTGACACTTGCAGTCCACTTTTTTGTTCTGTGTACAAAGGGAAGCAGTTCCAGTCCTTCAGGGCTCCTATTACATCACAAACAACAGGTGCAGTGCACTTCTGTTTTTCCAAAGATCCAGAAAGTGTTCTGTCCGGTGCATTGAGGTGCTACATTTATGGGTGGCACCAGCTAGTGGGTGGGGGTGAACTCCTGCACACTTCCTACCCAGTGGTTTAAAAGTTCCTGGGGTCAACCCGACCTACCTTTTTAGTAGTTTGTGTTTGCCTTACTGCAATCAGGTCAAAAAGGACATGTATTGGGATATTTTCTCAGACTTGTGCTATGAGAGTTGTGGGTTTGTACGGTGTCCTCCCACATCTAATACTAAAATCCAGTTTGAAGCCAGCACTATCCCACACAAACCCAGAGACAGAAGCATGGTAGGACAAAAGCAGGGTCATTCAGCAACCAAACAGGGGATACACAAGAACTGTCCTAGCATCCTGTTCTCTCCCTTTTAGGTAGGCCAAAGTGTCACATGTGATTCAACAGACCTGTAGGGCAGGATTTGACACTGTGGTGCTAACAGAATGTCCAGAGCTCCTCCCCCTGCATATGATATTGATCTCAGAGCAGTCATCTCTGTCCTTTCAGGTGAGCCATTTGTGTGCACCTGGAAGGAATTTGACACCTCTGACTCATCTCTTCCCAAGCTGAGCTCAGGGTGGGAGTTGCTGGAGAGTTCATGTACATTAGCCCTCGGGGACTGCAGGCAGGGAAAAGGTAACTTTTAAAAGTTACTTTGCTTTCCCTTACTGTATAAAAATTGGCTTCACCATTAAATTGGATGGTTAAATAACTATTAAAACTAGTTGTTTAATTACTTTTTTAGCTGGTCCCATTCCCGGGCTACAGTATTAGTATTTTAATCTGTATTCTGATTTTCTACATAGGGCAGCTTGTCCTGCCACAGTGGAAATATCTTTTTGGGTTGTGTAACTATATGGACATGGTAATATTACTTTAATGCTGTTCCACTTTTAAATAGCATGCTGGCTACAAGGCCCACGTAGAGGTGACTCAATTATATTTAAATGGAATGTCTATAGCTGTCAAAAATGGTCATAGGGTTATTCAATCAGGTTTCACTGCAAGTTTTGAAGTGCAGCAGTCAGGCTGCACAAGATAGTCCTGTAGTCATGCTTGCACTGCCACTGTAGGGGATGGCACAATCAATCATGTAGTCCACCAGAGTCATTTACCTTCCAGGCCCTGGGTGCACTTTCTACACCACATACTAGGGACTTACAGGTAAGGTAAATGTGATCATCAGGAATAAGCCAATTTAACCATGTTTAGAGGAGGAGCACAGACACTTTTATCTTGGTTAGCAGGGGTAAAGTGTACAGAGTTTTAAACACGGCAATAATAGATTCCAGAAAAAGGTGAAAAATATCGGGTGACCCAGTAGAAAAGGCAGATTTCTTACATCATCCATGCTTCTATCAATGGCACTAGAGTTTAGACTTAAAGGACAGTCCTGAGAAATATATCCCTAGAATTGTTCCTTTTCTGGCTAACTTTGGACAGTTAACCTTAAAAGATAACCACTTAATTTGGCTCCTCAAATGTCAAACCAGTTCCATAATTCAGCACTTTACTTCTTACTTAAAACAGTGGGTGTCTAGAGATTCACTGCATGGAGTTAGCATAGGAGGGAGTGGTCAATACATTGAATACACGTGGTGGCGGAGCTAAACCCTTTGGAGCTGGCAGATGATGGAGAAGTATATAGTTGGTGGTTTTGTTTTTCACTCTAATGACATTGTATCTTCCACCTTCTTTTCTATGTTTTTTTTCCACTTTACAATGGCTGACCCTATTGCGAGAAAAACTATTACAAGCCTTGAAAAAGCCCAAGAGCAGTGGTAGAGGGTACGAAACCTGTGTTGGCTGTCACGATATATATAATGATATAAAAAAATAAATGAAATGTTAAACCTTACCAAAGAGGAAAAAAAAATTAATTCATAATAAGGAAGTGATTGTTACTGATTTAATTAAAGAAACACATGATTATGTAAAGAATAGAAGAGTGAAAGCATTCTAATAAACTATTCTCTATCTACTAGGTGAGTGGTAGGCCCAACGTACCTTGAATACACCTTTTTCACCAATTTATCAAACTTGCAAATTAAAAATTAGGAAGTAATTTACCAATGGCATCACCTATGATACTAGACTTGCTGGGCCTCAAACATACTTTGGACCGCTCATTTTATAGGTGAAGGTTCAAAATTCAGGCTTTCAATCAGGGTCCAGTCTCTCTGCTACCAGAGTCTATTCTTTCATTCTCTTGGCCACGAGTGGCAGTTTATCCGATTTGCTAAACAAAATGGTCCCCAAAATGCTTACTAGTTATTCAGTATGGATGTGCATGTTGAACTTTTGCATATCTTGCATATTAACTTCTACCCTCCTTCTCGCTCAACTGTACATCATAGAACCGTAAATCAACCCCTAACAGTTTTTTGGCACATCTTGCATCAGTGGCGGTGTGACCAATTCCATGCAGCAATACCATTCCAGCACTGATTTTTCTCACAATCACCTACCATATTCCCAGCTCTGCAGAACAACATTTGTTTCGTAATCAGCAAAATATGGAATGAGAAAAACCACCATGTGTAAAAAATATAATCGAAAGAGGCTATCCCAGTGACAGTGGAACAAGCTAAACAGTGAAGAAGCAAATTCACCAGAAGTAAATTACTGGCAAGTAACATTAAGAAAGAACATGGGAATCAAGCTGTTTTTATGTCTACATTTTCTTTCTGATCTTCAGTCATCAAAAAAGTCATATTAGAACCCTGAAAGGTATGACAAACAGAAGGGGACTTCAAAGGGATTTTCTGAAAGAACCAATTATTTGCATACCGCGCACTAAGACCATCAAAGTAATTTGGATGACAGACAAACTAGGAATAGCCCAAACAAATCCGGTTAAATTGGGAACATATCCATATCATAATTGTGGCAATTGTAACAACTTAACACCAGGAAAATAGGTGAACCACCCACACTTGAATAAAAAAAATACCCGCTAAAACATTTGAAATGTGAGACACACAGATTTGTATTTATGTGTTGAAATGCTGGCTTATGTTAGTAAAATGAAACAAAATATCAAAACATGTCTAAATGAATACAAACGCAACATACAAACCAAAACATGAAGGCCAGGCATGGACCTTAGAATAATCCTTTTGCAAAGGAAAGTTTAATGGATTAAGAAATTGGACAGTCAACAAGCAAAAGCACTGAATAAAAGGACTGAGTTATCATGTGTCTTATGAATCGTCATGATTTTCTTACACATTCATATGAGTTATGGATATTCAGCATGATGATTTGTGTTAACTACTTATTTGCAGTATTAACTAAGTTCAAGGATATGTTAGATATTGTAGTTTAGTCAAATCTTAGGAGTAAAATGTCATAGCCAATGTGATCAGAGGAAGACAATGACAAAGTAAGAATATTTAACACCACATAGATGTACAATTTGAATAGTGCATTAGATGGACATCACTCATGTATACACACATTTGATTGTCCAAGATGGTGGCAATTTTTGTAGGCATCAACAGTCAACCAGAGAGAGAAACTAATTGACATATAGAGTCAGTGTAGGAATGTAGGATTCTTCTAGCATGGTAACTGCCCAGTTTTTGCCTGGTGTCAGTGTGTTTTTGACTAATCTGACTGGGAGCCTGCTAATCAGGACCCCAGCCACTGTGCTTCCTCCCTAAATTTGACCATGGTAAGTACTGTTGTACATCACCGATTGGCTACTAGTGTACCCTTGTAAGTCCCTAGTATATGGTAGTAAGTTACACAGGGCATAGGTACACCAGGGATCTCCAATGGCCTGCAGTATGTATTGTGCCACCCATGACAGACCACTCAAACTGTGACTACAGGCCTCCCATTGCAGCCTGTGTGAGTTGGTACTTGCACCTCTCACAAGAGATATAAGTTCCCTTATATCTGAGGTCACTACTCGTTGAATCTATAAGTCACCCCTATGGCAGGCCTTTCAGTCCTGAAGGAAGGGTGCTTGATTATAAGTGTGAGGGTGCCCCAGCATGAGCAGGACACCCGTACAAACCCTGGAGTTGATTCTCCAGGCTTAGTAAGTGTGGTCAGCCATTTTGATACATATAGTGGACATCAGTCATTACGAGATGTCTAACTATATAGTGGCTGCACCGACCCCATCATGTTTGGTATCGATTCCAGTGTTGGGAGTATGATTCCATGTACTGGGGGGCTTTCTTGGGGTACCACCCTGTACTCCCGGTTACAGCCTTTCAGGGTCTGACAGCAATCTAGTGTTGCTGCCGACCACAGACACGATTTGACCCTCCTGCTACTGAGCCAAGTTTGAGCAGGGGAAGGTAGAACAATAGGTTTCCTGTCACAGGGAGGTGTGACCACCTCCCAGACAGGACTTAGTGTTTTGGGCTGGGGTGTGGGCACTTGTCAGTGCCACCAGACTGCTTTGAAGGGCGCATTTGGTGCCCTCCTTACAGACTCCCATCTGAACCAGTTCAGGGAGCCTTGGCTCCCGCTCTGGCATGAAACTGGACAAAGGTCAGTCCAGCCCCTCATCTGGGAGGGACCCCTGAGTCGTTCCAACCCTTTCCCTAGTGTACTTAAGGGCTTCCCTGTGGGTGGCTCTTCAGATTCGTTGTGGGACAAGACTCAAGCCTGAAACCACGTCACTCTTCGACCGTCTGGACACTTGGACTTCGCTGGACTTCGCCTGGAACCGAGACTGCATCAAGGAACACTCCTGCTGCTCCTGGTCTTGCTGTTCTGCAAGTCTTCTTCATCATTTGTGTCTATGCTTCTTCCAGGATCTTCAACAGACCTGTGGGCATCAAGGACACCCAACGTAATCTCCCTTGGAGTGAAGGAGTCTTTCCCCTGCATCTGCAGGCACCTCAACAAAGCTGACCGGTCCGCTGCTCCTTGAGGCCTGACCTGTCGTCTCAGCAAGTTTGAGGTTAGTATCCCTCGTCGGAACTGGTGGATCCGAATCCCTGTGCACCCTGTCAACTTGCTGTTGCCAAGGCTTTTTGGCACTGCACTCCAGAGTTCTTCAGGCTACAAGAAGTTCCAGGCTTCAGTATCTTTTCCTGCCAAGTACAGGGTCCTCACCACATCATCTGCACCGTAGGCCTTCCTTCTTGGTGAGCTGCTTGAGGTCCTCTTGCGACTCCTGTGCCTTTGGTCTGTGGGTCTTCCTGAGGGTCTTTTTCTGCTGGGCTCCCCTGCTTGCTTGGGGCCTGCTCTGACTTCCCTGCTTGGGGTGAGTCCCTTGGACCTTGCTGGTCCCAATGTTGCTCCTACTTCCCTTTTCATGCCTGTTGCAGCTGCCAAGTCTTGTTGGTGCTCCCGCCGGACACCAACCCACCTGGTTCTCGACTTCCGACGTGGGACAGATTGTGCATGGCTCCTGGCCTTCCTCAGCATTGTCTGGTCCCCACAGCTGCAGTGACAAGATAAGTGTCAACTCTTTTGAACCATTAGACATCGGTGGGCATTGCTCTTCTGTGCCTCCTGGTCACCTCCAAGTGGCATAGACTCTGTCCTCTCTGATTGCAGGTTCTTCACTTCAAGAATCCACCCTTGAATTCCACCGGACTCTTGAACAGTCTTCTCCAGAGGCATCTTTCCTGAAGTCCTCCATTGTGGTCTACGGCGGTTTCTGACGTCACTTCACACCTAAGCACCTGGCTTCCCTGGTTCCTGGGGTATCCACGGGTGGGGTGACTCTCCAATCTTCTGCTTCTATGGAGTTTCTATTGAGCACACAGATGTGTTTCTTCTCTGTACACAGCCTCCGTGGGGTTCCTGGGTACTTGCCTTGGGTGGTTCCTTGTGTCCCCAGCTCCTCTGAGTCTCCTGGTCCAAGTCGGTCGCAGTTCGCATTCCACTTTATCAGTATATGGTTTGGTCTCCCCCTGGAGACCACTGTATTTTGTGCTTACTTACATATTGCAATTGAAGTATTGTTGTATATTTGTGTTTATATCTCCAGGTAGGAGATATACCAATGTGTTAGTGAGTGTTGAGTAATAAATAGACATATTCTTATATATACACTGTGTGATTCTTTTTTGTTTAACCTACACTACATGATTAGACCTGGTACAACAAGCTGCTTAACACTCCTTCAAGATGAGCCTGAAGGCTGCTCTCCACAGCTATCACTTTGAGAGCTTTCAAAAGATATCAAAGACCACTAAAATCACCATAAGGGTTGCCTGGATTAGTGTAAAGTGCATCACTTAAATAAGTGTACACCATATACTAAGCCAGCCTCCTGCAGTCAGTATCATCAGTTTAGGAAGCAAGTGATACTTTGACAGTCCGCCATACATTTTGCCTTTATTTGTTAAGAGACACAGACGCATTAGTCCACATTGATTGCAAAATTCAATATATGAGTTACTCATGAGCAGTAGAAAATGACAGTGACTTTTACATAATGTTTACTCGACATTGAAGAAGGACACCTGGGCTGGGAATGTGCAAAGGATGGGGCCTTGGACCTCCGTGGCAGACATGGATATCACAGTTCAAATGGGACATCATGAAGAATACATACCCACAAGAACCATTCCCACAGGAAGGTAAGCTACTCATAAGAGCGAAATCTGACCACGCAGCAACAAGAGAGCAGGTTGAAACAGCAATTGGACATAATTTAGTCATTCAATCCTTGGATTATAAAGCTGATAACATTAACAAGATCCGGCATTACTGGGGCATACGGGGGATCCCGGAGTGTTTTCAATTGGGCATGACAAAAGTCAGGAAATCTTGGCATCATCAAACACTTTTCTTTGGGAGCCACAGGCTGTTTTAGGATGAAGGTTTTCCCTTAGTAAGGGCAAACATTGGTAAACATAACAAATTCACTGCTCTTTGTAGACTTAGGTATTGTGTTCTGGCAATTTGGAAGATAGATTGAGGGTTCTTTTTATCCACTCATATGCAACAAGGGCATCATACAATTGATTTTAATAAGGTATTAGGAGGACTTTTCACATTTGATATAGAGGGTGCTAATCAGTATTGGGAGCTAGTAATATCACTATGTTTGTACCATATATGAATTGAAGATGTTTAGAATATGTTATTTTGGTTCCAGGATAATGGTTATAGATCCCTGAAGAAGGGCTCTATGAAATGCATGGGGGCAGGGATACCGAAAGAAAGTAATCATGATTATAACAGAATACATCAATGAGCAATTAACACTGGACTGTGGATAAATGTCAGAACCCCTTTTAGAGGGCAACAGGGCATGCAAGGGCTACTTGGTCCAACCGTGGACTTACTATGGATCTGAGTAACTGGGCCAAGTACCCTCTTGGCACTTTACTCTCAGAGTTAGTATGGTTCGAGCATTCCAAGGCTTGCTCAGGGAGAGTTGTGGTTTCAGATTAGTGAACACGGGCTCACAACTCAAAATGCGCACAACAGCAGTAATAAATAATTATCCAGCCAAATAATTACTTTTATAAAAAAAGACAAGTAGTTTTTTTTCTACTGCTATCCACACAAAGGAAAATCATGACGTTTACAAACAATTACATAGTCCCTCTTAGGTCAGGGCCCAAGTGTTGCTGTGGCGATTCCTTGTACCACTCCCTCCTTGTGTTAGTGATAATGGTTATTTCCCATTCACTATTGGTGACATCCAGATTATGCCCCAATAGTAGTTCGAGTTGCAGGAGTCCCACTTAGGGTCTAATTACAAGTTCCTCATAATTTTCCGACCTATGCGTAAACTCCTGTTTAAGCATGGGTCGCACTTATGAGTGTAAAGGTATTTAAGGCATCCTATAATTATCAAATGCGTTAAACAAATCTATCTTCATTAAATTTTAGCAGGTCAAACCCTCCGAAATTTAACTGGGGAAAACAGATGGTAATTACCGTATCATGTGGCTTTTGGTGCGTTAAACACCAAAATCTGCATTATATTCCCCTTACCCATAATAGGCGTTATTTATCACACCCAATAAATAAAGTTTCCCATGTAACATTATTTAACAGCCTCAATAAATAACGCCTTAGCTAGTAATCAGGGCCTTAGACTCTAATTTAAAATCAATAGTGTTCCAGCGCTGCAGCACTAATTTAGCAACAAGTTCTCCCCGGGGCCAACAGGTCCAAAATCAGTCTCACCCGCACTGGCACCGTAAAGCACCCTGTCTGCAGGCCCTTGCAGCATCTGAAGCTGATTTCAGGTAAGTTGGTTGCACAGGGCCCAAGCAGATACACTCAGCAGGTGCAGAGTCTCTCACTTGTGCTCCCAAAGTGACAGGATGCTCTCTGCAGCTCCTTCAGTGGGAGGGACACCTTCCTACACAAAAAATCCTTAGAGACTTTTTACCCTTTATAAGAGTGCTGCAAAATGCATCTCACTTAGAAGGAGGAAACAACGAGGAGAAGTAAAGATATTTTTCCTTGTTGCTCCTCCCCTGGGAATGCATTTCGTTTTGACGCTATTGTTTTGCCTTTGATAAATCTGGGAATGGATCCATGATAACACCTAGGCTCCACCCATGGAACATCTTCCCAGGGCAGAAGAGCACAAGGCAGTGACTTGCACTGCTTTACATTACTCCAGATTTACCAAGCAATACAGGGCCATGCAAAGTAGCCTTGCGTTGCTTGGTAAATCTGACTTAAGTACTGCATTGCCCTTGCAACACTATTGACGCAAGGACAATGCAATACAATGATAATTGTGGCCCTTACCTTTGGGTAAACTGACCCCAATAATCAAAGTTTGGCATTTTGACAAATGTTTATTCCTGATCAATTTCAAAGATCTGATTCTAGGGAAATTCCTTGCTTAATTCTCCAAGCAGTGGGAAATATTGGGTGGTGTTAAGAGAAAGTGAGGAGGGTTATACAATGCTAGAGATGGCGCGTATACCTGGATTATATGCAGCATGATCAAATTAAGTGTAAAATTTTAATCTGTAACAGAGAACCTAGTCAATTATTTTATTTGAGTCCCAAGCCTGAAGATCGTTTAATATGACCTTTAAAAATCCTTGCTAAATATGCGAGATCGAAGAGTTGATTTAGCCTTAATCTAGGTTGATGCAGGTTAAATTAGTGAAAAAGGCCTTAATCGGGTATGCCGAGAGCGAACTAGGGACTAGTAGAAAGGTACTTCAGAAAGCCTTATCAATGGACTTTGTATTCAAATCAAATCTGGGCAAATGTCTCCACCATGGTACTATTGCGAAACCCTTGGGCCAGTTGGGCGACTCTGTAGTGCCTGCCGTTAAATATTTGAGCCAGTTAGATGCGCCCTCAGAGAGCCAATTATTAAGTCATCTTGAAACCCCACAAAATCCCAATATGCACATCTAAATGCAGAAGGAATAGTTTAAAACTCTGAACTTTACCTTTTTGAAATGTTTCAGGTATTATATTTGAATAGGGTATCCTTTACCTTTTGGTTGAAAAAGAAGTAACAAAATATTCGTCTTGCGAGTTTCTGTTGCTCAAGAGTATATGATGTTTACACTTTGAAGTCCAATAGTATGGTCGGAAAGTCAGCAATGCCCATATTCCTAGATGAAAGAGAAATTGGAGAACCAATAGGCCTTTCCAATTCCACCCCTACATAAAGTTTGACCATGAATGCTTTAACTTAAATAACAATGTGGCAGGACTATGTTGTTGTGACGATTGTAAACAGACATACTCTATGGCAGTAGCATCAGATTAATTTGATTGATTCTCCCTACTTGTAAAAATAGGATATGTTGCCATTTTTAATAAGTGTAGCACCATTTGAGAACACTTAGTTATAATTGGGACCATAAGTCTCTTCCATCTCACTAGATACATATCTCAAGAGATTTAGTCAAGGTCAGCACTATCCTGTTTACAAATTTTTAATTATCCCAAAAACACAACCCAACACTTTTAAAAAAAATCAGTTTTTAACAGAATGCATCCCAAATTCACAGGCCATGACCTTAATATTCTGGATTGCTTTGCCGGGGTTAGAAGTGAGCATGGCCACTTTAATTCTGTGTGCCAGCTGGTGGTCCATATGATGTGGGCGCAAAGTGTGGGATAGCAGACATCACTGTTGAGTCCCCCTCTAGATTTTGAAAGTGGAACTTTTTTTCCCATTGACCAACTTCACTGCATAAGGATTTAAATAAATAGCTGGGACCCAACTGATTAATTTCTGAGTAAAACCAATGTCAGACATTCCATATACATCCATATTAACAAGTGGGATGTTAAACATTGGATTATGGCCTTGACGTGTAGTGATAAGATCTTAGAATTGGTATTTAGATCTACAATAAATAGGGATACTGGCTCACAATTTGCAATCCAGGGCAGCCATGTCTTTTTTCAGTGAATTAACAATGTTGGCCGTAGGCCATATTGTCAAGTGAGGTCGACAGTTGTTACATCTTCTAACGCTTTTAAATTGTAATAGATAATATTTCCCTTTAGATCCTTCTAAAACTTCGTTGGAAGAACATCAAGAGCAACAGCTTTAATATTAGATAGATTGCCCATCAGCTGCCGACTTTGGAACTGGGGAACTAAATTCAAGTCTTGGTGTTGCTTCAACTTCCTGTGATATTCTGGGCAAATCACTTAATCTCCCTGTTAGGCCTGTTATCCATAGGCTGGTCTTTCCCCAGCCTTTTTGCCTGTTTACCTCCTCTTTTTGCTGTATCTCTTTGTTGGCCTTAGGACTCTGAGCACTTTACCACTGCTAACCAGTGCTAAAGTGCATGTGCTTCTCCTCTAAACATGGTAACACTGGTGTATTCACAGTTGACATATTTGGTTAAGCTATAAGTCCCATGTAAAGTGGTATACCAAATACCCAGGGCCTGTAATCTAAATGCTACTAGTGGGCCGGCAGCACTGGTTGTGCCACCCACACACATAGCCTTTCAAACCTGCCTCAGGCCTGCCATTGCAAGGCCTGTGTGTGCAGTTTACTGCCACTTCGACTTGGCATTTAAAATCACTTGCCAAGCCTTAAACTCCCCTTTTATTACACATAGCTCAGCCCTAAAGTAGGCCCTAGGTAGCCGTAAGGGCAGAGTGAAGTGTAACTAAAAGGAAGGACATATACTTTTAAGTTTTACATGACTTGGTAGTGACACATAACCAAATTCGTTTTTCACTACAGTGAGGCCTATTCCTCTCATAGGCTAACAGCAGGAATTCCTTAATACACTTTTAGGCTGTAATTCCTGATCAAAAAGGAATGGCTGCATCATGTTTTATACCTTTGGAATGGTAATGATAAATCCTCTTTAATGGTAAAGTTGAATTGAACATTACTATTTTAGAAATGACACTTTTAAAAATTGGGCATTTCTGTGCTCTTACTGCTCTGTGTGCCTTGCAGCCTGTCTCCAATTCACGTCTGGGGTGGGTGACAGCTACACTTTGTGCATTCCCTCTAGAGATGCACAAACACAGGAAAGGTGGGTGTGACAGAGAACTTTTTTGCATTCATCTGCATTCTGATAGCTCTTCACAGGCAGGAAGTGAGAAAGGGAGCTGGCACTTACACCTGAATAGGCAGTGTTCTGTTTCCCACACAAAGGGCTGATTACCCCCTACTGATAGTCTGTAGCCAAGGCTGGGATGAAAGGGGGACCTGTGCACTTTAAGGGCCTGCTTAG
The DNA here is from genome assembly GCA_963921515.1 of Calotriton arnoldi. Classification (NCBI taxonomy): domain Eukaryota; kingdom Metazoa; phylum Chordata; class Amphibia; order Caudata; family Salamandridae; genus Calotriton; species Calotriton arnoldi. The sequence continues at coordinate 633,336 of CAWUFW010009137.1, forward strand.
AAGTCACCCCCACTTCAAAGGCACAACTGGGTATAAGTACCAGGGCTCTGACCCCACCAAAACAGTAAACTACTAGATCTGTGAAAAACTCTGACAGGGATAAATACTGCTGTGCTACAAGGATTGCCACTCTGCTTTACAGCTGCTCTGGAAGAACTGCTTTTCTGCTTTGCTGTGCTGCCCTTCTACCTGCTGATCTCTGCCCTGCTGAGGACAAGGACTGGACTCATCTCACTTGAACCCAGAGTGAGTCCAAAGGCTTGCTGGCTTGCCCCCTGTTCTGAAGTCTCAGAGCCATCAAAGACTTCCTTCAACTCTGCAACAGCACCTGGACTCTGCCATCTGTGAGTCCCAGCCTGCCAAGTGGCTTCAAGCCAGTCCTGGTCCCTTGAAAGGTGATTTCTGCTGTCCAGAACCATCAAAATCGACGCAGTGGAGACTTTGCACCAATTGGAACTGACACATTCCCCTTTAACTCCGACATAGGAGCCGATTGACGAAATAACTTCAACAGACTGAATGGCTCTGCAATGACAGAGAGCGGAGCTCAATGACGATGCTGTGCCTGCATTGTAAAAGGGTTTGTTGATGAAGCCTTCATCGCCTGTGCTTATCGGTACCAATGTGTCGAGTCTTTGACGTTGACACTTGCTCCATCCAAGGTACTTTTCAGCGGGACCTGCGTGAGTCCTATAATAATAATACTGAAATTTATATAGCGCGAACAGCTACCTCAAAAACAGAGGTGTCCCGGCGCTCTAGCAGCAAGCAGCGCGTACACATAAGTTTAGGCACTGAAGTCAGGCCTAATCATTGCTAAAGAGCCATGTCTTCAGCGCTTTTCTAAAACTGGTCTCAGTGTCAGCTTGGCGGAGAAACCCAGGTAGGGCATTCCACAATTTAGCCGTTCTAACTGTGAGCGCCCTACTGCCCAGACGGGCTTTCACAAAGCGGGGAGCGAAGAGCAAATTCTGAGAATTTGACCGCAGGGAGCGATTTTGCTTATACCGGCCAAGTCTTTGTTTAAGATAGCTAGGAAATCTTCCCTGAAGAGCCCGATAGGCCAGCGTCAAGGCCTTAAATTCAATTCTTTTGGCTACCGGAAGCCAGTGTAGTTCCTGTAAATGCGGAGAGACATGATGTCGAAAGGGAATGCGTCTAATTAGTCTCGCAGCCGCATTCTGCACCATCTGCAAACGTCTAATCGAATATTTAGGCAGGCCAAGATATAGGCCGTTTGCGTAGTCCAGCCTGGATGTCACTGTGGCATAGACTACGGCTTTACGGCAGTCTTCTGGCATAAAATGTAGAAATTTACGAAGATTTCTCATTTTACTAAAACACGAAGCGGTGACCTGTTGGATTTGGGCCGAGAAAGAGAGATCCGCCTCCCATCTCACCCCTAGATTTTTAATACTCGTGCTAGGAGAAGGCGGAGGGCCCATTTCTACTGGCCACCACAGATCTGAAGCAGGCACAGGGCCATTGCCGAAAAACAGCACCTCTGTTTTTCTCGCATTGAGTTTTAGTTTGTTTATGTTCATCCATATGGCTATGTCTCTCAAGCAGCCTTTAAAATTCATAAAAGCCTCTGTCGTTCGCTCCTGAAAAGGGAAAACCAGCTGGGTGTCGTCAGCATAGGAGATTGCCTTCACCCCCCAGTTGGCAATCAGAGAGAAAAGAGGGGCTAGGTACAAATTAAAAAGTAAAGGACTCAACGCGGAGCCTTGAGGGACGCCGCACCATAGAGCTTTAGGTTTTGATTCAAATGGTTGTAAAGCGACTCTTTGAGTACGGCCGCTTAAGTAGGATTTCAACCAGGTCAAAACCTTCCCCCCAAAACCTGTGTCTTGCAATCTCTGCACCAACATGGTGTGGTCGACGGTGTCGAAAGCTGCAGACAGATCCAGGAGCACCAGTACCACTGAAGCCCCTGAATCTAACGACCATCTCACCGACTCGGCCACCTCCAGGAGGGCAGTCTCCGTGCTATAGCATGCCCGAAAACCAGATTGTGTATCATGCAGGGCGGCATTACTCTCAACAAAGTTGGTCAGTTGCCGCTGGACCAACTTCTCTAGCATTTTACCCGGAGCAGGTAGTAAGGAGATTGGCCTAAGATTGTTGAGATCTCCTGGGTCACCATTAGGTTTCTTTCTCAGAGGGAGAAGGGTAGCGTGTTTCCACTTGTCGGGAAAAATGCCAGTTCCAAGAGATACGTTCCAGATATGAACTAGCACACCAGAGAGAGAAAGAGACAACATTTTCCAAAGTTTAGGAGGGCAAGGATCATCTGGGGCACCTGATCTACATTTTTGGATTTCAGCCAGTGCATCCTGATGAGAAATGGGTAGAAAATTTGTAAACAGTGGAACCTCCACTGCTTCCAGAGGTGTGTCCGGTTTCTCTGTTACCATGGGTGCTGAAAAGGAGTCGTAGACCTTTAAAATGTTATTATCAAAAAGCTAGAAATATCTTCACACAAGGCTAGGGATGGTTGCACTTCAGTCTCTATTGCTTTTGGCTTAAAGAAGGTCTGTACTACCATAAACACCTCTTTGCTGGAATTATCTGCCTTATGGATACTTGAGACAATAAAATTTCTTCTGGCTATTTTTTGCGATTTATGAAAGTCTTTCAGAGCATTTTTATAGATTGCTTTAGCTAAGTTGCAATAGTTTATTCTCCACAAGCGTTCAAGTCTTTTGCACCTCCTCTTTTCTTCTCTAAGTAAATCAGAGAACCAAGGCGCCGAAGGAGCCAGTCTACAAGACTTCACCATTCTAGCTGGAGCAACGGCCTCCACAGACGTGGAGATCCATTGATTTATTGCAAGAGCATCTACATTGGGGTCTAAAGATAAAAGAGGAAGGTTGTTCTGAAGGGTAGGACCTAGTGCTGCCGCAGTCAGATTTTTCCAGTTTCTTTTTATGGAAAAACGCTTGCCTCTGGCCTGGCCGGTATTAGACAGCCTAACCGAAAAAGGAATCAGCTAATGATCCGACCATACCAGAGGACAGGGAGACTCCATAACCATTGAAGAGATATTCGAGAAGACTAGATCCAAGGTATGACATGCTTTATGGGTAGGAGCGGCTACCATTTGCAATAGATTGGCGCCTGCCAGAGAGGAGACCAACTGAACTGCCTGTGAGCAGTGAGGATCATTCACGTGTAAATTAAAATCGCCAAGGGCCATAAAATTTGCATAATCTAGCGATTTTTGAGCAATATAATTGCAAAGATCCTGACATATATTGGCTACACAGTCAGGTGGTCTATAGATGAGTATACCAGAAAGGGATGAAGAGGGATTGATTTGGAGGCAAAAATTGAGGCCTTCAATACCCTGTATGTTGAGAGGGGCAGAGGAAACTAACTCCCATGAATCTTTAAATATAATGGCCACCCCACCCCCTCTTTTATTGCCCTCTCTATTTGCATAACATATTTTGAAACCTGGCGGGATGGCAAGGGTTATTGCTGCCACAGTGTCCGCATTAAGCCAGGTTTCTGTTAAAAACATGGCATCCCATGAGAGATCAGCTAGGGCCAGCCAGATATCATCAGCATGTTTAGCAAGAGACCTACAATTGACTAGGCACGCTCTAATTGTATCCATATGCTTTGGTGCAATGTCCAAAGGGGTTATTATCCCAGAGTTGCTCTTATTTTGCATCCCTCCCGCATAATTCAACCCCTGACCACAAGAATTACAACTGTCTGGCAGACTAGTCACAGCAAGATCAAACTTATGTAGCTCGGGACAAGCATCCCATTTACGAGACACCAGCTCGTCTCGAGACCACCTATAGCTGTCCTGCTCTTCATCACGGTCGGCTTAAACTTTGGATTTACCCCGGTCCAGCGCAACTTCAAGTAACCCCTAAGAACTATTTGACTCTAAGCACTAGATTTTGATTTAATATTTTTTTAAAATCATATCTCGAGTTCTACTTATTGGATTTTTTCATTTTGGTCTTGTTTTACTCATACAGTTATTGTCTATTTTCATTGTGTTACTGTGTGTGTATGTTGCTCAAATACGTTACACATCGCCTCCTTAGATAAGCCTGATTGCTCTGTGCCAAGATACCAGAGGGTGAGCACAGTTATCTTTTAGTTTGTATCTAACTTACCCTGGCTAGAGCTTGTACAGGGTGTATACTCAGACAACCAGAAATCCTGTTTCTAACACTCCCTGTGCCTAAAATACAATAATGAATATGTCCTTGGGTAATGTAACTGGTGCTCATGTAAAGCACTCTAATACCATCGGGTTGAGTTTACACTTTATAAAACTGCAAAAAAATCTCCTTTAGTGATGTTAGGCTAGCTGGCCTCTCAAGTTTATGTGCCTCTTCCTCATTGGGGTTGGAATAACAGATTGTATAGAGGTACGAAACCATTGCATAGGGTTGAAAGTTATTCTTGTCTTTAGAGTATAGATCTTCATAAAACTGATTGAATAGAGTGATAATTAAGTCTGGCCGGTGAACTCCGTTCTGCTCGCGGAGTTTGTGGAGTTTTCCGCACTCCGCGATACGCGGAGCTCCGAAAAACACCGCTTCGAGTAGTGGAGCGGAGTTTTTTCCTCACTCGCATTTGTCAATGTCAAGTTGGCGAGCGAGGAAAATCAACCTCCCGACAAGATTTCTCAACGCGGGTGGTCAGATTTCTCATTGTGAGTGGTCGCGTATGCTTGCGACTGCTCACGTTGAGAAACCATCCGTTTGTATTGAGAAAGCATGGTGCCATTTGCGATGATTGCACAGTGTGGACAAGCACCTGGTGCTCAAAATCACTGCGAACAGCATTTATCTAATGCACTCCACCGCTTGCGGAGCTCCGTGTGGTGCACCGGAGTTTTTTTGCAATTCGCAGAGTTCCGCGTAGCTGGACTCCGCGAATTCCGCCCAGGCTTAGTGATAATACACATGAATTTACTGACTTTAACAGGAGCAGGTCATATAAGGGAACGATCTGGCCTAACATTTTGCCCAGCTGAAAGAAAAAAGTGTTATTTGTTTAGCCTCCCTTCAATATTCTTGAATAAAAAATTGTCGTAAGCTGACCTTAGTCTTACTTTAAGTGGAAAGGACAAAGGTATGATCTAGTTGTCCCAACAGAATATACAGTACCCAATTCACAAAGGTAAACTTAGATGTTTGATCTAAGCGCAGACCAAATGTCCAAGTTTACAACTTTGCGAATTCACAAAGGGCATTTATGAGTACTATGTTTATGTCCACACTTCGCCCCAAGTGCGTACATAAAGATAGTACTCGTAAATGCCCTTTGTAAATTCCTAAAGTTGTAAACTAAGAACTTTGGTCTAAGTTTAGACCAAACATCTAAGTTTATCTTTGTGAATTGGGCCCACAGTGAGCAAGTAGGCTGTAGGGTTGGGTTAGGGTAAATGTCTGTTTTCTGAGTGGCCTTTTGTCCACTGGCCAAGACAGAATGTACGAGGCCCCTAGTAAAGACTTAAGAGAATTTCAGGTTACTACTGAGGAAGAGATACCTGTGTTGACTTTATTAATTTCCTGAATTTTGTTCTCTAAGGCCCTCATTACAAGTTAGGTGGTATACGGTGAGGTATCTAGTACATGTGGTAAATACCATTACCCTAGTGTGATATTTTCACCACTTGTGGTAACTACCTCCTCCTCTACGTTTCTAACTTGCAAGGGAGGCATAACAATAGGGTATCAGTATTTAACTACCAAATTGATGTTGTGTTTTTTGAATGAGCCTTTTTGCCCCCAAAACCTTTTGACTGGTTTCGAGAAACTATAAGGGAAAAAGTGCAAGGGTGTGATAATCATCACACAATTTATAATTTTGATCCCTGTGCAAAATATCAAAAACTCTTGTTAAAAAGTAAGTTGAAGAAAGACTGAAGAGGTTAGGTATTGTAGGGGCTGGTGTTTCTTCATTGACAGTGAACAAACATTCAAAATATAGGACCTGAAGAATCAGAGCATCCAGTGAGCCAGCAACATCTGGACCAAAAGAAGGACACGCCCAGACCAAATTAGGTGTTGCAGAAATGAAACTACCAACAGGGCATTTTCCTGTGCTGCTCTCAGCAGGCATTGCGTCCTTCCGAATCCATCTTGAGAGCTCTGCACATCTGGAGAACCGAAAGTGGGTATGCAGGGACCTGTGTAAATAAATCTGAATGACATAGAAAAAATCTGTGCCCTCAAGCCAAGGTAACGCTTTGCCTCCACAAGGTAACGGTACCTCAACTCTCACTTCATCACTTCTGCATGACTCTGATAAGGATTCATCTTAGAAAAAAGAAGGGGGCAGAGCTTAAACAGCCATGTGCCTTGTGGGTGCAGTCTTCCTCCAATTTGGAGAATCAGTGAACTTTTAAAATAAAAATAAATGCAGCACTAATGCCAAAATCAAATGTATATACTTTGCAGCCCTTGGCCACTACTGTACACAAACGTGCAGATGATTTCTTCTGAAAACTTTTAGAAGGTGTTCAAAGCTTTGTATGCTCTTAAAGTTACTGACGGTTGCAAAAACTTTCAGAAAAAATCATGATGCAAAACTGTTTTTCTTTTCAAATAAATGTAACAAAAATGCACATTTAACAAGAGAATTCTGCTACAAGAAAGGTTTTTCATAATTCATAAACATTCACACAAATTTTCCCACAGGGTAAAAAAAAAAACTGAGCAAAGTTTCTATATGCTAAAAAAATCATTTTCAGGGTTTTTTGTAGTTTAGCATGATCTAGTGGTGGCAGTCGAAGGATACGTTCTTGCTTCGTTCTTACCTTGGCTAGAAACTGAAAAAGTTTTCTCTGTCTTTCGAATATCCTCGCTTTGTCCCGAACCTTGCTTAATTTTTAAACAAATAAGTGCCAGGTCCCTTGTCAGGAGGCCACTGCAGCTTGCACCACCTACTGCTCCAGCCAGCGCTGCCAATGGCAGTTCAAACGCAACAACTAACCATTACACTCCTACAATTGTGACAATTCATACTATTCCAGGCCCCCAAAGCTATAAGAATGATGTGGGCGGCAGTATTTAGACATTTCTATTGTAAATTGACTAATGAAACAAATGTTGTTGTGTTCATCTCTATATTAGACAAACACCGCCACCATGTGGCAGACTTTCATAAGTTCCGGTGTTGATAATTAAGTGCCAGTGCCGGCACCAAAACCCACTAGCTCAAATTAAGCAGTGGTCCCAGACTCCTCCAGCCACTTCCTCCCATTTCAATCTGCATAACAGTTTGATCCTCTTTCAGGTTTCACATTAATGGCACATTCTAGAGGTGGATTCATTATCCAAAAACATCTCCGCAAACACTGTCTAGGGAAAACCAAGTATGTTTTTGCTATTCAGATGGAAGAAGCTTTCCACTTGGATGATAAACAGCAAAAAAAGAACTCAACTGCAAGACTATCTAGCAAGGGGAGAAAACCCAGGGGCATATTTACTAGAAAATGTCAAAGCATGGAGCAAAGCAAATTTGACAGCGTTGCGCTCCAATATTTTCAAAATGCAGGGATGCGCTGTATTTACTACAATACTGCACACCCCTGTGTTTTCCCTAGCGCTAACATTAGCTACCTAGTGCCAACTCAGGTTCAATAGTGCAAGGGTGCCTGCGTTGCAGAGCATGATCGTTTATGTGCAGGAAGGTGCCCCTTCCTGCACATAAGCAATCCATAATGGCTATTTGTTACTTCTATCTGTGCTGCAGAATGCAGAATGCAGCACACATAGAAGTAGCAAATTGTCATTATTTAATGATTTTTTATGTGCAGGAAGGGACACCTTTCGGCACATAAACAATCATTAATGGCTTTTTGCTCTTTCTATGTGTTCTGTAGAATGCAGCACACATAGAAAAAGCAAAACCGAAGAGAAATAAAAGAATTTCTCCTGATGCACCATTCTAATGCCTGCTCTTGCATGGTGTTAGTTTTTGGCGCTGCCACAGATTTACACTTCCTTGTAAATCTGTGGCAGCGTCAAAGAGCAATGGATGTTGTGGTGGAACGCCCACATCAACACCCATTGCATGCCCCTTTGCCGCAGAAGACCATGGCAGAGAGGGGCATATTTACAAAGTGGCGTTAAGCCTCGCTAAGTGGCTTAGCATCAACTTTCAAATATTTAAAAAGGTGCTACACCACCGGAGTGTCAAAAAAAGTGACGCTACGGTGGCGAAAGGGGCTTGTAAAAATGCCCTGCAGTACTTAATGTGAGCCAGTGGTCCCAGTAGGGCCTACCAGCACTCATTTTTGGGGACTTATGTCTCCTCATTGGAAATTTACCAAGAGCAAGAAAGGTAAAAACACTGAAACGGGAGTGAAGCTTAACAATTCTCACAGACAATAGAACATATGCACCAATTTACTTAATTCAAGCACTGCATCTCGGCTCCTGTAACAAGAGAAAGAATGAGAGAACAGACAGAAATACATTTTAAATATTTGCATGAGTCATTTCAACTGAGGCCTCCATTAACTATGGGCAACTTAACATGAGCATACTCTAACTATGGACAACTGTAAAGTGAACATCACACTTTATATGTGAGTATATGTGGTGTATATAATGCGCGAATTAGTACATATCAACCAACCAAAAAACATTTGCAAAGCATTACCAGCAGGAACCTGCAATAGTGAGATAAAATGGAAGGGAGTGCCACGTAATGGATTAAAGAGGCATGAGGGGAATTGAAGACTACGCAGCCTTGGTATTCGGCACGCCAACATTTAATAGCGCCAGCCTCGGCCTTAGGCTTCTGAGCAGAGCTTTGGACACCAATCTCGTTTTGTTCATATATTAAGGACTGAACAAAACAAGATTCCATCCCCTGCAGACGGAAGCTGTCCAGAGCTGGATCTTCTCACCTACAGAAACTACAGCGCCTCTTACCTAACCCTTTTCTGACAAGCCTGGGACAGATTCGTCTTTGCGAATGCGTGGGTTTTGGAGAAAGAGTTGAACTAGGCAAAAACCTATCGAATGTGTAAATACTTCTGTCATATCAGCTGTCTTTTTTTATTGTGACATGCATATGTCCGTTGAATAAAAAGTGCCTTAAAAATGAAATAATAATTACGTTTTCATAATCTTCACAAAACGTTTGATATTGTACATATACTACACTTAGCGTACAAATAGAACTTTTATCAGGGCAATTTGGAAAGCTGCCCTCAACTTCGACTGACTTTGTGAAAGCTCAAGAAATGCACCCGCTATTTGCCAGCGTAACTAGATAAAACCCGTGCCAGAGGACCATCTCCCTGCAAAGCAGCCTGTAGTGGGGCTCCTGGGCCCTCCCTAGGACTTACAATGAAGATGATGCAGGCCTTCCTAAAGGGGCCTTCGTTAGGCCGCGAAGTTTTCATTTACAGTATAAAATGTAAGTTGACATCCCATTTTACTCATTACAGAAAAAAAACGCGGATGCTTAAAATCTTTGGAAATCATACTGTAAAAAAATGTAAGTTGAGATTCCATTTCGCTCATTACAGGAAGCAAACGCCAATGCTTAAATTCTTTGGAAATCAAACTGTTCTAAGCACAATATTATGTTACCCGATTTCATCACGCATCATGTTTTGCTAGAACAAAATATTTCAAACGCCTGTGAGCATCCTGTAACTGAAGCCAGCTCTAAAATATGCAAACCAATTACAGTGAGGAATAAGTATTTCGTTGCTGAGAAGTTAGACATTATTTTTTAAGAGCAAAAAGAAGGCGGATAAACTTGTTGCCGCTAACCTTAGTGCATGCTTTGGGGATTTTTATCTTGAAAAATATGAGCAGAATTCCTTTCTTGGTTGTATAACCTTGCTGCAGGAGAAGTAGCCAGTGTTGGACCTGGCCCTTTTTGCAGGTTTATTCCCAAGCTTTTTGCCTTTTGCCTCCTATTTTTCTGACCCTCTTTGTGTTGGCTTTAGCACTCTGGGCACCTTACCACTGCTAATCAGTCCAAAAATGCATATGCTCTCTGTGTAAATTGTGATTCTGATTGGTTATCCATGATTGGCATATTTGATTTACTGATAAGTCCCTAGTAAAGTGCACTGCGTGCGACCACGGCCTGTAAATAATTTGCTACTAGTGGGCCTGCAGCACTGATTGTGCCACCCACATGAGTAGCCCTGTAAACTTGTCCCAGGCCAGCCATTGCAGTGTCTGTGGGTGCAGTATTAAACTGCCCTGTCGACCTGGCAAGTGCACCCACTTGCCAGGCCCTAACCTTCCCTTTTACTACGTGTAAGGCATCCCTCAGGTAGGCCCAAGGTACCCCCATGGGCAGGGTCCAGTGTATGTGAAAGGTAGGACATGTACTGGTGTGTTTTACATGTCTTGATAGTGAAATACTGATAATTTCGTTTTTCATTATTGCAAGGACTAGCCCTCCTGTAGGTTATCATTGGAGCTGCCTTGTAACAATTTAAAAGTGTAACTTTCAATTGGGAACAGCTAGGGATTTGGAGTTTGGTCTCTCTGAGCTCAGAATGAAAAACGCATCTTTTAGTAAAGGTGGTTTTTAAATTGAGTGTGTGGAAATGCCACTTTTAGAAAGTAGCCATTTTCTTGTTTAACCATCATGTGCCCCTGCCTGTCTGTGGAACAAATGTCTGGTTTAGACACACAGGGGCCTGTTTGTGCATTCACTCTAGAGAGTCACACAAAGGGAGCTGAGGTGTGCCCTGCATATTCTGATGGCCCATCACCAGGCTGATGGGCGTTCCTGAGCTAGAGTGGTGGGAGGAGCTGTCACCTACACCTGAAAAGAGCTGTGCTTTTCCTCTCACAATGCTATCTCCACCCCTCTGGTGTGTGTCTGGAGCAAAGGGCAGGCAAGGCAGGAACTTGTAAACTACAAAGATTCCAAAGGCCAAAAGGGGTATAAGTAAAGCCTGCAGACTTTTAGAACACTTCTGGATCAAGAGGAACCTCTGCCAAGGAGAAGAGCTGAAGAGCTGTGAGGAGGAGTACTGCCCATTTGCTGTGTGTTGCTTTGCTGGGTTGGCCTGCAGTTGCTACTTCTGCTTTGGAGAGGATGAGGACTGGACTTTGCTTTGTATCCTGCTTGTGAAGTTTCTCCAAGTGCTTGTGTGTGCTTGCCTCCTGTTGGAACTTTTAGGGCCATGAAAGACTTCATATCCAGCATCCCTGAACTCCACTGCTGGGAGTTCTGACCTGCCTTGGGGTGCCAATTCCAGTTATGGGCCCTTGGAGGTTCCTCCTGCAAAGTCCTGCTTGAAACCATCAAAATCAGTGCATCGCCCTTCCAGAGCCTGTTTTTCCGATGCAGCACCGCCGTGCGGACATAATTCCAACACACCTCCACCGTGCAGCTGAAGAAATCGACGCAGCACCTGTCAATGGCCGAAGAAACCAATGCAGCCCGAGTTCAGCGCACCATGTCTCCGAAGTCCGAGACACCTGAACTGACTCCGACGTAGGCCCTGCTGTGCAGCTGAAAGAATCGACACATCGTGGGACTGCAGTTGAAGAACTCGATGCAGCGTTTATTTGACCTCCAGCGCATCCAGATTTCCAAGCATCGCACCTGTGCGCCAAGTTTTTTTGACGCATCACCCGCAGGCCAGAATCGTCTTGGAATTCGATGCATCGCTTCCCCCTACAGTCTGGATTAGATGCAACACCTCTCCTGTGTGCAGCAGAACTGACGCATCGCCTCCCTGTGGACTCAGGAACCAACGCATCACTGTGTTTTTAAACGATTCCCTCCTCTGCGGCTGTTTTGCCTTGTAAATTTTGACGCATCTGAAGGTGCTTTGTGTAAAATCACCGCATCCATGGTCCTTAGGGACAACATTGCTTAAACCTTTAAAAAGTCATATTTTGAGTAGTGTATGTTGGATTTTTGTCTTTTTGGTCTTGTTTGGTTCAGATAAAGATACTTTATTTTTTTTAACTGGTGTGGTGTTCATTTGTAGTGTTTTCACTGTATTAATGTGTGTGTTATGTGCAAATGCTTTACAGATTGCCTCTGAGATAAGCCTGACTGCTCGTGCCAAGCTACAAAGGAGGTGAGCAGGGGTTATCTGGGTGTGTAACTCCCTTATCCTGACTAGAAGGAAAGGTCCCTACTTGGAGAGGGTGCATACCACTGTTAAATAGATGCCCCCATTTCTAACAGCCAGGGATATTTATTTCCCTTTTACAGAAGCTTAATCTCACATAAATCCCATTGATGTTTTACCTGGTTTCCATTATTTTTTTTACGTGTTTCACAATGTTTTCACATGGGAGACTGGTTCAAGAAGATGTCACACATGCCACCACCTAAGTTATTGAGAAAGTATCTTGCATGATTTTTGAACCAGAGGGCAAAATTTGTGTATAATTTTCATGCAGACGACTACCCCATATATTGAGCAGGTATCTCAGGTTATCCTTTTATGCATGCCTCATGCATAATTTTCATGCCGACAGCCATGTATATTTTGTATTATGAACAAATTTAGCAAACATTATGCCATTTCACCCACTCCTTATGAGCACTGGATTCATGACAGATTTTCACTTCCATTTAGATTAATTGGGCCGGATTCACAAACTACATTTTGTGGAACCTGAAGTAGTTCTACAGTAGTATTAGTCACATACTACAAAATGCTATTGACAAACCTACGTACTGAGGCCTTCATCCCTGCCTCTCCTATGTTTTCTATGCAAACATATCTGCCAAAGTGGCAGAGAACTTTGCACTCATAAGCCTACAATTTAGGTGTAAATGTGGGAGGCACAAGTGGGAGTGGATGGAAAATGGAGTATACTTACTTCCGAATGGGAGGCTTTAGGGTAAAGTAAAGAAAGGTATAGGGAGTCCCCAGGTAGTATAAAAAGTAATTCACAAATGAGTAAACATAGTGCTGATCACAAACAATACTTCTCAAGTTACAACAGTCCTAAAAGTAACAAAAGAGTAGTAAATGTTTCATAGCCCAGCCATGGAGAAAATCAAGCACACTCCCATTTAAAATAATGGAGGAAGGTACTTAAAATACAACCCCAGTCACAGGAACTGCAACACACTCCCATCGAAAATAATGGAGGCTGGGAGTAGAAATACCCCCCCATAGGAACTGCTGTTATTTGGGATGTAAATATATATATATATTATATGACTCTTGGCATCTTTACACCCACCAGGGAAAAAGGAACATGAACTACAAATCCCAGCATGCAAAGGAGAAATAAAACACCCACTGATGGGAACCCACTGAGGGAAAAAGTACTATGAACTATCTATCCTAGCATGCATGGATACTAATGAGCATTCCACTAGAGACAATAAAGAGCAATTTTGAAAATGCATTGTTGGTTCGTGCTAATTGTGTGGATGCCACGAGAGGAGCCTGTGAACAAGGGCTTTGGCAGCCCGAAACGCGTAAGGCAGAAAAAATATTGTTGTTGGAATTGCAGGTTGCCTAAAAGAATGGAACGACATGTGTCGAGTGCAGCTTCGTCTGAGGACATTTTGGGTTTCATATTAACGAACGGCTGTCCAGCCGTGAAGCTCGCACCACCGCCCTGAAAAGAAAAGCGGGTCCGTGATTTGGACTGTCCATGTCACAAACGGAACAGCAAGTCTTTTTTACTGAAATATGCAATGTACATCGGCAAGCCCACTGAGGGTTGAAAATAATGTTAATTGACTCTAGGCATCTTTACACCCACCAGGGAAAAAGGAACATGAATTACAAATCCCAGCATGCAAAGAAGGAGAAATAAAACACCCACTGATTGGAACCCACTGAGGGAAAAAGTACTATGAACTATCTATCCCAGCATGCATGGATACTAATGAGCATTCCACTAGAGGCAATAAAGAGCAATTTTGAAAATGAATTGTTGGTGCGTGCTAATTGTGTGGATGCCACGAGAGGAGCCTGTGAACAAGGGCTTTGGCAGCCCGAAACGCGTAAGGCAGAAAAAATATTGTTGTTTGAATTGCAGGTTGCCTAAAAGAATGGAGCGACATGCTGTAAAGTGCAGCTTCGTCTGAGGACATTTTGGGTTTCATGTATATATATATATATATATATATACTCCACACGCCTGCCATTCTATCAATACTCACAAAAAACAAGAGCGACTCATACGTCCTTGTGAACTGGGTGTTGCTAATAAGCAAAAACAGTGTTCACAAGGAACTCATTTGCACAATTAATTCAATTTCTGCAAGAGGTAGTATGATTTGCATGAATCAATCAGAGACCAAAGAACATATAGAATAGGACCCTAATTAAATTAGGTCACTCAATATTGTAGTGATTATTGTATCTATATACAGGCCCACAGGACAAATATCAGAGCTGTACTCACTTCAACCGAAATGAGTATACTTTATTTTACATTTATAATATTCAAAGTACAAATGGTCACAGCAGGAATATGCAATTATGTATTTACAGGATATACACTTAAAAGTGACATTGTAAACCCCAGTGAGGTGACCATAACCAGACAGTGATAAAAATAAAATGCCAAAGACGGGGGAGGTAGTGGTCATTGGTATGTAAAAATAGAGGAGCTTATAGTACAATCAATTGTTATAAGTTTTTTGTTTTTCTTAAGCTCTCTCTTTCTATTAGCCGACGACGTTTCGACCCTCTCGTGATACGGGGTCTCTTCAGCACAGGAATTCTGGGGACGATTGGCACACGATAGTGCCTATATTGTAGAATTATTCCTAAATAGGTCCTGGGTGTTTCCAGTGAAGTCCAGGAGGATTAATTCCCAGACATGGATAGGCAATGGGGCTGCTGGTGTAATTCATGGCAACCACGGTTACCGTAGATCCAATTGGTGATGGTGAGTGAAACAATCCAGTTGGTTCTTCAGTATTCTTCTAATATTTAAAATGGGACTCGCCTGAATGGCATTCGGTGAGTGAGTAAGTAAATTACTGCACTTCGGGCCGTCAGCGATTCTAGTACTCCTGACTGCGGGGCGCTTCCATCATCTGTCCTTTCCAAAGGAAACAATCACTACAATATTGATTGACCTAATTTAATTAAGGTCCTATTCTATATGTTCTTTGGTCTCTGTTTGATTCACGCAAATCATACTACCTCTTTTGCAGAAATTGAATTAATTGTGCAAATGAGTTCCTTGTGAACACTGTTTTTGCTTATATTGCCATTCTATCAAGACAGACTCCAGCACGCTCGGGATCGCTTAAAGATGATTTATTGGCACAAACAACTGGTAACGCGTTTTCACTAATAAACAAAGGTTAGAGGGATGATATAGTTAGGGTCAGATTTTACACAGACAAAACCATCGAAATTCAGCAGTTATAATGTTATCGCAAGTAAATATAACCCATTCCCTAAGGTAGCTGCATGCCCGCCACCCATTTACAAAAGCTGCTGGGCCTAACGACTAACCCCCCCATATGCAGCCAACCCACGCAACCCTCCTCCCTGTGCCAATTTCGGCCCCCGGTTGCCCCATTCCCAGGGCCAGGCAAATTCTTTAGAGGAGTGGACATGTGTCCCCCTTCCTGGGTTGATTTTGTCCCTGGGGACCACAGGGCCTGGTGTATTTTTTTATGGGAGGGAGGTATGTGGCCCTCCTCCCCGGGCTATTTTTGGCCATGGTACCCATCCCCTAGGGACCACTATTGTAATTATGGGGGAGGGGGATATGCATTCCCCCTCCTGGGCTGATTACAGCCCCGGGGACTCCATCCCCAGGGGCCCAGCACCTTTTGTAAATGGGAGGGCGGCATGCAGCCCTTCTCCTTTGCAGATTTCGGCCCAGGGGTCCCCATCCCCCAGGGTCCAGCACATTTTTAATTGGGGAGGGGGGCATGTAGCCCCCCTCCCAAGGCTTATATCGGCCCTGGGGACCCAAAGCCCAGGGCCTGGCTAATGATTAAATGGGGAGGGGGGTCATGCAGCCCTCCTCCCTTGGATGATTTTGGCCCCGGGGAACACATTTATACAACAAGCAGTGCGCCAGGAGGCACTTTTGCAGAGTAGTGGAGAAAGGGGCGGGGCCTCGGATGAGCTCCCAGCCTTCCTGCTTAGTGGGACTTACTGGCTGTTACAGAAGGGGTTCTTGCCCCCAAGGACCCTCAGCATCCAAGGGGACCTCATCCCCCTACAAGTAGTGTGACAAGAGGCACTTTTGCAGAGTGGTGGCGAAAGGGGGCACAGCCTCCGATTATCTCTCAGCAATCCCACTGTGTTGGATTTACTGGAGGTAACAGGAGGGGTTCTTGGCCACAATACACCCTCAGCATCCAAGGGGACTTCATCCCCCAACCAGTAGTACTTCAGGAGGTGTATTTGCAGAGTGGTGGAGGAAGGGGGCGGGCCTTGGATTAACTTGCAGTGATCCCGCTGTGTGGGACCTATTGGAGTTAACAGAAGGGGTTGTTGAACCCCAAAGACACTCAGCATCCAAGGGGACTTCCTCCCCCAACCAGTAGTCTGCCAGGAGACATGCTTGCAGAGTAGTGGAGAAAGAGGGGGGCCTCATGTGATCTCTCAGCAGTCCTGAAGTGTGGGGCTTACTGGAAGTAACAGTTGGGGTTCTTGGCCTCCAAGGACACTCTGCATCAATGGGGACTTCCTCCCCCTACCAGTTGTGTGCCAGGAGGCCCGTTTACAGAAAGGCTGAGAAAAGGGAAGGGGCCTCCGATGACTTTCCCCGGGCTGACTTTTTTAAAACTTTTATTTTTAATTTGGGTCCTGGGGACGCCATCCCCCGGTTCCTGGCCTTTTTGCAATGGGATAGGGGGACTCGCGGCCCCCTCACCAGGCCGATTTCAGCCCCAGGGGCCCCATCACTGAGACCTGGCCTTTTAGCAATAGTGATGTCATCAGTAATGTCACTGACCATGTCATGAGTGATGTAATATGTGAGGTCAAAACAGTGCATTGTGGGGGGCATAAGTTATAGTTAGCTCAGGTAACTATAACTGCTGAATATCTATGGTTTTGTACATGTGAAATTAGAGCCTAACTATAACGTTCCTGAAACCTTTGTTTTTTTCAGGTGAATTTCTAAGTTTTTTTAACCTATTTCCTAACTATAATGACCCTGTAACCTTTGTTTTTTTAGTGAATTTCAAAGGTTTTATTATTTTATTTCCTAACTGTAACCTGTAACCTTTGAGAGTGGGTGAGTGAGTGGCTGTATATGTCTGTGAGTGGGTATATGAGTGGTTTTGTGGGTCTGTGACTGGCTTGTGAGTGGCTGTATGGGTCTGTGAGTGGGTGTGTGAGTGTCTGTATGGGTGTATGAGTGGGTGTGTGAGTAGTTTTGAGGGTGTGTGAGTGGGTGTATGAGTGGATTAGTGAACGGGTGTGTGAGTGGCTGTATGGGCCTGTGAGTGGGTGTGTGAGTAGCTGTGTGGGTGTGTGAGTGGGTTTGTGAGTGGCTGTGTAGATGTGTGAGTGGGTTTGTGAGTGGCTGTATGGTTCGGTGAGTAGGTGTGTGAGTGGCTGTGTGGGGCTGCAAGTTGGTGTATAAGTGGTTTTGTGGGTGTGTGAGTGGCTGTATGGGTCAGTGAGTGGGTGTGTGAGTGGCTTTATGGGTCTATAAGTGGGTTTGTGAGTGGTTTTTCTGGGTGTGTGAGTGGCTGTATGGGTCTGTGAGTGGATTTGTGGGTGTGTGAATGGATGTGAGAGTGGCAGAATGGGTGTGTGAGTGGGTATGCGAGCGGCTGTATCGATCTGTGAGTGGGTATGTGAGTGGTTTTGTTGGTGTGTGAGTAGATGTGAGAGAGGCAGAATGGGTGAGTGAGTGGGTGTCTAGGTGTCTGTGTGTTGGTGAGTCAGTAGCTGTGTGAATGACTGGACCACAACAGAACCTCACCTGCCCATTTATCCAACAAGAGTCCACAGTTTTACACAAAGTATCTACTGGAGTATTTTCTAGCAGTTAATTACTACGTGCTACCTCAGTGGATAAATGTACTTTACTGACCTTGTGTGCATTTTAGCAATGTGATTGTTCCTTGTGCAGCTTTATCTAGAAATCTGTGATAACTTGAATCATCCAATAGAGACAAGAGCAAGATTACAAAGAAGTAAATCTACACCAAACAAGGGTACTTCTCTTAACTATATGAAGTAAGTGCTTCTTTGTTTGGTGGAGATGTCCTCATATTCCTTGGCATCAAGAAAGCGTCACCAAAGTCAGCCGGAAACACGCTGCGGGGCCTTTTGGTAAGCTGTTCATTAACGTGGGAAAAGGCAGGAAGAACTTTGCATACTACTAAGGAAAACGGGGCGGGACCAAACGGGCGGTCCTTGCAGATGATTTTGAGCATTTGCATACTCAGGGTAATGAAAAGGGAGAACAATGGACTCTGCTCTCAAGACAAGAAAGAAACCACTTGTGACAGTCACTACACATGAGATTGCGCCCCAGTAGATCAACAATTCATTCACCTCCATTAAGGATTTCATTTTGTTTTTCCACTTGGAATGTGAGAGGAAACACACTTCCTTTGTCTTCACCAAGCCCAAGAAATTGGGATAATTTGTGCTTTACCGAACAACTAGGGCACCTGCTGTGTTTATATTTGTAAGTGCTTCCTGTTGAGGTTTAATTTCTGTGGAATGAGCATCAGAGCCATAGTGGAACCTCATTTTTTCCAAGAATAATCCACAGTTTTATAAAAAATGTCGACCCAACTGGAGCACTTTCTTCTGCTTAATTAGTATGTGCTACCTTGTGTAGTGTAGCTCCTATTTCCCTAATAGGCTCTGCGCATTGGAATAATATAACCTATAGGTTTGACATAGGACTAAGGTCGGTATGTCCCTATCGAGTATATTTAACTTAATTACTTGTGCCAGCTAGCTCAGAGGCCACTAGAAACTCCTTGATAAACAAGAAGGGAGTAGTTTCTGGCAGCCGCAAAACATGACAACTTTGTTTCCCTTTTAGAATCAGAACGTGTCCCAGAGTCGTAGAAACATAAGATAACTATTTCACTGAGCTCAATCGTGCATGCTTACTTTTCCCAAAGTTATACAGAAAGAACAGATGGGCGTTTCAATAAAAGATTTATTGAACAGTCTTGTTTCTCGTGTAAGTAAAATGTGCTGTTACGATCACAAGACAGTATGCAAGATAAATAATGTACAGCGTAAGCAGTAGAAATAAATAATACTGCGCTAGCATTATCTTTAGTAGATATTCATTTACATAAGTAACATAAACTAAAAATGCGAGTACTCATACGATGCGTGTCTAAGCTAGTTCTACCCCAATGTACCTAACCTAGTCTAGGTGTAGGGAGAGGTATGAAGTAGGTGGAGTATTCCTTACTACGGTATACTAAGAGTATGTTAAGCCTAGTATGCCTAGTATGCCAAGAGTCCCTCTAGGTTTCTAGTCAGCTCCATACCTTAAGAATGAGAGAGGTGGGAATCTCTTGCCAGACTCGAACTCCAACACCCCGTGAGGGAAGTCAGATCACTGGAAGCTGGACTCTCTGTGTGCAGGGATGATAGCGTCTTCTCAGTGCGCCAGGCCGGGAAACGGGCTCCTCTGAAGTCGAGGTCTCCTCTGATTTACAAGGGCTAGGGAAGGTATATTTATACCTGAGAGGTACCTCAGAATGTTAGCATTGACGTGAATCGGACAGCGGAAGACATCATGAATGAACCCCTAAGGTATAACGGTTCATGCATAATAGATGAGTCCTTGAAGAAATCAATAGTCCTGTGCAAGGGAAACTCCCGAAGCCTAAGGGTCTGTTCTTCAAGAACTCGTTGTGACGTTAGGGTGGACGGATGTCAGAGACCATGCCTGTATTTGGAGTGCACGGTTTAATGCCTAAATAAGGACTGGGATTTTATGCCTATATAAGGGCAGGGCAAATTGTGCCTATATAAGGACATGATACAGGAAAGCCCATGTATGGACACCCTAAGAGGAATACAACACCCACTCCACTTTCGTGTGTACGATAATAATAAAATGCTAAACATTTAATATGCTAAACAAAAAATGGAGTACCGCATATTGCTAAAAATATTTCTTAAAAGCATTAAAAAGCATTTAAAAACCTATTAAAATGCAAAAGGTACTGTACATTTCAAACATTGCTTTTCTCAGTTCAAGCATATATTTGGAAATAAGATGCAATTTGAATGAAATAAGCAACAATATTTACATGTGACAGAAAATGATCGATAAGCTGTTCAAAAATCAAAGTCATTTCATGTCATGAAAATGAATGAACCTTTTAGACAAATAAGATGACAAAGTGTCTGAGGAAGTACCGCGAAGTCCGTACTATAAGACTAGTTCTACTTCAAGCAGATTGAATTGCCATTCAGTTTGTAAAAATGGAAAAAAGTTCAATTTGGGAAGAGTTTCAAGTTTTTGAAATACGAAGGCCAAATTTTACTGTGTCTCTGGTACACTGTGGGTTGAATCAGAGTCAGTGTACGGGTCTGGTGTAAACATGAGATCATCTATTTCTGTAGACAAAATATCGTCCACTGTAGTTGGTGACATTCGGAACACCTCGTGTAGTAGATTAATTGCACAGAGATGTGAAGCATCGCTTTCAGCATAGGTTGCCGCAGCAATGTTCGCGTCCGTTGTTACCTGTGTGCCTGTAGATCCATCTCGTACCTCAGCAGCAGCCGGAAGCGTCTGTGAGATCTCAATGAATGCCGTCATCAGGATTGGTAGTCTCTGGGGACAACACAGAGCATGGGCCATTATCGGGTCCAGCAGAGTATTGATATCCGTTGGCGTTGCTGATGGAAATGTTAGACAGGAGTCTAACACACATTCTTCACCGCATAGCAGGCATTGTAGAACAGGTAAGATGCAATCTTGCCAGATTGTTCTGAATGACAGGAACCACGTGGTATTAAGTTCCCGTAGACGATTCATGCCCAAAAGCTGTACTATTCGCTCACGTCACTTTCGTTCAAGGAGAGCTTTCTCCACTTCGCTCGGAGTGATGTCTGCGAATAGGCTGGCCATAGCGTAATAGCAGGAAGAGAAATAGAATTCCGGCAACAAGTGCTAGAATTAATGGTATTCCACCAAACACCGAATGTGCAAAGTTTGGGATGATTCCGAGTATTGCCTGGAAAGGTGCTAATAGACCGGAACAGATGCTCTTAAATACATGTACAATTCCGCTTGTATCAGACATGTTAAAGATACGTCCTATCATTTCCACGAAATGTATAGGGCAGTTTGTACATATTAAAGTCTGTATCTCAGCCGAAGTCCTTGCCACTTGTAGATCATAGGTTTCTTTGGCCGAGGTCAAAGGCACTGTTTGCTGTAAAAGCATGGCTTTCATTCTGCTCAAAGTATCAAATCTTATAAAAGAGACGTTCAGCGAAGGCCACAAAGGCGACTCCCTGACTGTCTATTGGGGCAAACAATACTTGCATACAGCAAGTGACCCTGGAGTTGACCGTTACTAGATATGGGATGCCTGGCAACATGCCGCAGCAACTCTGATCATTCAACATGAGGTAACTCCCATTAGAAAGTTGTCCAAACGTTGGATTAATCACAGCAGCTGGTGTACCCTGCTGATGGCAAGACAAATTTGCCACAGAACCATTGCAAGCCCCGTGTAAAGAAATGTCCTGACATATAAGTGAACCGCTCAGTGCACTTTTACAGTTTGTACCGCTCAAAAACACTTCACGATCCACACTCCAACATCTATATGTATACGGTAAATCCCAAGATGTCTTAATGTATTCCTTACCCAACCTTTCATATTTGCCTGCTTGCATTTGTCTGAGGCAATACTGAAACTGAAAAGTAGTCACAGGTAGTGTGATTTTGCCATGAATGAGCCTTTCTGTAGCTGGTTTTTCTGCCACTGTGAATGGTAACTTTTCCAGTTTTTCAATGCTCAGCACTGTATACCTCGCTCCTCTTTGTGCCAGTTCGATCTGTTTATCAGTTAGATTGTATTCTGTAAACAGAGCCGACGTGTTGATGAAACGCCAAGGCACATAGCCCGCAAGCAAAGATTGCAGCGTCCAGCTCAATAACACAATAGAACGTAATTGAGATTGGCCTTGCTGTAACATCGCCAAATCTTGTTCTAGTATGTCGATAGCAGAGGATACAACGCTGTCCAATGAATATATCCTGGAGGACAAAGTTGTTAACCCATTGTCGACCACAGTGAGTGTTTTCTCTAAATTAATATGATCAAGTTCACGTATTCGTTCTGCGGCCTCCATCTGTGACACTTTCCATGCTTCATTATAGGCAGCATAAATGCCGGCATATATGAAACGTTTTTGACGCGGTTTTATTGGTCCAAGCAAGAATTTCCTAAGGTCTGCGTCTTCTGTAAGTAAGGATAAGTGTTGTTTCACATCCTGTAGTGTAGATGTCTGCAGCCAATCGAGGCATAATTTTCCTACACTGTATGTTGTTACTACCCCCGGATGCTGTCTTTGGACGTATCTTGGGTCTGGCCTATGAATAGTAAATCCCTGAGTTTTATTCAGGAATCTTTCCTGACAGTTGGTCGTGCCTGTGGGCCAGATCAACCATTTTCTCCAATCAGGATTAGATCTGTTGAGTTGTAGTATTTTGTCAACTGTAACCGCTGCCTGTGTACTGTTATCACTTGCAGGTGTTGGTACAGAAGGTGTTTTCATCTCTTTGATCTTGGCTAGTCCAAGACAAGATGTTTGTTGGACGGTTTCATTCAAAAACATTATTTGTTCAGGGATGATACAGGCTCTAAATAAAGCTTCTATCCCCTGCACTTGCCAATTTTTTGTACCCCAGACAGTTTTTGTGTCTACTGTGTCTTTCCATAAGTCGAAACCCTGTCTAGACAGTTGGGCAATAAATGCTGCAGAGTAAATCTGTTTTGTATTAGTTAGCATAATTTTTAGTCCTGTTTTGTTTACATTTTTATAGTAAAATGTTGCTGGATCAGATGTATTGTAACCTGAAAAATATGGAAACTTGTTAGCAAATGTTTTTGAACTACCTTTTGGTGGTGTAGGACAATGCTCCCATTGGTTAAACATAAACACATTTCTAGGGTATGCAGATTTATGCAAATAATGATGACCATAGTGGTTATAGCAATACAGCTGTTCATAGTCTGATGAACCCTCTAAATATTCATTTTTAGAAAATGCAGCAGATTTTTCTAGGTCAAACATTATGTCGTTAACAGTCTCAAAGTCCCAATCATCAGAATAGGTACTGGACGAAATGAGATCACTTAGTGAAATTTTAAACAAATGTGGAATGTTCAATTGTTCCGTCGGGTCAAAGATATCAAAATCAGTTTTGTCCCACACTATACCATCCTGTATAGGAACGGCTGTGATGTTCACTGTTGACAAGTCTCTTGCTTCACAATGGGAAGATTTATGAGGTTTCAAAAGTACGTTCACATCTTTTCCTTCAGTGTTCACATGGATGTATCTGCCATTTATAAGCACGCTCACAGTTATAACCAAAGCTAGCCAAAGCAGGAAAACAAATAGTCCAGAAATAATCCAGAGTTCAATCCATGGGGACACCAGATAAGTCTTTTTCAGAAAGTGAAGAAAGTCTTGTACTTGCTGCTTGAATGTTAATGATGCTGGCGTCGTTTCAGGTTCACTCGGATCTTCTGAGAACGTATCAAAGTCAATGAAATAGCCAGAAGCAGTTCTGTCAATTGTTGGAATTGCATCAGGATTTGTAGAAATCGCTGGAACCAGTTGATCACTTGCCACATTGGTGTAGACAGGTGTATTTGGACGAACTGTTACTTGAGTTTCAAGAGGGATGAGTTCCATGGCATTGTTGCTTAGTCCTTCATCTGTTACAGCTGAATTCCCAATTGTTATCAGTCTTTCAGTCTGAACCTCTTGGATAGTAGCGAGAGGAGTGTGTCTGCTACTAGGTCGGAGTCCACGAGGCCTACTACTTAGTATTGGCCACATACTGTGGTTTGATGAGGTCGATGGACACAAATCTTTTCTCCTTTCTTCCAGCAAGGGGCGGCAGAAGTACTGTTCTTGTTCCTTGAACTGCTAGGACAGGTACTGGTTGTCTGTAAGAAGGTCCAAATTCCTTCTTGTCCGCAATCTTTTCTCTGACTAGATCCCCAACTTTTGGAATCCAGACAGGCCTTGCTGGGACCGCCGGTTTTTCCCCAGTGGTGGTTGGCTGCAGGAATACGTTGCTTTGTTTCGATCTTAGTTCATTGAGTTCCTGTAAAACAGCGAAACGATCTTTGATATCAAACGGTTTATTTTCCACCACTGTGCCTACGTGATCGAGGTCTGGTACCCACATTCTTGTCCCAAATAGGACCTCATATGGAGTGACCCCTCCTAGAGAACTTCTTGGCAGGTTATTTAATGAACGTTGGACCCCATATAGATGTTTGACCCACCCATCACCCATCACCCGAACCTAATAGCCTATCTGTTATAGACTGCTGTATGTCCCGGTTTTTCCTTTCCACAACCGAATTTCCCTCAGGATGGAATGGAGAGGAGTACCGCAATGCAACGCCCAGACTGGCCATGGCTTCTTTGTAAGCCCGAGAGCTAAACGCAGGGCCCTGGTCAGAATGTAGCGTGCCTATTGCGTATGTGCCGATAAAGACTCACAAATCTTTTATAACAGTTCGAGCGTCAGCCGAGCGCTGAGGCCATATCCATAGGAACCTTGAGCATAGAATCCACTGCAATTCCATGAGATAGTTTATAGTTACCGTCCCTTGCAAGGGACCGCAGTGTCCAGGTAAACACAAGCTAATAGTTTGCCTGAAATTAGCAGGGTGTCTGCGTAGGACGTTTCTCGCTGTAGACTTTCATCTGTTGGCAAACAGTTACATTGATAGAACATAGTGTCTTTGTTTGTATTCGAATGCCCGGCCACCAGATATCTCTTGCTTAACGTCAAAGATACTGTTGTAGAGATCCCTTGATGTGACAGACCCTCCCTCAGATGTGCTGCATAGAATTAGTCCTAATCTACGTTCCTTGTTTGGAATTACCCTATCCCCCACTCCAGGGATTCGAGCAAAAGGAACGTTGTTCGCATCAATTACATAAGAGTACTTGAGTGGAAACTTTTTGGTAATGCTGCACTGCTGCCCTTGCACTGTTGCCCTTGTTGACAGCCAACATTATCTCACCGTCTATTTTAGTTTTTGAACGAGTGATCGCAGCTACGGAAGCCGTCTGAACAGCCCCCTTTGCGGCTTCGTCAGCCAATGAATTCCCTGCAACGTGAACGCCATCACGTTGATGACTCAGTGTGTGGATCACGTGAGCCTTTGGTAGTTCATTTTTCAACTGAACTACTTGTTCCCAAAGCGTTTTGTGCTTTATTGTGCCACCTTTCGCATCTTTGAACCCATTTTCAAGCCAGTTTTTTATCTATTCATTATACGACTGAACACAGTAAAAGGAATCGCACACTATTAGTGTGGGGAATTCTCGATCTGTACTTTCAAGTGCCAGTTTGAATGCTTGTAGTTCAGCTCGCTGAGCTGTACAATCTCCTAGAGACTGAGTTTTTGTGGCCATAGGTCTGAAGATGCCATCTCGCATGCGACCTTTAACGATTGCACACGCTGCACTGTAAGCTTGCTTACTCCCTGTTGCGGGCTGTGCTGATCCGTCAGTGTAAATTATGAATTCGTACTGATCGAGAGGCAGAATTTCAGTGGGCAGAGGACATTCTTGTTCATATTGCAGGAACGCTTGTGTTTTTAAATCAGGATCAAAAACGTATTCATCGTTGCAGCAAGAGAATTAACCCATTGTTTCCATCTTGGATGTAATGCTTTAGCATTTGGAATGCTTGCTTTTGTGACCGTTTCTAAAGTTGGTACCAAGGTTACGACAATAATTCGTTTCCCTTGGGCTAGGGCTCTTTCTTTTGCTACAGCGGTTTGAACTGCTGTCAGAATTTTTTCAGTTGAAGTGAAGCGTATTTCCGCTTGTGTATACAAATGAGATTTGTATGCAATTGGTATTTTTTCACCCTCGTTAAATGTTAAGTAGGTGAATCCGCATTGACCCGAAATTATTCGGATCACCAGGTTGCGTTGACTTACGCGTGTTTGTAAGTGATTTGTTGCTAACATGTTAGCCTGGAGTGAACGCAAGATTTCTGTGTGTTCATTTGTCCAATTTTTGATTGAAAAATCAGGTTTGATTAATGCGTAGAGAGGTTTAACCCTTTCTGCGTAATTTAGAATGTATGTTCTTCCAAAATTTAGGAAACCCAGGATGGATTGTAAGTTTGTTTGCGTTTTTGGAGGTTGGAGCAGCGCGCATTTCTCTAGAAAGTTAGCTGCCAAGCTCTTGCCTTCACTTGAAAGCTCATATCCTAGAAATAAGACATTGAGATGGGCAATTCTGGATTTTTTGAAGTTGAATCTGTAGCCCTCAGAGGCGAAGCACAGTATAATGGTGCTCACCCTGTTCAAGTGTTTTTCCCGGTCATCGTCTGCCAGATAGATGTCATCGACATAGGACAATGCCTCATTGTCATAAATTTGTAGTAACTCCGTTACCCTCGCTGAGAATAACCCCGGGCTGTTATTGAACCCTTGTGGGAGTCGACAAAAGTGACGCTGGGTCCCCATTATTGAGAAAGCTGTTAAGTACCTGCTTTCAGGTGCTATGTTTTGACAAAAGAAACCATTTGAGATATCTAATGTGGTTTTATATTTTTTACGCACAATGTTATTCATTAATGCTGTACTATGTGCATTTTGTACTGCAAATGTTTTAGAACAAGTGTTTAAGTGTCTGTAATCCAAAACTAGACGATAGGTGTTGTCTGGTTTGGAGACAGGAAACAAAGGATTGTTCATTGAGGAGGTGCATGTTTCAATCACCCCTTGGTATTCAAGTTGATCTAAGATCTCCCTGACCTGTTTTTTAGCTTCTTGCTTTATTGAGTACTGCCTCTGTGCAGTTGGTTCATGTTTCAGATGTATTTTATGGTGTGGTGAGTCCTCATCCCATCCTACATGATTTTTATATAATGCTGGGGCCTGGGCAACTGCCCATTTTCTGGCATATGTATATTTTAGATGAATTGGAATATGGTTGGAGAAGGCAGGCATAATAATGTCCTCGCTGTGTGGGCAATCCCTGACAAATTGTGGTGGCCAGTCTTTCTCTGCTAGAAGTATGTCATAGCCCCTTGATAGTCTTTCCCAAAAAAGTGCTTTCACCTGTCTAGGTATGTCTCCCTCCATCCGGAGTGTTATTTCATATAACTTTTGTGGAGTACTAACCCTGGTGTCTACAGTCTCAACTGTAATGTACTCATTCAAGTCCACTATCTCCAGAAGTTCCTTCAGGTTCTGGCGAGCTATTGTGACTTCTGCTGCACTGTCCAGCATTGTCTGAGCCCATTCTCCGTTCTTGAGTTGTGTTCTCAGTATCCTCGGCATGTCTGATCTTTAGACCTGCTACTTTCTTTTTGGAGAATTGAGGTTTTGTTTTGTTTTTCGGAACGTGTTTGTCGTTTTTTGATTTCACGCGTTCTTCTCTATGTTCTGACCGTCCTCTTCTTTCCGATGTCTGTGACGAGATCTGAAAGGTACGAGAGGAACGTGTATCAGTATCTTGATACCTGTCAGGTTTTCTCAAATTATCCCTATTCCTGAGGTTATACCTCCTTTCAGAGGGCTCCTTTTGAGGAGACCTACCTCGGGATTGAGAACGTTTCTCGTTTGAATTTTGTTTGTTAGTCTCCCACTTCTTTTTAGAAGATGTAGGAGTTTGTTTAATAGAGTCCTTCTCAGGACTTTCAGATAGTTTTGGCTTCACTGGTCTTCCACCCAAACTATCTCTGCCTAATTCTGCATAAGATTGTTCTATTATTCTGGGTAGCTCAGTTTGATGTTCTGTAACGTCAAATTCCCTTAATTTCTGGCGGATCGCCACTGCTGCTGCCTCCCTTTAATATTAGATAATATTATTGTTGAGACCTGGTCGAAATTTTTCAGTAATTTCATACCTAAATTCAGAGCAGGCTCTGCCCCATATTCGTTTTGAATTTGTTTTAGGACATCTGGTATTACAGCAATTGACGGAATGCCATGTGTTTTAGTATAGATGGCAGCAAAGACTGAGCCCCAAGTGGTGCAGTCTTCCAGTTGTGGTGTGATCCCCATTGGTAAACTGATTGTTAGGATTCTGTGTTTCTCATACGGGCTAGTATTTGGAAATACTGCTTCGAGTTGAGTAATTTTTTGAGCTATCCAAAACGGAATTTGCTCATGTTTTGTGGGCATTTTTCCCATGACTGCGTATAGAGTCTGTGGTGTAATTTTTAGTGTAGTCCCCGGTTGAGGGGTCTGATTTGGAATGGTTAATGGTGGTTGGACTGTGAAAGTCCGCATGACATATTGGACCAATTGTCTGTATATTTTTATTAACTCTGTAAGTTGAGTAAGTAGTTCCTCATCCGTCATTATATCCAGTTCAGGATGAGGTGTGTAGCCGGCTAGAATCGGCCATGTTGCTCCTGGTCTAGCTAGTGGACCGAGCCTGGTAATGTTTCTGTGATGTTTTAGGGCGCCTTTAAACCAGAGCTGATGCTCCTGGTATGTTAGTGGAATTTCAATATCCTCGAAAGGAATATATTCCTCTGGTGGATCATCTTCTTTGTAGAAGTGAAACAGTTTTGTAACTGGATTGGATTCAGGAAATATTACCCATGAATAGAATACCTCTGTCTGAAAGGATTCGTGGGCCTCTATCACAAAAACTGCTCTACCGCCTCTTGGTGGTATGCCGTGTTTTATGAGTTTTATGAGTAGAGTGACGGCTCTTCTTAAGTTTGGATGGATGTCTATAACACCCTCCTCGGTTCCATCTAAACCTGTGATGTTATAAGCTGTTACAGCTGGTTGACCCGCAACGTCACCGTTGTCGGAGTCAGGCATTTTGTTTTTTGAAAAATGTAGAACAAGTTTCAAGGAAACAAAGATAAGGTGCACAATATTTTGGAACACTGTATCCTTCAACGTTGAGCAAACCAAACAGCTAATATATAGGGTACTTCCCTATGTAGCCGTGGCGGATACTTAACCCTGCCCACTCCAGACGTCTTTTGGAGTATATGGGTAGGGGTCTCTGAGAGAAAAGCACGGCTGAGTTACTCAGTATCTAACGTTAAATTACTGCCTTACCAAACCGTTGGGTGCCATGTAGTGTAGCTCCTATTTCCCTAATAGGCTCTGCGCATTGGAATAATATAACCTATCGGTTTGACATAGGACTAAGGTCGGTATGTCCCTATTGAGTATATTAAACTTAATTACTTGTGCCAGCTAGCTCAGAGGCCACTAGAAACTCCTTGATAAACAAGAAGGGAGTAGTTTCTGGCAGCCGCAAAACATGACAACTTTGTTTCCCTTTTAGAATCAGAACGTGTCCCAGAGTCGTAGAAACAATAGATAACTATTTCACTCAGCTCAATCGTGCATGCTTAGTTTTCCCAAAGTTACACAGAAAGAACAGACGGGCGTTTCAATAAAAGATTTATTGAACAGTCTTGTTTCTCGTGTAAGTAAAATGTGCTGTTACGATCACAAGACAGTATGCAAGATAAATAATGTACAGCGTAAGCAGTAGAAATAAATAATACTGCGCTAGCATTATCTTTAGTAGATATTCATTTACATAAATAACATAAACTAAAAATGCGAGTACTCATACGATGCGTGTCTAAGCTAGTTCTACCCCAATGTACCTAACCTAACCTAGGTGTAGGGAGAGGTATGAAGTAGGTGGAGTATTCCTTACTACGGTATACTAAGAGTATGTTAAGCCTAGTATGCCTAGTATGCCAAGAGTCCCTCTAGGTTTCTAGTCAGCTCCATACCTTAAGAATGAGAGAGGTGGGAATCTCTTGCCAGACTCGAACTCCAACACCCCGCGAGGGAAGTCAGATCACTGGAAGCTGGACTCTCTGCGTGCAGGGATGACAGCGTCTTCTCAGTGCGTCAGGCCGGGAAACGGGCTCCTCTGAAGTCGAGGTCTCCTCTGATTTACAAGGGCTAGGGAAGGTATATTTATACCTGAGAGGTACCTCAGAATGTTAGCATTGACGTGAATCGGACAGCGGAAGACGTCATGAATGAACCCCTAAGGTATAACGGTTCATGCATAATAGATGAGTCCTTGAAGAAATCAATAGTCCTGTGCTAGGGAAACTCCCGAAGCCTAAGGGTTTGTTCTTCAAGAACTCTTTGTGACGTTAGGGTGGACGGATGTCAGAGACCATGCCTGTATTTGGAGTGCACGGTTTAATGCCTAAATAAGGACTGGGATTTTATGCCTATATAAGGGCAGGGCGAATTGTGCCTATATAAGGACATGATACAGGAAAGCCCATGTATGGACACCCTAAGAGGAATACAACACTTGTAGGTGAATGTCTAGTTCATATTTAATATACAGCTGTGTAAAGGATCACAAGGTAATGTCTCCAGTGACCTTGTATGCATGTAATTTCGACAGTGCGATTGTTCCTCGAGTGTCTTGATCCACAAATCTGTGATGAAATTAATCCTCGTCAAGGGAAGACAATGAGACTGCAAAGAAGTGAATCTCCACCAAACATGGATACTTCCCCTGAACTATATGAAGAAAGTGCTTCCTTTTTTGGTGGAGATGTCCTTGTATTCCTCTGTATCAAGAACACATAATCAAAATTAGCAGGAAACGTGCATGGGGGCCAAAAATTAATGGGGAAGGCCACATGGAACTGGGGACCCCATCCCCCAGGGTCCGGCCAAGAATTAATGGGGGAGGGGTCCCCCAGCCCAATTTTGGCCACCCTCCCCAGCCCAATTTCAGCCCTGGAGGCCCCATCCCCAGGGGGCCCAGCCTCTTGATGCTGGGTACCCTGGAGACCATCCAGGGCATCACAGTGTTCAGCGTTGGGGACCGCAGGGGTAGCCTAATGCCCCGCAGCCCCTGCCCTCTCCCCACCTCCAGCGGTATCCAGCCTTGCTCCCACATGCAGGGAGCAGCCAAAAATGCTACTCACTGTGTGTGGGAGCAATTTTTTTATCTGCTTTCCTGCCGGCTGTCAAGCGAACAGGAAAACAGATGAAAAGTCAGTTCCCAGCGAGCGGGAGTAGTTTTCATGCTCCAGCCCGCTGGGAGCAGACTTACTGTTTACTCTCTCTTGGCACGACCTGTCAAAGTTCCCGCCGAGAGAGAGCAAACAGCTGTGTCCCAGGGTGGGCACCCTGGGACATAGGGAGCCAGCCCTGGGGGATGGGGGTCCCCAGAGCCATTAATGGTTTCAGGAGGGGGGCCACGCAGCCCCCTCCTTTATTATTACAGGGCCTACCCCAGCGCGGCTCCCTCCCTTTTAAATTTTGGCCAAGTACAGGGAGGTGGTTGTCCTCAGGGACATAAAGGGCCCTGGAGGGGGTTCTGCGCAGCCCCCCTCCTTTGAATTTAATGTTATTGGCCTTGCCCCAGAGTGGTGCAGTAAACAGCCTGGGGTGGGGGGCTGTGCAGCTCCTCTCCTCCATTTTAGTATATTGGCCTGGCCACGGGGATGTTGTGGTTCCCCGGGCCAATATTGGCTTTGGGGAGGGGGGCCATGTGCACTACCCTCCCCAAAATATTTATTAAATATGCTCCCGGGATTTGGCCCACCCAGGGGCTGAAATGCAAACAAGCGCGAGAGACCGCACTTGTTTTGGTTTTAATTTTCATGCGAATTCACAAATTCGTTTTGATTTTTGCAAAAATGCTTTTTGGCCCTGGCAGAGTCCCTGGAGGACCCCACCACCAGGCCTAGGGGTCAGGGTAATTCTACCCTGCCCCCTTCTCTTTTTTGTAACATTTGTGTTTGGGACTCAGCTGAGTCTAAGTCCTCTAATAGCTGCCAACGCTTCCTGGTGGTTGAAGTGTTGGCAGCCAATCAAATCTCGGCACAAAATCAGTTAGATTCACGGAGGGTCTGCACCTCTAGATATCTATGTTTCTTTTTTTTCCAATATGTGTCGCAAGGATGCCAGATTAGACTGGCTGACGGGCGCACTTAATTTCGAAACTGGTAAGTTTCTCTTCCAATTATAACAGTCTCATTCAACGCTTTCCAATGACTTGTGAGTCAAGGATCGTTCATCATTATATATTTTTTTAATTGATAAACCATGACGGTGCTTATAATTGTCTTTTCATACATGTTGCAATTTAAAGCAGTGATTTTTTCAGAACCCAGTGCATTTCGGGTCATTCAAGACCCTTCCTCAGGGGTCTCAGATTAACAGTCATAGAGGCCTGATGTGATATGTATTCCCGCTTTGGAATTTCAATTATTTGAAATTCCGAAGCGGAGGAACTACAGTAGAACTAGAGTATCTCGAGTTAAAATTGAGTGCACTGTGGTATTATTGTATGTTTTTTTTTGTCAATATCTCAAAAACTACTGAACAGATTAGACCAAATGACAAAAAGCACTTTTTCTGGACCAAGATCTTGCTTTCTGCCAAATTTGTTGTAATTCCGTTCAGCGCTTCGGACTGTAGTTGTGGCAAAAATCCTTATGGGAAATTGCATAGGGAAAACATGTTTCAGGACCCCTCTCCTTTTTCTTGGCCCTCGCTTGACGAATCATCCGGAAACTTTCCAGACAGCAGCTGAACTACGTTGCATTCTAGTTTTGAAAATTTGGCGATGATTTGTCAATCTGGCATAACAGTTATTAGCAAAACAGAAAACGCTTTTCCAATGGAAACTAGGTCCTAACTATCACTACCTACTGGCAACCGCCAATAGGTACTTAGCCATTGGCAGTTGTCCCTGGGTGGTTATATGTATATGTGTATATATATATAAGCTTTACTTGACATACTGGATAGATTGTGCTCACTCTCTGCCAAAGAAGTATATTTTGTGTCTGACAACTCCATGACACCGTTTTTTTTGCACTTTTATATAGTGCGAACTCGACCCCAAGGTATTGAAGCGCTTTACATGAGCACCAGTTATGTTACACAAGGACCTATTCATTTTGGATAGGCACGGGGAGATTAAGTGATTTGCCCACAATCACAGGATGTTGAATCAATGCCGAGACTCGAACCGGGTTTCCAAGCTCCAAATTTGGCAGCTCACATTGAACCTGGAATTCTGCTACATTTGGTTATTTTCACAGCAGTCTTTAGCGCAGTCAACAAACTCTAGTTGCCTTTGGAATTCCTAATATTTCGGATATGGTAGGCACCACCCCATTCCTGTTCCTGCTGGCTGCAGGAAGTGGTATCCAAATGTCGAGGACCTCTCTCTAATTCATTGTCTTAATAAGTAACCTGCCATTTAGAACTTTATGGTTTATTTAGCATACTGACTTGCATAATCATACCAAAGTTATACATAGAAAAAAATACCCGCGGCAACAATTTACTTTGCAGAAGCTAGGATACTATCACATGCCTTATTCCCTGAGAATCAGGCTGTCCAACCAGTGCAATAGATGCGAGTATTACAGCCAAGTTTTAGCTCCTATATTTTCTTTGGGTAAAGACACAAGCCCAAACGCCCATTTAACAGGAGTAGATTTCTGAAGGTATGTTTCCAGTGCTTACGTTGGTTAAGCAAGTCATTTGGGATCATCTTGGACAACAATTCTCCACCAGTCACTCTTTTTTAAAACAATCCTCACAACCTTGAAAATGGAGAGCAATGTCCATGTGAAATATGATTCACACCAACAAGAAAATACTGAGGCATTGTGTTACCTTACAGCATACTCATGAAACTAAGATTATGCATTTATAAACTCCACACTTTCTTTCAAACGATTTCACAACCTGGTCCCGACACATATCCCCTGCAAAGTGAGTTTAATTGTGTTTTGGTGTCATTTGGTGGGAAGAGAAGGGGAGAGGGACGGGTGAGAATAAGAAATTATTTTGGAAACGTGAAACATGTTTTGCTTCATATTATATTTTTTATTTTAATTGGAACTTTCCAAGACCAGTTAGACATGAGTCACTGTGAATCGTCATCCTGCCAAATAATCATTTAGTTTGTTTTCAGAGAGTTGTAGACAGTACACAAACTAAGGGTACAAAAACAGAATTAAAACGAAAAAAGGGCAGTTTGTCACATATGCAAATATAGGTAGGCATACTGCTGTTTTTCCCCTTCTATTTCCTGTTCTTTTTTTTACACAAAAAAGACAACCTGGGTTGGATAATTGTGCTCCTCTGTTTATTATATAATTTATTGCAATTTACAATTTCCTTAGTGTTATTTTTAGAACATTTGTCAATCGGAAATTCCTAATCACACTAGGGGGTATATTCACAAGAAGCTATCGCCGAATTAACGGCACTTTATCGCAGCCAAAGTCGTGATAAATATACCTCCCCATTCACAAGCCGGTGTAAACAGCCCACAGCACCAGTTTACCCGCGATAGCAGCCGCAAAAAACATCGCCACAGAGGACCCACGCAACTATCGCTAATGAGATGCAGAGTGGGCGTTCCCGTGCCAAAAGGTGCGACAACATCTCACCTCAACATTCACAACGACCAGCCACATCGGCGATAAAAACACAAAACAGGCGATAAGGCGCGTTAGCACCAGGAAATCTACACCTGCTCTGACCTGGTGTAAAGTCGGACAGCAGCCTGCAAACCAAAAGGGAGCACAGCCCAGGGCTACATCGGAAGTGCAACAGATGCCATGGAGCCACCCATCATGCGGCCCGGACACCCAAGAGTGCCACAACACCCACCGCCACCACCCCCAGGACCACCCCTCCCTGGCACCCCCCCGACCAAAGACATGGCACATCAGCCATACCTAAACATGTACAGAATATTCCGCTTGATGCCGCACAATCACAACTGGTGACATGCATGTGTCGTCACAGAAATGAGCAGCACACATCCACTTTCGAAGCAACAAATGAAACTTTATTAAAATGAACAACGAAATAAAATGAAGACGCATGGCCGCTCCCCTCGGGACAATACATAGGTCACAGCTTGTAAGACAAAAAACCTGATGAGAAGGTGTGTCCTGCGCACATCAGAGGACAGAGAGAGAGCGAAGGAGAGAGAGAGAGGAAGAGAGGGAGGGAGAGAGAGAGTAAGAGAGGGAGAGAGAGAGAGAAAGAGAAGAGGAGAGAGAGAGGAAGAGAGGGAGAAAGAGAAGAGGAGAGAGAGAGGAAGAGAGGGAGAGAGAGAAGAGGAGAGAGAGGAAGAGAGGGAGAGAGGGAGAGAGAGAGAGAACGTGCCGCCCCTGTGCACCCAGGCCACACTGCTCACCTGCTGCCACCGGTGTGTCCCCAACCACGTGCCGGTATGCATAGCAGGACACCAGGTCACACATCTGAGTCAGAGCCGTCAGCTGAAACAGAGCCCAGATACATGACTGGCACAGTACACACACTTGCACAAGACAACATTGCCTGCCCGCCCATGCACACCCAGGCAGAGGCAGCCCAACCCCTCCCGCCGCCCATCGGAGCATGCCCGCCCATGCACACCCAGGCCTCAATGCTCACCTTCCGCCACCGGCGCGTAGACAGGAGGTCCCACAACGTACCGCTGCAAGCCACAAGCCCGGGGCCCGCAGACAAGGCACCCTCCACATCATGCAGCCCCGCTCCGCAGGCCGCCAGGTCTCACGTTTGGTGCTGGGTCTTGATTAAGGCTGGGCGTAGTTCGCGAAGTAGTGCTTCGCGAAGCTACGCAAAGTGCAGTTCGCACTACGCGAGCTTCGCGTAGCACTACGCGAACTGCGTAGTGCACTGTTCGCAATGATTGCACAGTGCCGGATGCTTGTCCGCACTGTGCAATCATTGAAAACGGCAACTTGCACAGTGCGAGCTGTCTTTTACTGCCGCTCGAGTAGATTTTTACTCGAGCGGCAGCTTTCTCAACGCGGACTGGTATTTTCTCATCGCGAGCGGTCGCGAGCATACGCGACCACTCGCAATGAGAAACCTGACCTCCCCGCGTTGAGAATCTCGCCGGGAGGTTTATTTTCCACGCTCGCGATCGGCAACTTGATGTTGCTGATCGCGAATGAGGAAAAGTCTCGCCGGGATAGTCATTTTGCTTGCTCGCGGTCGCCAACTTGACGTTGAGGACCGCGAGCAAGCAAAAAATGACCGCGGCACTACGCTACGCTACGCTACGCGTGTTTGCACTGTGCTACGTGCAATTCGCGTTGTGCGAAGTAACGCAAACTTCGCAAACTACGCGAGCGTAGCGTAGCACTTCGCCCAGGGTTAGTCTTGATTACTCCATGGCAGAGGACATACCAGTGCACCCGGCACCATCGCAGGCTGCACACCCGCTCAGCCTAATGGGTGCCACCAACTCTGGGATCCCGGAAGCGACGCCACATGGCGGTAGGCCCGCGCTGCCCGCTGGCTCTGGCCTACACTGCGGACCAGCAGGGCACACAAAACCTGAGCTGTCGGGACCGCCGGGACGGGGCATCATCGCAGGCTGCACACCCGCTCAGCAGCTCAAGGTGTCACTGACTCAGTGCACCCAAAGTCACCGTCCCGTGGCGGGGTGCCTGTGCCATCCGCAAGGCCTCTGGTGCCATTAACCCTGTGCAACCCCAGTCTGCGCCACGTGGCGGTAGGCCTGTGCCCTACTCAAG
This sequence comes from Calotriton arnoldi, assembly GCA_963921515.1. Taxonomy (NCBI): domain Eukaryota; kingdom Metazoa; phylum Chordata; class Amphibia; order Caudata; family Salamandridae; genus Calotriton; species Calotriton arnoldi. The sequence goes on from CAWUFW010009137.1 coordinate 670,001, forward strand.
GCCTCGGATGCCACTAACCCTGTGCAACCCCAGTCTGCGCCACGTGGCGGTAGGCCTGTGCCGTACTCAAGGCCTCGGATGCCACTAACCCTGTGCGCAACAACTCATGGTCCCTATATGAGTGCGAACCGTGGGACGTCCGTCATCCAGTCACCACCGGAAGAGGGGAATGTGACGTCGTCGGCCCCTTATGTTGGCGGAGTCACATGACCTGTGACGCCTGTGCCTGATGGGTGTGGTGTGTGTGAAAACCTGCCCTCAGGGAGTGGCTGTGACATGCTGACGACTAGACCAGTGACCTGCACACCACCAGCGAGTACGGCTGCGACGGGTAGCAATGAGGGCCCCCCCTCGGGGCGTAAGCGGAGTGGTCTGGCCTGCCGTACACCGGGCCAGTGCAGGGCTTGCAACAATGACACGTGTGATCTTTGCGTGGTCAAGTCCATGTCCGGACAAGGAAGTGACTGATGCGTGTGTCCCTGTTGTAGTGTTCACGGGACCCGGTACACAAATTGCAATGTCGCACCCTCTGACTGGCATCCCACAGGATGAGCATCATTGACGCAAGGGAAGGCACTGCCCCCACATTCATCCACACATCCATACATGAATGACGTAAGACATTACACAGCAGTGCGTCACTGGATGTTTATTTGCACATCCAGTGCCGTCATGCTTCTGGAGCGGTACAGGGCAATGCCGAGCATACTACACAATATGGGCCCGTGGAGGGCCAGCCAGTGTACATCCGGGTATGACTTGTACTGCGGAAGGGTACAGTCCTCAGTCTGTCCGCCGTGTCAATGGTCTTCAAACAGGATGTGGCAGTCCATGTCACTGTCCAAGGTGAGTGCATCGTATTGTATCGGGGGTCCGTGGTAGGTCTTGAGGCCATGTGTGGCACCAAGCAGGAACAGGCAAGGTGGCGGAAATCAATGCTAGTACCTCCTTCTGATCTCAATGCCATCCACGTCCTCATCCCCGGATGTGTGCTATTCCCCACCTGTGGGTGTTGCAGTACCTGCTGTGGCACTGTGTGGCAGTGACACATCAGGTGCCTGTGTGGATACGCCTGTCGCACTGGGAGGCACTGACACACCAGGGGGCGGAGATGAGGATGGTGTGGGAGCGATGCCATGATGAAGACATGCAGGGCCTGGTAGATCCCAGCTACATTTCGCTGATGTGCAGCGGTGGCTGCCATCCTTTCCACCTCCATCCGCACCATTTCCTCCATGAGCCTCCGCATGTGTGCCAGCTCACGGCTGGCATCGCTGGGGCCACTCTGAGCGGACAGGTATTCCTCCCTCCGCGTCATGACTCCAGCGATGTCAGTCAGGGCTCGTTGGAGACCATGGGGTGGACATAGACACCCACGGATGGCGTCCTGTTTGGCAGCCATGAGGTCAAACCCCACCCGCACCTGCTCGGCCGTCTCCCTCTGGCCCTCCAGCACAAGGCATTGGAAGGCCATTTGTTGTTTCTGGAGGTCTTGGGAGCGTGCCGGGGCTGTGGGTGCCTCCTGCTGGGTGGTCTGGGTGGTGGGTGGGGTCTCATCGGTGTAGCTGGGCTGCCCTGATCCTGGAGGTTGCTGGCGGATGAGGTCAATGATGTCTTGGATGGTTTGGGTGTCAATGCTGGTGTTGTCCTCCTCATCATCAGTGAAGAGTAGCTGTGACTGCTCTGCAGGAGGTGTTGCCGATGCCCCTGCGATGTGAGGGGGAGATGGTGTATTACAATGTGTCCACATGTATGTAGCCGCATGGTACAGGTTGACATTCAGACAGCATAGCATTGTACATTGTGACAGTCTGTGGGTCTGGGCAAGGACCCAGGGTCATTATGGGTGTGCACTGTGCCCTGCTTGCTTTTGCATGTGTGCCATTGTAGCCATCTCCCCCCCGTCCCCCCAGTACCTAGTGGTCACTCACCCTGTTGCAGTTGTGTTGTGTCCTGTCGAGCAGTGTCCGGTCCCCCGACTCCGGCCACAGTATCCATACTGATGACTGTCGACACCAGCTCCTCCATGTCATCCAGCTCCAGCTGTGGCGCTGGGCCCCCACCTCCGGTCTGCGTTGCTGCCTTCTGGTTGACGCTGAGTTTCTCCTTGGTCTTCCGCTTGATGTCATTCCATCGCCTCTTGACCTCGTCCATTGTCCGCTTGTGCTCTCCGATGGCATTCACCTTGTCGACGATGTCCCGCCATATTCCAGTTTTGGTGCCCAATGACACGTTGGAGGTGATGAAGAGTTGTTGATGGTGTTCCATCACCTCCGTGACTATGATCTTGTTCACCTGCGGACTGAACTTGGTCTTCCTGGTCTTCTTGTCCTTGCCCTTCCCTGTCCCCGAGGTCCCAGGCTGGTCGTCCGGGGTGCTTGTGGGGTTGCGCTCGTCCTCTGCGCCTGCTGCCTCCATGGTGCTTGGGTGTTGGTCAGTTTGTGTGTGGGTGAATTTTATGCTTTTATGGTGATTTTTGACGCCTGCCAGGTGTGTGTTGCAGGCCTGGCGCTGCTTGTTGCTGATTTCCTCATCGCGCTTTGGCCCATCTTGTGTTTTTTGGTGTTGTGGTTTGTGTTTTTATCTCCGTCATGGTGGTTGTATCGCGGACATTGTCCACGGTTTCGGCAGACTAGCGCATGCTACCACCTTGTTGTGAATTCCACGTTGACATGGGGTTATTTTCCCGCGCTAGTCTGCGATATTGAAAGTTGCATTGCGCTAATCTTGCGGTAGTTATCACACGTTCTTGTGAATATGCCCCTATGTGTACTGAATTTTTAATCAGTTAACATTGCCATGGAAGATTGCTTGCATTTCTCATCCACTGGGTCTGGCACATTATCTCCTTGCCTATGTCGCTCGGTCCGGTCGATCATGCTATTTTTTTTTCTGTCTGGCAACCATCACATGACTACTTTCTTATGTCTCTGTGTCATGCCTATGCGCCACTGCAGCTGCTAGCCGGTGCCGTGGTTTTTCTGGCAGTCAGGGTGTGTGCACCTTCTGCTGAGTGGTCCTGCTTTAGCAGATCTCTCATTACCCCTGCCCACCTGTGATGCTGTGTTCTTAGTGGCTGTGATTCTGCTTCCTAAAGCTCCAGGTGGGTGCTGCATATGGTCAAAATTGGGCGTGGGAGGTGCTCTTCATATGAAACGCAACAGTTGTGATCTGCTGAGCAGCGTGGCAGTTTTTAAGTTCAAAAATACTTTTATTAAAAGAACAGGTAATTTGAATACAATATTATGATGAACAATAGATAGAAAGAAAAAGATGAGAAACGAGAAAGAAAAAGAAAGAATAAAAGGAAGTCACATAGTATAAAACCTCATACAAACATGACTGGATTGGAGTGGCAAAAGCATTAAGATAACTATATAATCAATAAAAATAATGCATCTCATCAGAATTATATAAAATAATATAATAGTAACACAAAAGTGATAATACAATACGAGATAATATCATCAAGAAAATACGAAATGTCACGGAGGTCGAGTAACTTCTTGTTGAGGTGGAGTTCGGGAGAAAGAGTGTTTGGCACTAGAATCAATGAATTTTGTAACAGGTAATCATAGATTCAAACGCTTCGTAGCTAAGTGGATGGGGTGAACAAGTGCTGTGTCCAATCTGTGATTGTAACATACTGCATACCACCAAGCTTGAAATGATAAGTTTGTAAAGTCCTTCCAATTTTTAGTAATCTGCTGGAAAGCAACTGCCAATAATAAATCAACAATCTTTACATTGGAAATGCAATCATCCCAAATGGGTGATAAACTACCTAAAAATAGATGCGTAATAGAAAAAGGGAAATTGGAGTTAAAAATTAAATTGATTTGAGCCCAAACCATTTTCCAGAATGAATAAACATGTGGACACATAAAAAGTAAATGTTTCAAATCAGCAAATGGGGAGGAGCAAGACCAGCAAGTATCAGGTATATCCGTATGTCTCTTGTGTAATGTGACCGGATGTAGTAAAAGCCTATTATAGATAAAAAATAATGTTTGTGTGGTGTTAGCTGCTCTAGATGTTTTCCTGATCTTAGACCATATTTTATTCCATAAAGAAGGTGACCAATTCACTTCGAGATCTTCCTCCCAAGATAGTTCAACCTTCGTCTTTTCTCTATTTGAACGTGAAGAGCGGATATGGGTGTAAATGGTGGAAGCTTTGGGGTTAGAAAGTAGGAGCGTGTGTAAGCTGTTAACCGGGAAAGGTACAGGGTGAGATAAAATTTGAGTATATGCGCTTAAAAGAGCTTGTTTAATCAAAGTATACTTGGAGTGGAAAGAAGGGGGTAGGTCAAAAAGTTGACTAGCTTCAGAAAAAGACAAGACTTCATTTTGAGAAAAAAGCTGATGTGTCCATATTAAGCATTTATGTCTCCGGGATTTCCAAAAAAAGGGTTTACCATGAATCAAAATAGATTTGTGATGCCATAATGTAGAGTTAAAGAAGGAGTCCTGGTCAGTAGGGGGTGTTGTTTGAATGGGTTCCTGAAGCTTACATGTGTGTTTGAGAACAGAGGTAAAAATAGATTGAGGTCTGCGGGTGAAAGAAAGGATTTCCTTGAATGAGAAAGGCGAGAGAAAGGAGCGTTCAAGATCAACCCATAGAGGACAATCTACTGAGGATTCAGATAACCATCTAGAGGCCTGGCGAAGTAAGAAAGATTTTTGGTAAGTAGGAAAGTCAGGATAGTTGACTCCGCCTTCTGCTTTTGTTTTTACTAATCTCAGCAAGGACATACGAGATTTTTTGTTATTCCATAAGAAAGAAGATAGTATGGAATTGATTTTTGTAAAAAATTTTAAGGGAATGGGAATTGGAATATTGGAAATAGTATATAGAACTATAGGGGCAAGCATCATTTTAAAGGTGTCCAGGCGACCCCACCATGAGAGGTATAAGGGATGCCATTTAGTTGTTAGAGAGGCAATTTTATGTATACATTTCTCCATACAAAGATTCAATGTTGTTGGAATTAAAGGTGTAAAATAAAGACCTAAATATTTTATATGATGTGGGTTCCAAGCAAAATTTGAAGATTTGAAATCGTCTTTGAAGGTAAATTTGGTTAAAGGAAGTATTTCACATTTATCTTTATTAAGCTTATAATCAGAAACAGAGGCGAAGAGATCTACTTCTTGTAGAAAGGCAGGTACAGAGGATTGTGGGTTAGAAAGAAATAATAAGATATCATCAGCATACGCTGCTAATTTAACTTGTATGTCATGAGAGTCAAATCCTTTTATGTCATAATTTTGACGGATTCTGGACAGAAAGGGTTCTAAAGCCAAATTAAAGAGAAACCCCATTGACAAAACGGCTGCACGTGGACTAGAATATAAAATGGAGATCAAGGAAATGATCTTTGGGCCAAAACCAAACCATTTGAGTGAATGAAAAAGGTAGGACCAATTAACTCGATCAAACGCTTTTTCCGCGTCTAGGGCCACTGCTGCTAATGAATGTGGTAAGTGGGTAGCTTTTGATAAGATATCGAAAAATAAACGGGTATTATCAGAAATAAGGCGACCTTTGACAAAACCAGATTGTTCTGCACCCAATAATTGAGGGAGGAAAGATTCAAGGCAAATAGCCAAGGCTTTAGAAAAGATTTTATAATCAATGTTTACAAGTGAAATGGGTCTGTAATTCTTACAATATTTTAAGTCTTTCCCTTCCTTGAGTATTAAACAAATTAAGGCATCCAAAAAGGAACCAGAGGATTCTCCAGACTGCATGAAGTGGTGTAAAAGAGTCGTTAATTTGGGAAGAAGAATTGGGCCGAAGTGTAAAAAAACTCAACCGCTTTATCTTTTTTGAGTGTTTGCAGAGCATGAAGCAGTTCCTGTTGTGAAATGTTAGATTCTAAAGTGGTAAAATTAAGTTGGGTGTTGGAGGATCTGTGAATGCCTGAGAGAAATTGTGAAAGGTCGGACTCTGAAGGTGTGAATTCAGGTGTGTATAATGATTTATAAAAAAGAAGAAATTCATTTAATATCTCTGAATCTTTAGTGTGTAAAGTGTTATGGTCATCTAAAATGGAGTCAATATCGAACTTATTGTGTCTAACTTTCAAATAGTTTGCTAAGAGCTTGCCAGCCTTATTTTGACCCCCGTAGAATTTTGCGCTGGATTTCAACAAGTAAATTGAGGCATTATCAGTCGATTCCTTATTAAATTGCAATTTTGCTTTGATGAGTTGTGAGAGACAAGATTTGGATTTCGAGGAGTAATAGGAGTGCTCCAATCTCTTAATCTCAGACAGAAGATCATTAGTTAGTTTACATACGTTTTTATGTTTTCTGGAAACAAAACCAATGATGAAATCTCTGGCAGCAGCTTTAAATGCATCCCAGATTACAGAGAAGGGGAGAGAATCAGTTTGGTTTAATAAAAAATATTCATTAAAAAAGGAGATAAAAGAAGAGTTAAATTTCGGATCTAGGAGAAGTGAGTTGTTGAATCGCCATCTTCTGGGTAAATTAGACCTTGGTATTATATCCAATTGAATGGAAATGGAGCGTGGTCTGAGATTAATATGGAGCCAATACCCGCACTTAGTGATTGAGAGATATTATGTGAGACAAAGAAGTAATCTAAACGAGATTGGGTTTGATGAGCTGGAGAATAAAATGTAAATTCCTAGTAGTGGGGTTGCAAATTCTCCATGCATCTACGAGTTTATATTGTTGAATAGTCTGAGTAAATAACTTTTGAGCTTTATGAAGTTTAAAAGAGACAATTGAACTTCGGTCTATAAAAGGGTCTAACACTTGATTGCAGTCACCAGCCAAGATGAAATTTTCATCAATGCAAGATGAAATTTGTTGGGATAAAGATAACCAGAACATGGGATCTCCATTAGCGGGGGCATAAACATTAAACAAAGAAATCGGAACACCACCGATTTGTAATTTAGTGTATAACCATCTTCCTTCATCATCAGCTTGCTGAGAAAGAAGACTAACATTAATCGATTTGTGACAAAGAGTTATCACACCATTACGTTTGCCATTGCCTGGTGAGAAAAAACATTCCCAACCCATCCTTTCTTCAATTTTAAAGACTCTGTGGCAGTTAGATGAGATTCTTGTAAAAAAGCAATATCTGTTCCCAATTTAGGCAAATGAGTTAAAACACGTTGTCTTTTGATAGGAGAGTTCAAACCTTTGACATTCCATGATATAATTTTCAAGGACATAAAAACAACAACAAAGTAACAAAAATATGAAGATCAAAGTAGTTCATCAGGAAATAGAAAATGGAATATGCAACAATCCAACTGTGAGAGCATAAATTGCAACAATAAAGGAAATTCAAAAATACTGAATGCGAATATGAGTGTGAGGCAATAAACCATGAGGAGGAAAAAGAAAGGGCAGAGAAAGAGAAGTGAGATGGAACAGAAAAGAAAGAGGAGAGGGAGGAAAAAACAGAAAGAAAAACAATAAAGAAAGAACAACATACCTACATTCAAAAACATCATGGGAAGGTGGGGGAAGGTGAGACCACATGGAAGGACGGCACGCCTAGGCTTGACGGAATGTAGAAAAGGGACCGGCCAAATCGTTTGTTTCACAACGGACAAGGATAGATGGCAGGAAAAAACAAGGGCAACCCTGGGGAAAAGAAATAAAGAGAACGGTAACTGTAAAAATGAATTAAATTTGTGAAATGGGTTAACATAACAAATAAATTTGAAAAAAGATGAATATGACAAAGGGTAAACAACAACGAGATAAAAAGTCATACATTAGAGCTCTGTAACGTTAAAATTCAAGTGAGGAAATTACAATCATGACTCAAAAAAGAACATCAAACGTGATGAGATGTTACAGCCCCAGAAAATTCCATGGAGTCTGTCTTGCAGGAGTTGATGAAGCTTTGTAATTTGATAGGTTCATCGTATATCGTTGTCTTATTTTTGTAAGTAACTTTAAAGAGGCATGGATGGAAAAGACCGTATCGAGCCCCCATGGCTCGGAGATCAGGTCTCAGACTGAGAAATTCTTTACGTTTGATTGCTGTGGCCCTGGCGTAATCTTGAGCGAAAAATAATGTGGAGCCTGACCATGAGACACGTTGTATTGACTTAACTGCTGAAAGTACCTTGAGTAAATCCGTATATCCAAGAAAGTACATAATAACCCCTCTAGGTCTTCGAGAAGAGGCTGTATCTGTGCGTTGATGTACGAGTCTATGAGCACGTTGAATGTTGAGAGAAGTCTCCTCTGGCAGATGTAATAGTTTGGAAGGAAAGATTTGAAAAAAGAAAGAGGGTCCGAGCCCTCTGAGCCCTCCGGCAGACCATAAATACGAAGATTAGTTCTTCTATTTCTGTTTTCAAGATCTTCAACTTGGCGTTGGAGTGAGGAGACTTGAGATTGGAGAATATTAACTTTTTCATCTGTGTGTGCATAGGAGGAAACATTATGTTCCACAGAAGTGAGGCGATCATTCATCAGAGACCAATTTTCTGTCAAAAATTGCATCTTGGTATTTGTTTCCTCCATGAAGGCACGAAGCGCACGTATCTCTTCCAGTAGCATGTCTAAAGAGACAGGTGAGGAAGACTTCGGAGGAGAAGGAGGGTCTTTTTTTAGTCGTTTAGTTGTAACCTTCACAGCTGTAGGCACGGTATTGCATGAAGAAGGCACATTTTTGGATGTAGCAACCAAAGAATCTTCCATTTCGGAGAATTCCGTAAAAATTCTTGAGTTTTTAATGAAGGTCTGTGACACACGAGGTGTAAGAGGTCCCAATTTTTTCAGTCTGCCCATAAGAAACCACAAATATAGAAATTTTGTCTTTCAAATACATAGAATTATTGTCAAGCTTAGAGAAAAACAGCGACCCAAAAGTGCAAAGAAAAATTGTGGCAAGGATGAGATACGAGGACCAGGTATCAATTGTAACAAACTGGATGAAATTCACCTAGGCGATGATCCTATACAACCTCACCAAGCACTTAATTGGGGAGCATTTGATGCATTCAAAATGGTGGTCGCAAAATTCAGAACCTGAAGGAAAATTACGACATTAAGAGAGGCAAAATGTTTCTCAAAAGAGGAGCTCTGAAGTTATCATGCACAATTCAGAGAAAAAAGAGCACATTTGACAAAAAATAGTGGCTCCAAGAAGCTCCAGGAAAATATTGTGAGAAGTCAGCAGACAAAATGGCTGCCGCAGCGTGATTAAAAGAAGTTAAAGTAGAGGGCAAGCCATTACAGACTTCTTAGGCATGTAGAGCCTTGTTGGACTTATTAAAAAGTCATTTGGTGAATGAAAAAAAGAAGGTTTTTCAGAACCGAGGGGTAGTGTTAACTTCCTCCGGTGACTGAATGCGGTGAAAACGTTGCGCCCAAAATGGCGGTCGCTGTATCTGGAGGAGAGGTGGAAGATGCGTCATGAGGGAAAACAGCGTGGTCGTTGCCGGGAGTGCTCCGAAACTCAGCCCCGGGTATCAGGACATCTTCCTGAGCAAAGCCGCCCGTATCACGGAGAGGTTGGAGGCTTTGAAGTGTGGCCAGTCTGCTCCGTCCCGAGGAGCCCTACATCGGCGCCGCAATCCACCACGGGCGTCAAGCCACGCCCCCCAGCGTGGCAGTTTTTGTCCCCCTCATACAGCGGTTGCTTCTTAGGCCCACATACGATGAGGTCTGCTGCCTGGCCTGACGGAGAACTTGCTTGCCTCCCCCTCCCCTGTGCTCCTGACTACCCTGCATTTGTTTCCAGGTTCTAGTGGCTCATGATGGGTGACAATTTAGTGCATTTTGGACAACATATTCTGGGGCAGGTTTACAAGCCCCTTGCGACATCTTTACGCCGCCGTTGCATCACTTCTGTGACACAGCGGCCTCGTAACCAATGCGTCACATTGCGACATATTTACAACGTGATGCATCTAGGGAGATGCGTCACGTTGTAAAGCCCTGTGCTACATTATACCTGCGTCAGGTATAATGTATGCAGAGGTGGCGTTCCCACGCAGGAAAGCCTCGTAAAAGTGACGCAGTGAAATCTACAGGATTTCACTGAGTCACTTTGCGACGCCACTCCGTCAAACCCTTGCGCCTGCTTGAAGCAGGCGTAAGGAGTGATGCAGCATGTTAGGAATAGGCATTCCTAACCATTGCTGGAGTTGCGTCGTACTTGCGACACGACTCCAGCAATGCGCTGCCCTTACGCCGAAAAGATGCGTCACTCATCTGTCTATCCTTGCGGCACGGTGCGCCACATTGTAAGTGCGGCACATCCATGGTGGTGCAAGGGTTTTTTTACGTGGCGCAATTTAACTGCCGCATCCCTGCTAATATGCAGGGATGCGCCAGTTCTTGTAAATCTGCCCCTCTGTGTTCAGGCCTTCGTTCAAGCTTTGTACCTTTGCATGTTTGGAGTCAGTCCCGATTGGGCTGCTGGCTCTTGTTGCCTCTTGTTATGTTGGGGTGGGCTTCCTCCTCAGACATGTGCAATGTCCACATGTGAAAGCATTGTGCTGCAACATTTGGCCCATGGAATTTGGCAGACCTCCCACAGTGGGGACAGTGGTAATAGTAAAGACCCACAAACAAGCAGGTTTGTTAGTATTCACATCGTTTTTGTCACTAGATTACTGCTCTGAAGAAGTTTTGAGACGTACTCCTTTCAAGCAGACGAGAAGATCTGTTTCAGAGGAAACAATTCCAAAATAAGCAAGAGTGTGGAGGAAGGCAGGGAAAATATATTCCCAGTGAAAAGGAAAAAAAGTAATTTAAAAGTGCAGATGCATTTCAGCATCACTCATCCGTATACAAAACATTTACAGTAATCTACTAGTAAATACTAGAAGTACGCCTGTAATTCTTTGCGAAATCCAAAACACTCAGAAATGTACTCAAAATGAATGCGTACGCCGGCATGAGTAAATTAAGGCATTGTTATGAATCAGATCCAATATGGCAAAGGCACTTCGTTGAATTACAACTATTAGATAAGCAAGCAGTGGCCCTTATTTTTGGATTTGGGGCAATTGAGTACATGCTACCCATGTTGCAGGTGAAAAGACATCTGCTCATGGGTTCCACTGCCCATGTGTGTCATAAATATCTACTATTATGCTCTGAACAAAACACCCAGTTTTCAAAGAGTAGATTGATGGCAAAGTGCTTACAAATGGAAGAAGCATGTGTACTCCCTTTGAACCTCGCAACTATATTCATGAAGCAGAAGCATGCCTCACAAATTGCCTGCACATTGATTACTGTTCTTCTAAACTTATGCAATGCCAGCTGGTGAAATAAATCTGACGTGTGTGGAGTTGTATACTACAACAAAAAACAACACGATGTCCCCCCTGGGTCACATTCTAGACCCTCATTATTCACCTACTCACCGTTTTGGCCGAACTACCAGGATGCTTTAGTATATTAGAACATTTGTAGCCTCAGACCAGTTTTGGCTAGCTGAGGCCTTAGCAGAGAAGTATAGCTTGAGTCCTGTGGCACAGTGAGCACAGGACGCATGTCTCACCATACCCGTTGCGGTTAGGGCATCTATTGCAACAAAGAAAGTGATGGAAGGGCTGCTTGAATGAATCTCACACACTGGCTATCACTTGAGACACATTCCAGGCCTTTGTTTGTTACTCACCATGCCACTCTAGGTGGAGGCGAAGCATATGGATATCAGTTTTGGTCCTGCGCCAATAAAAACAGTCAAGTTCAATCTGCGAACCAGATGGGAGTGACACAAACTCCAGACTGGTTTTAGCCTCCGTAGATCTCATCATTGAGTCCTCTGTCACAGCTGATTATTGGCCACATATCCGGACACACCCATCGTATTAGGACAATTATTACAACACGCAACTAAGTGATGAAAGAATTATTGAATTAATCTCAGCCACGGGGTAAAACTTTGGGCTGTATTCAATACCATCATTTTTCACCAGCTTTGCCACTCTAGACAAAGGCCAGCCATATGCAAATTAGTCTTTCGTCATGCTCTAAAAGGAGTAGTCCATTCAGAACTGCCCTGGTAGGTCCCGGTCACACAAAAACAAACAATGGGTGACTTTTTGGAAATTGGCTAGGAAATAGATGCTAGCATTTACTAGATTGGGACTTGGTTTGGAACCGGAGTGGCTGTAGTGTATAGGAGAAAATAACGTTCAAAACACACAGCTGTGGTGCAGATAATGCATTGAGTTAGGCCACAACCACTAATGCATATGTGTTCTGGACAGAGCCTGATGCTAATAGATGCAGTACAGCATGTATATTTTACATGCCCTGGGATTGCATGTGGCATACATGTTGTTATCTCCTGTGACGGCTATTTGTACAAGGAAGCTAATATGATATTGTTGCTTAGTGCAGAAGTCGCTGTCTGTGTCACTGTCATTCTGGCTTTTCTGTAAAGCTGTTTCAAGGGGGATTGTGTGTAGATGAGGTGTATAGGTCTATAGTAATTTCACATTGTGTGTATCTGTTGTCACTTGGGGTAAGATTTTGGTGCTAATTGCTCCAGCCCTGGCTAGCTCTACATTGTTTGGGATTAAGTTTTGTTCCAGCAGTCTATTTCTGGGCCCACAATCTATTTTCATCGGCATGTTTATGCAAGCATATGCAAGCAATTCAAAACTTTTCTTTCTTCTGTGCGTTTTTCTAAGCAAATACACAGCAATATGAAAGCAATTCAACAATTAAGCCCGCCTGCCTGCTCCGCTAAAGGAAACTCGATTTCCACTTCCACAAGGTAACTAAACTATTGTTATAAATGGAGGTCTCTAGTTGGGAGAGGTAGTTACCTTTGTCTAAATAGGGACCCTTGCTTCTAGTCAGGGTAAGGGGGATGCACACTTTAGATAACCCCTGCACACCCCCTTGGTAGCTTGGGACGAGCAGCCAGGCTTATCCCAAAGGCAATGTGTAAAGTATTTGTACCAACACTCACAGTAACACAGTGAAAACACCACAAAAGGGCACCACACCAGTTTAGAAAAATAAAATATCTTTATCTAAACTAAACAAGACCAAAACGACAAAAATCCAACATACACAGTTAAAAATATGACTCAAAAGGTTTCAAGAACTTGTACCATAGAAAACTATGGATGCGTGACTTTTCACCAAAGTACCTGTAGATGCGTCAAAGTTCACAAGCCAAACAGCCGCAGCTTTGGAAAACAAAGAGATGCGACACTCCTGAGACCTTGGGGAGGCGATGCGACAGTTCTGCGACACGCAGAGGATGAGTTGCGTCGAATCCAGTCTGTATGGGGAGTGATGTGTTGATTCTTCATGACTGTTCCGGTCCGTAGGTGATGCGTCAGGAAAGTGTGCCGCACAGGTACGATGCGTGGAAATCCGGGCTGCTTCAGCGATCGATGCGGCGGTGTCGAGCGGCGCTGCGTCGGTCCTATTCAGCCGCGATCCCTCGATGCATCGATTCTTGCAGCAGAGACAGGCGCTGCAACGGTTTTCGCAGTGGCATGGCGATGCTTGGAAATTCTTCTCGCGCCGTCGAGGTGCATCGAGAAAACAGCCGCAAGAAGAGCGATGCGTTGATTTTAGAAGTTGTTCACGTTTCTTCTTTCTTCCAGCTCCCAAACAGCAGCAACAACCTCCAGAGGCCCAAAACTGGCACAGGCACCTCTTGGCAGGCTAGAACTCACAGCAGCAGAGTTCAGGGGAGCTGGGGGTGAAGTCTTTGTGTCCCTGAGACTTCAGAACAGGAGGCCAGCTCACTTCAGGCCCTTGGGGGTCTCCTTCAAGAAGGGGACACAGCACACAGCAAAGTCCTTCTCCTTTCCGTGGCAGAAACAGAAACTGCAGGCCAACCCCAGACACACAGCAAGGGCAGTACTTCTCCTCAGTCTCTCCAACTCTTCTCCTTGGCAAAGGTTCCTCTTGAATTCCAGGAATGATCTAAAGTCTGGGGTTTTGGGTCTGATACCTATACCCCAAAATGTCTTTGTTCTCTTTGTGCAAGGGGCTCTGAGCCCAGTTCAAACTAGTTCTGGGGGGCACTCTGCAAGTGCACAACAACATCCATTGTCAGTGTGAGCCTTGGCTCCAGACACACCACAGGGGGGCGGAGCCAGCCTTGTGGAAGGCAGGCACAGCCCTATTCAGATACAGGTGCTACTCCTCCCACCACTCCAAATGCAGATCATGCCTATTCAGCCTAGTGCTGACTCATCGGGACTCCTGGAGCCACTGCACCTACCCAGCCCCTCTCACTCCAAAGCCAGACAGTCAATCCACAAACAGGCAGATGCACACAAGATGGTTGAACAAGAAAAAAGCCACTTTCTAAAAGTGGTATTTTCAAACACACGATTTAAAAACCATCTTTATTAAAAGATGTGTTATTAAATCCTGAGTTCAAGGATACCAAACTCCATTTTTCCATCTTATCCCTATGGGAAGATATGCTTGTAAAATGTTACAAAGCATTCCCCATTCTGTCCTATGGGGCAAGATAGCCTTTCAATAGTGAAAAACGAAATTTGCAGTATTTCACTATCAGGACATGTTAGACACTCCAGTACATGTCCTACCTTTCACATACACGGCACCCTGCCCAGGGGGGTACCTTGGGCCTACCATAGGGGTGCCTATATGTAAGAAAAGGGAAGGTTAGGGCCTGGCAAGTGGGTGAACTTGCGACGTCGACATGGCAGTTAACAAACTGCGCACAGGCACCACGGTGGCAGGCCTGAGACATCTTTTCAGGGCTATTCATGTTGGTGGCACAATCAGTGCTACAGGCCCACTAGCAGCATTTGATTTACCAGCCCTGGCACACTCAGTGCACTTTACTAGGGACCTACTGGTAAAACAAATATGCCAATCAGGGAGAACCAATCACAATATCAATTTACACAGGGAGCACTTGCACTTTGACACTGATCAGCAGTGGCAAAGTGCCCAAAGCAGCTAAGCCAGCAAAAACAAAATCCAGCACAGCATCAAAAACACAGGAGGTAGAGGCAAAAAGTCAGGGAAAACCATGCCAAGGATGCAAGGTCTAACAACTATTCTTCTATATTCTAAATTGTTACTGCCTCCAAATGAAATCTCGACCAGCGCAACTTCACCCTGATTGATACTGTTACTCCCTGTGCACCTGAGACCAACTATACCAATCACTAATCACTATCACACAAAGAAAATTCCCTATCTACAAGATGTTATTTGTCTACGTCTCACAACAAACACCACAACACAGCAGACAACTTCACACAGTGTCTTCTACACTGAGACCGCCACATACGTGTGTATCCTGGGATCTTAGGCCACAATGGATCCGATAACCACTTCATCTTCAACTTCTTTGCATTAAATGCCACACACACACAACTTTTTCAACTTCGCATAACATCACACAGCCATTTCAATAACACCTCAGTCTTAACCAAAGCAATCGCAACGTGCATCCCTATTAATACTCACTTTCCTTTGCTGCCATAAGTCGTCTCAACTCTGTAGGTACTCCATCAATCCTTCGGCCAAACCATAGAATTTTTGTCTTTTTAACTGGACAGGGAAATGTTTTTCTCAGGCACCCTAAATCCTTCATGTCAAGAAGCAAAACCATCCGTCGTGTTACTAAGTTTTGTCGCAGCAGTCTTGCCTGGGTCCACAATCTAGAAATCTATTTCATTTATTTTTATCAGTTCAGTTAATTTTGAGGCACACCCTTAGAGGCTTTGGTCCTCCCATGGATCTTGCTCACCACATTGAGGGGTGAGGAATTACAGTGTCTTCTGTCGGTCACGCAATGAGGACCCATAATTGGTAGCCAACTTTGAAATTAGGGATCAAGTTTAAGTACACTACCCTCAGGACCATGCTATAAAGATAGAGAATAACAACAGTAAGACCGAACCTCCTAAAGAAATTCAATCTAGCCAGAATCATACAGTCCAGTAGCTTTGCTGTAGCAGCCCAGAATAATCGAAGAAGAACCTGATGTTCTGAAAATAATCTATGACTATCTCTAATATGCATAAGAAATGTAATTTATAAAGGCACAGTCTCTGTGGAAAGAACATTTAAACACAAATAATGAAAGGCTCAAACAATTTTAGGATATATCTGTTATTGTATTGAAAAATCCAATATCGGGGGCGTGGCTTGAAGCGTCAAGATGGTGGTCGCACTCTAAGAGTGCTCCGGACCCCTCCGTCATCCGCTCCAAAATACGCTACCATCAGCAGCCATCCATCCCTCTAACCCGTCACCAATACCTCGCCATAACCCATACTACATGTCCATGGTGTGGAGCGCCGCAACAATGGACGCAGTGCCCGGCTCCTATCCCAAGTCTCCAGACCGCGCGGACCCCAACATGGCGGCGCCCGTTTTCCAGGCCTTGCGGCTGTAAGCTCTGCCTGGCGCCGGGAGGCCAGCAATGGGCACACCCCACCTGCGGGCCCTTACCTTCCCCCCATGGTGACTTGCCGACCAGGCGCCGGGTGGCTCACCTTACAATGGAGGACAGAGTAGCTGTGCGGCCATGAGACGATCCCTCTTCAAGATTGCCTGGAGTGGAGCATCCAACGGTGCGGCCCGAGGTGCGGCCTCCCTTCCTTCGGCTGCATCCCTGAGGCCACTGTGGGGGCCTGCGCCACCGGGGCTGAGCCCAACTGGCGGGCTGAGCGGAGGCTGGTGGATCGGCTGCCATCTCCGGCAGTGGGGACTCTTCATCTGGGCTCCACCCTTCTGGGCGCTGCGATCCGGCAGGCGGAGGGCAGCCCAGGCCTCGACCTGGACCGCCGGGCCGGAGTGCGGTAGTGACTCCTGCGGGTGCCATCTTGACTGGTAGGCGCGCAGCGGGCGGACCAGACGGTGTGGTGCAGCTCCTGCTGACTGTCCCGGTGAGTGCAGGAAGCAGCGGCGCTTGGGGCTTGGAGGCCTGCCTTGGGCGAATTCCCCGACCTGATCTGGCCGCGGTCCCGAGAACGCCCATCGTGACAGGCCCACGGGGGTAGATCGGCTGTCTCGATCGGGCAGCAGGGGCCTCAGGAGAGGCTCCCCCTCCGCTCTTGCGCCTGCTCGCCCTGGGCAGGTTCAGTTCTGCGGCATTGCGGCCCTGGGCACAGACCCCCTAGACGTTTGAGGGCCTTCTCCCGCTCTCTGCTGCTCCCACTCTCTGCTGGCCCAACCTGGACCCAAGACCCCAAATCTCATAAAAGGGTGTCCTGCTAGCCAGGGCCCGAAGAAACCTGGCACGAAATCAGAGGGGCACCCATACACAGGGATTGTCGGTGGGATCGCACAGGGCTGACTCCTGAAGCACTCCTCCATGACCCATTGGAACCTGCGGGTCTGCGCAACCCCGGGCCGGCCCTTGGACCCTCGGTGGGGCACTACGTACAACACGAGAAACGCACAGTCTGCACAGATCCTCAGAACTGACACCTCGGGGTCCCAGCCGACGCGGAGCGGTGCTGCACAGGGGGGCCCTCCGGGTGGGGACAGGACTGCCTGGTTGCCTCTGTGATCCTGACGGGGTGCAGCGTCCGGAGTCCAGCGCTTGGAACCTGGTCTTATCCCCGGTCGCGCAGCACCTCCTGGCAAACAGTACCACAGAGAGACAGCCAGGTCTTGGGCACAACCAACCCCTGACCGGAATCGATTGCCTCTCACCCTACCGATCTATGGCCGTGCATCAGTAGAGCGCCTCCCCTCTCACGGCGACCTCACCTGACGGCCATAGCAGCTCCAACTGGGCAACAAGTGGAGTCCCCCCCTCGCAGCAAGCAATCACTAATCGCCCACGAAAGCCCTGCACCACCTGCATGTTCCAGCCACTACCCTCCCAGTGGGACTGTCTGTTCGCTAGCAATACCAGTACCTATCACTGGCCCTCTCTGATCCTCCTAGCCATGGGGAGAGACCGGGGACCAAAGCCACCGGCGACTCAGACCACAATGGACCAATTCACAGTTAATGACCAGGAGACCCGGTCCAAAGATTCAGAAGGATGCACTCCAGTGAACGGGGACCTCAACCCGATCCTACAAGCCATCTCCACCTCGCAGGCCTCAGTCGAGAACAAGATTGGAGAAGTCTGAGTCGACATGGCCCTGCTCAGACAAGACCTTCGCAACGCAACGGCCAGGATCACTAAAACAGAATCTCGTATCTCCTCAGTCGAAGACGATGTTGCCAGCCTAAAAGAGCAGATGACTCGCCTACAGACCCAAGCCAAAGAACTTCACAGGAGAGCAGAGGATGCAGAAAACCAATCCAGGCGCAATAACTTGCGCCTAGTGGGATTCCCGGAAGGAGCTGAACATGTACCGATGGAATCCTTCATTGAATCTTGGATTAACTCCTGGATGCCCAAAGATTCGCTCTCTACTTGGTTTGCCGTTAAGCGAGCCCACCGTTCCCTGGCTCCAAAACCTCCCCCGGGTGCCCCCCACCGACCCATCATAGCACGAATCCTCAACTTTAAGGACAGAGATCTGATCCTACAACAAGATCGTGTCCGGAAAACCGTAACTTACCACAATCACACCATCATGATATTTCCGGACTACACCAGGGAGGTCCAAACACAGAGACGCCCCTATACAGACGTGAAACAGAAACTATGCACACTCAATCTACAGTACAGGCTCCTCTTTCCAGCGAGACTACGTGTGGTCTTTCAAGATGAAACACATTTCTTTGACAGTCCAGAGGCGGCCTGGACCTGGCTGACAGAGGAACGTCCCCTTCGGCTCCAATCCATGTCCACGGTCCCGGGGATCAGGCTGCAGATGCACCTAACTCTGCCCTGCGGAGAAGACGCACGCAGCCTGCAGAGGCCGGAAGACGGACAGGACCGGATAGAGCTCTCCAACAGCTATGTCTCCAAGATCCCAGCTCCAGGCCCTATCACCGAGACCCCAGCACCCACACGATGCCAGCTCCCGTGACCGATCACCTACAGCAGTGGTTCCCAAAACCTTTCAACCTGCGGCTCCCTTGACCCATTGGTCATTGCCCGTGGCTCCCCACAGTTACTTTTTTTGGAGGGTGGGGGGATGTAAGACTGGCCTCGGGAGTACTTGCATTTTTCTCCCTGAAAATAATTGGGTTGAAGCTGATGAAGGTATTATAATCATATACTCAGGGTGTTTCGTATTACTAAGGCAGTGCCTCTAATAAAGTATTCCTAGTTACACTTCTTTGCCCATGTCTTTTTTAGAGTACCCTCTCAAACATTTTTATCCCACTTACAGTGCTAGATAGCACCCCTATGCATGTAGGCCCCATTGCCAAAGTGTTTCTTCCCTTATTTGCATGTGTGAGAAGTTGGCCTGGCATATGCTGTCCACTAATTATAGTGGGCACCTTGCACCAGTCCAAACAACCCCTTATTGGAGATAGGTTAAAGACAACCTTATTGAAAGCTATCCTAGTGGTAGCTATGGAGAGCAGCCTTCAGGCTAAGTCTTGAAGGAATGTAAAGCAGCTTGTTTTACCAGTCTATAATCTCTTGAGTGACCAAATGAAAGAGCACCACACCAGGTATATATTCAAAATATATGTATTTATTGCTAAACACACCCCTCTAGTCTCTTTATGAGGCTAGAGTTCGAAGTACATAAGTTATAAGTTATTAAATCACAGTAATAGCACAAATACACGTTTGGGCCCTAGGGGCGTACTCAAACCATATACCAATAAAGTGGTATGCGAACCACGACTGAACTAGACACTAGGCC
This sequence comes from Calotriton arnoldi, assembly GCA_963921515.1. NCBI lineage: Eukaryota > Metazoa > Chordata > Amphibia > Caudata > Salamandridae > Calotriton > Calotriton arnoldi. The sequence continues at coordinate 689,724 of CAWUFW010009137.1, forward strand.
TAGAGCCTCTAGAAGTGCTTGGACCACAAGGAACCACCCAAGGTAGTGACACAGGGGACCTACGGGAGATGCGTGCAGTGTAAATACACAACCGCGATACGCCGTTGACTTCTATGGAGAAAGTCGGGATCGGGAAAATAGAGAAAAGGGACACTTAAAAGAGCACTAGGACAAAACCCTTTGAGATCTAGGACTTTGAAGAGTCTCTACCCACGGGAGCACCGGAGTACTCGTGTTACCTCACCCAGGGAAGCCGGGTGCATAGGTGCCTTTCGGGGTCGGGTTTCGTCGTCGATTCGAATGGCGATCTGCTGCAAAGTGCTGCTGGCGGCCAAGAGAAAAGTGTCCGGGTGGATCCAAGAGTGGATCGGAGTTCTGAAGAACCTGAAAGCAGAGGGGACAGAGTCTGGGTCACTAGCCAGTGACCAGGAAGGCGATGGACAGATGCCCACCGATGTCGAGTGCTTCAGGTGCGTTGACGGTCGTCTTGACTCTTCAGCCACGAGGTCCAGGAGGCGTTGTCGGCGACCAGGAGCAGGATTCTGGCTGTTACACAATGTCTGTCGAGTGCTGAGGTGTCGGCGACCAGATTGGACCCAACAAGCCTTGGCAACAGCAAGTCTCGGTGAAGATGTAGATCGTCGATGGTGCAGACCAGCAAGGTCTGTGGAACTCACCCAGCAAGGGTAAGTGAGGGCAGGCCTGGAGCAACCAGGATACCAAGTAAGAAAAGGATTGGCCTTCGTTAAGGGCTACTTGCCAACGGGCTAGCGACCGCGAAGGAGCCTCTTGACGCCGCACATGGATCTGGCTTACAGGACACTCGTGGAGTGGGAGCCAGTGATCTTCAGTGCAGGTGGTGCTGGAGGCTAGGGCTACTGGGAGCCCAAAGCACGACTTCTTGGGCGACCCAGAAGAGGATGCACTTGCAAATGTGCTCGGTGTCCAGGGGTCACGGTCTCAAGTCACCCACGATAGCCACGGGCCTCAGCTTTGCTGGGGACTCAGGGTAGCCTCGGGGAAGTCTGAGAATCCACCTCTGGTGATGCGATGACTTCGGCGTCCGACGGGAGCTTCAGAAATGCGAACCGGACAGATGCTTCTTTGGTGCCTGCCAAGCAGGGGAGTCACTCCTTGACCCCAAGGGAGATTCTTCTGTCCTCTAATCATGAGTAGAGCGTCGAAGGTCCAGGATTCAGTTTCAGAGTTTCGTCCAGGGATAATCTAAAGTCCTAAGGACTGGGTTCTTATACTTATACTAAGGATAGGGGTTGGACTACTCTGTGGCCCCACCTATGGGTGGGTCAGGGCAGAGGGGTGGCTACACCCCTTCCCTTTGTCCAGTTCGCGCCAAAGCAGGGGCTGCAAGCCCCTGATCCGGTTTGAACTGGGGTATGCACAGGGACACCAAGTGTGCCCCCAGTGCAGGACTTCAAAGCACCAGAAAGTGCTCCCGCCCAGCCCCAATACACATTATCCTGTCTGGGGAGGTGGTCACACCTCCCTGGGACAGGAAACCTATTGTCCAGGCCTCCCTGCCGGAGTTTTGTCCAGCAGCAGGAGGCCAGACTTGTGTCTGTGGCAGTAGCATCCATTTTGTGATGCCAGGCTTTAGAAAGAAGTTACCGGCCAGGCCAGGGTTAACATGTCTCTCCCTCTAGAAGGGTGGAATGCTACCCCCGCCGCCAGAATTGGCGGGGGGTAGTATTCCAAGATGTTTGACACCAAACACGACATGTTTAGGTGCAGCCATTCCAAAGTTAGCATTTAACGCGAGGTTATAATGCGCTTAAGAGTATATGGTCAGGCTGCACTACAAACAGCATCAGAGAAGGGTCTCCGACCGCTGCAGAGGGGCCCTGCTCATGCAGGGGCACCCTCTCACATAGGAACCACGCACTCTGCCTTCAGGATTGATAAGGCCTGCCATAGGAGTGACTTATAGGTTTATATGTGTGTATGTATATAGTGATATAGGTAACCTATATCACAGTAAGGGGTGCATGCACCACTTTACCCAGGCTGCAGTAGCAGACCTGTGGTGTCAGTTTGGATGGCCTTCCAGGGGTGGCATAATACATGCTGCAGCCCCTGGCAGGCCTCTGAGGTACCTATGCCCTGGGTACATAGTATACCATATACTAGGGACTTATAAGGGCACTCCAGATTCCAATCAGTGATGTGCCTAAGGCACATGGAAACCATTTTACAGAGAAAGCAGATACACTGGGGCCCTGAATAGCAGGATCCCAGTCCAACTAAGTCATAAACCAGCAAAACACCATAAAAAAAAGTGGGGGCAACCACATAGTCAGATTCCACCTTCCTACATAACCCCCCACAAACGAAAGGAGATAAGGCTAACCTTGGCCAGTTGAGCCTTCATTGACTAAGTGGTCATATAAGGAAGCACCTGCACTAGCATGGTTGCCCCCTGTCTTATGGTCCACTAAGCAATCCCTCACCCTAAGGGTATGAGAGGGTCTCCACCATGGGGATTCACTACCTGTGGTGTGCTTAGGTAAAGTACAAGGCTGGTGAGGTGTCTGGGTAGAGAAGTGAGGCCCTAGGAATGTTGGCCTCAGCTTCCTCAGATCACTGGTCACCATGTATGCCTGTCTTTCCATGACTGAGTTGCACTTTGCTCTAAGGGTCAACCTTTGGCTGCCTACAGCTGGGGGTTGGGTCCCTTTGGATGGACTACTGGAGGGACATGGCAGGTTTGGAACCTTCTGGTCCCAGGTTTGCCCTTGCCTACCAGAGTCCTTCTGGGGGAGGTCCCTACATAGAGGTATGGGGGATCCCTCAGTGTGTAGAGGAATTTTCACCTGGCTAGGGCTACTAGACTGGGTGCCCCTAATCTGCTGATGGGGGTTCCTCTGGACAGGGGGCCCTGGGGGTCCACTGACCTCCCTGACCTCTGCAGCCCTGGGCTGACTGAGGCAGGGTAGAGAGGGGCAGGTTACCTGCTCCAGGCTGGGTACCACCTTGGAAGGGTCCTCTGCCATCAGGGGGTGGTCAGGCCAGGCCTGACTACCTCTGTGGCAGTTCCTTCACTAGGGGTAGGGTCAGTTCCCTGAGGAGGCTGACCCTTACCTACTGTCTGGGGGAAGAAGACTTTTCTTCAACCCTGGTGCTCTCTTTTGGGGAGAGTGGGCCATTCTTTCAGGCTCCATCTCTCCAAATTCTTGGGCTGGGGCTGTGGCCATCACAGCCCCACTAACCTTTACAGGGACGCCCAACATCCTAAGATGGGTTTGGTGTTCAACTTCAGCCCAGGCTGAAATTTCCAAATCATTGCCCATCAGGCAATCTACAGGTAAGGTGGGGGACACTGCCACTCTCTTTGGGCCTGTGACCCCCTCCCAGCTGAGATTGACTATGGCCATGGGGTGATCTGTTCTGACACCATCAATGTTGGTCACCTGGTACTTAAACTCAGGTAAAAACTGGTGAGGGGGGACTAGTTTCCCTGCCACCATGGTGACACTAGCCCCTGTGTCCCTAAATGCCACAGCTTTCTGACCATTAATTATTGGCTCCAATCTGTACCTGCCCAACGCTGTGGGACCCATGGTAAAGGTGGCAAATCCTATACCACCATCAGAGTCAGAGGAGTCTGTTGAGGGGTCCCTGTCTAAATTAGGGCTCCCCTCTGTTCCTCTTGCAAAAGCACCCAACTTTTTGGGTGCACTACTCCCAACTGGAGGATTACTACTGGTAGTACCAGGAGGGGTGGTAGTAGTTGTGGGAGGAACATTTTCTTTATTGCCAATCCTGGGGCAACTGGGATCAGTTTTCCAGTGCCCAGGCTTTTTACAGACATGGCAATAGGGTTTCTTTTCAGGAGAGGAAGGAGTTTGGGACCCACCCCCAGAAGAGGAATTTTGGGGCCCTGTAGGGGACTTATCCTTAGATTTATCCCCACCTTTCTCTTGGGACTTAGTAGAATCTTTCTTCTGGTCACCACCCTGATTTCTAGTTTTTACTCTGGTTCTGACCCATTTGTCTGCCTTCTTTCCCAATTCTTGGGGAGAGGTCAGATCAGAGTCCACCAGATACTGGTGCAAAAGCTGGTTTTGACAATTATTAAGGATCTGCTCCCTCATAATCAAATTGTACAATCCTAAAAAGTCATGCACTTTGTTGCCATGTATCCAACCTTCCAGAGCCTTTGTAGCACAATCTACAAAATCAACCCAGTCTTGAGTCTGAGCTTTTTGGGTGTCTCTGAACTTCAACCTATACTGTTCAGTGGTTAGGCCAAACCCATCTATCAGAGCACTCTTCAAGACTGTGTAATTGTCAGCATCCTCTTCTCTTACAGTGAGGAGCTTGTCTCTACCTTTGTCTGCAAAGGAGAGCCACAAGATTGCTGCCCACTGCCTCTGGGGGACCTTCTGAACTTTACAGGCCCTCTCCAGTGCAGTTATCCATTTGTGGATGTCATCCCCACTCTGGTAGGGAGGGACAATCTTGTTTAGGTTTCTATGGTCATAAGACCTTTCCCTATCTCTAGGGATATTGTTGCCACCATGGGACTCTAGTCCCAACTTTCTTCTCTCTCTAAGGAGATCTAGGGATTCCCTATCTAAAGCCAATTGCTTTTTTCTGATTTCCAGCTGAGTTTCCTCATACTGGACCAGTCTGTCTCTTCTCTCATGAGAGGATTCCCTCCTGTGAGAGGAGATAGAGCTCCCTATGGAGGTGCCAGAGTGGTTAGACTCCTGAGAAGGAGATCTAGACTTCCTGGGCACACTCTTAATCCTTCCTGGGGGACAAAGAGGGCATCAATCTGATCATCCTCATCATCTTCCACAGGAGGGATTGGGTTATCCAGGTCAGGGTCATTGTCACCCTCCTGGCCAGTCTCAGAGGGGGGCTGGGGGTATTGGTACCCCTGGCCTCCTCCTCTTCCTCTGCCCCACCCTCAGCTCCTACCCCTTCAGTCCCCACGGGCTTACTAAGGTCATAAGCCACCAACAACTCCTTGAGGTGTTGGGTGGTGGGGCTTTGGCCTGTCCTTATTTTTCTCAAGTTACATAAAGCTCTCAATTCCAAGAATGGGAGTGTATCATACTTGGAGGGTGGAAGCTCAATGGCTTCCTGCAAGGATTCTTTGGATCCTGCCCTTAAAGACATTACTAGTGTGGTGTGGTGTATGCACTACCTACTCTAGTGTGGCCTACTAAACTCTCTTGAGTTGTAGAAAGGGTTGTGCTATCCCTTAACACACAACTCTAAGTTCAGTAGAACTTACTGTATTCTAAGCTTAAATTATATGTACCTTAGGTACCTTTAGTGGTTTTCAGTTGATCAATTCAATTGAGATTATCTGGTAAAACAATAGCAAGCTGGAATCCCACACGCTGCACACCAATGTGAGAAGTTGGCCTGGCATATGCTGTCCACTAATTATAGTGGGCACCTTGCACCAGTCCAAACAACCCCTTATTGGAGATAGGTTAAAGACAACCTTATTGAAAGCTATCCTAGTGGTAGCTATGGAGAGCAGCCTTCAGGCTAAGTCTTGAAGGAATGTAAAGCAGCTTGTTTTACCAGTCTATAATCTCTTGAGTGACCAAATGAAAGAGCACCACACCAGGTATATATTCAAAATATATGTATTTATTGCTAAACACACCCCTCTAGTCTCTTTATGAGGCTAGAGTTCGAAGTACATAAGTTATAAGTTATTAAATCACAGTAATAGCACAAATACACGTTTGGGCCCTAGGGCGTACCAAACCATATACCAATAAAGTGGTATGCGAACCACGACTGAACTAGACACTAGGCCTAGAGCCTCTAGAAGTGCTTGGACCACAAGGAACCACCAAAGGTAGTGACACAGGGGACCTACGGGAGACGCGTGCAGTGTAAATACACAACCGCGATACGCCGTTGACTTCTATGGAGAAAGTCGAGATCGGGAAAATAGAGAAAAGGGACACTTAAAAGAGGACTAGGACAAAACCCTTTGAGATCTAGGACTTTGAAGAGTCTCTACCCACGGGAGCACCGGAGTACTCGTGTTACCTCACCCAGGGAAGCCGGGTGCATAGGTGCCTTTCGGGGTCGGGTTTCGTCGTCGATTCGAATGGCGATCTGCTGCAAAGTGCTGCTGGCGGCCAAGAGAAAAGTGTCCGGGTGGATCCAAGAGTGGATCGGAGTTCTGAAGAACCTGAAAGCAGAGGGGACAGAGTCTGGGTCACTAGCCAGTGACCAGGAAGGCGATGGACAGATGCCCACCGATGTCGAGTGCTTCAGGTGCGTTGACGGTCATCTTGACTCTTCAGCCACGAGGTCCAGGAGGCGTTGTCGGCGACCAGGAGCAGGATTCGGGCTGGTACACGATGTCTGTCGAGTGCTGAGGTGTCGGCGACCGGATTGGACCCAACAAGCCTTGGCAACGGCAAGTCTCGGTGAAGATGTAGATCGTCGATGGTGCAGACCAGCAAGGTCTGTGGAACTCACCCAGCAAGGGTAAGTGAGGGCAGGCCTGGAGCAACCAGGATGCCAAGTAAGAAAAGGATTGGTCTTCGTTAAGGGCTACTAGCCAACGGGCTAGCGACCGCAAAGGAGCCTTGTGACGCAGCACGTGGATCTGGCTTACAGGACACTCGTGGAGTGGGGGCCAGTGATCTTCGGTGCAGGTGGTGCTGGAGGCTAGGGCTACTCGGAACCCAAAGCAGGACTTCTTGGGAGACCCAGAAGAGGATGCACTTGCAAATGTGCTTGGTGTCCAGGGGTCACGGTCTCAAGTCACCCACGATAGCCACGGGCCTCAGCTTTGCTGGGGACTCAGGGTAGCCTCGGGGAAGTCTAAGAATCCACCTCTGGTGATGCGATGACTTCGGCGTCCGACGGGAGCTTCAGAAATGCGAACCGGACAGATGCTTCTTTGGTGCCTGCCAAGCAGGGGAGTCACTCCTTGACCCCAAGGGAGATTCTTCTGTCCTCTAATCGTGAGTAGAGCGTCGAAGGTCCAGGATTCAGTTTCAGAGTTTCGTCCAGGGATAATCTAAAGTCCTAAGGACTGGGTTCCTATACTTATACTATGGATAGGGGATGGACTACTCTGTGGCCCCACCTATGGGTGGGTCAGGGCAGAGGGGTGGCTACACCCCCTTCCCTTTGTCCAGTTCGCGCCAAAGCAGGGGCTGCAAGCCCCTGATCCGGTTTGAACTGGGGTATGCACAGGGACACCAAGTGTGCCCCCAGTGCAGGACTTCAAAGCACCAGAAAGTGCTCCCGCCCAGCCCCAATACACATTATCCTGTCTGGGGAGGTGGTCACACCTCCCTGGGACAGGAAACCTATTGTCCAGGCCTCCCCTGCCGGAGTTTCGTCCATCAGCAGGAGGCCAGACTTGTGTCTGTGGCAGTAGCATCCATTTTGTGATGCCAGGCTTTAGAAAGAAGTTACCGGCCAGGCCAGGGTTAACATGTCTCTCCCTCTAGAAGGGTGGAATGCTACCCCCGCCGCCAGAATTGGCGGGGGGTAGTATTCCAAGATGTTTGACACCAAACACGACATGTTTAGGTGCAGCCATTCCAAAGTTAGCATTTAACGCGAGGTTATAATGCGCTTAAGAGTATATGGTCAGGCTGCACTACAAACAGCATCAGAGAAGGGTCTCCGACCGCTGCAGAGGGGCCCTGCTCATGCAGGGGCACCCTCTCACATAGGAACCACGCACTCTGCCTTCAGGATTGATAAGGCCTGCCATAGGAGTGACTTATAGGTTTATATGTGTGTATGTATATAGTGATATAGGTAACCTATATCACAGTAAGGGGTGCATGCACCACCTTACCCAGGCTGCAGTAGCAGACCTGTGGTGTCAGTTTGGATGGCCTTCCAGGGGTGGCATAATACATGCTGCAGCCCCTGGCAGGCCTCTGAGGGACCTATGCCCTGGGTACATAGTATACCATATACTAGGGACTTATAAGGGCACTCCAGATTCCAATCAGTGATGTGCCTAAGGCACATGGAAACCATTTTACAGAGAAAGCAGATAGACTGGGGCCCTGAATAGCAGGATCCCAGTCCAACTAAGTCATAAACCAGCAAAACACCATAAAAAAGTGGGGGCAACCATATAGTCAGATTCCACCTTCCTACAGCATGCACTTCCATTTCTACCCATGTCATACGTGCCAACACACCTGTCTCAGCAGGGTGACTCATGATTTTTTAAACCACATACAGCTTTATTTTTGCTGTCTCCTCCCTAAAATTGCCTCCAAATCAATGCAAGTATAATAAATTCCTCTGATTTGTTTTTTAAACGTCCCTGTTTCTTGCTTCCAAATGTTGGCATTATGCCGTATATGGTGTTTTACTTCCCTGTGCTCAAGGAGAGAGCAGCCCTGTCTGGAAATGTGTGTGTACTGAAAGAAATGTATACTGGAAGTACCTATTATTCAAGTACAAATGTCAATACTTAATACTATTTAGTGTGTGTAATAGACAGGACAACTGTACTTTCCTGATAACTTGCATTGGTGTAAAATGCATTTGGAAAAAACGAAACTTTGGTGTAAAATGTATTTGGAAAAAAACAAAACTACTATAACAAAATAAATCAGGCATCTTCTGCTTACTTTGGGAGTGTTGGAATGCGGGGATCCAGTGAAATATGGAGGTCATCTCTCTCGACATGCCATCAATTAAGCACTACATTTTACAGCTTTAGGCATGTCACTTACAAATCATCGACATCAAGCGTTTAAGTCTAATTAGTTTAACTGAAGCCAACAGCCCCTTCAACATTAAATGCATTAAAGTGCTTGGTGCGCGGCTCTCCTGGCTAGGTTTGACGGCTTCCCTGGGAGCCACGGCGCACAGTTTGGGAACCACTGACCTACAGGGAGCACCTCATCCAAAGTTATGGCCATAAACTCTGCAGACTCTGATCTCTCTCATAGTCCGACTATCCCCAGCTGAAGCTCTACAGTGTGCTGCGAATGAAACTCAACACATTAGAACACACCCATCTAACTGATGACGTAGTCAAGACCAATCAGATACTTCTGCTGATGTACACTCTGATCCTCCAATGTGAGGGGTCCACCACGTTTCACTGACTCTAAACGTTATAGTTTAGCTCACCTCAATAGTTATAGTGCGACAGATGCTTCTGTTCTTGAAGTATAGGGTGGGGGGGAGGGTTGGGGCCGTTGTCCCGAGTTATTAGTTGTTTAGCAACCCAAAGTTCACAGCATTTCAGCTCCACACTAACTCGATACAACCTCACAAAGGCACACCAACAGATGCAACACAAGGGTAATTCATCTCAGCTCCTAAGACATTCACCAAGCAGCAGACCCCCACAGCACTGCAGGCCTCTCCCGTTGACCACGACACAATGACTTATCGAGGAAATTCTCTCCGTATCATGTCATGGAACGTCAACGGCTTGCTGGATAGGATCAAACGGACCGCAGTCCAGCGACACGCCCAGAGACATGCCCCGGTCATTCTCTTGCTCCAGGAAACCCATCTCCTGGGCAATCTCTGTCCCTTCCTCGCAAGATATGGATTTTATAGGTCGTGGCACTCAGGCTTCACACGGGGTTCTCGCGGGGTCGCCATCCTATTGAAGCGCAACCTACCTTTTGTACCTATTCAAATTACCAGAGATCCTAACGGGCGTTTCGTCGCCCTTTCCGAATCTCTAGGCAAAGAAACCCTTAACGTCTTTTCCATCTACATTCCCGGCGCTACCCACACACAGACCCTAAACCATATAGGTGAAATACTCTCTTTCCTGCCTCTTGGAACAACGGTTTTGGGGGGACTTTAACGCTGTCATGCAACCCAGGCTCGATACAATGGGGACTCCCTCCATCACAGGCACCTCCCGCGCCAAACAGCTTATGGACTGGGCTGAAGCCATGGGTATTTGTGATGTATGGCATACATGGAACTCAAGGGAAACCCACTATACTCACACCTCAGCAGCGCACCAGAGCCACTCCCGCATCAATATGTTTATGCCTGCCCCTGAGTGTAGTAAAGTCAGAGAAATAAATATCCTCCTTCGGGGCATCTCAGACCACTCACCGGTACTTCTGACCCTGGGCGACCCGCCCACTGCCCTCCGCCCACTGTGGAGGACGATTGCTTGGTTCCTCCAAGACCCGAAATTTAAAGAAACAATTAAAGTTGATATTGAGCAATACTTCCTCATGAATCAGAGTTCCGTTTCGTCCCCGGGCACCCTGTGGGAGGCAGGTAAAGCCACGATCCGCGGGCTCTCCAAGAGCCACCTCAAAGCCCAACGAACAGCAAGAGACAGTAGGCTCACACTCCTCGAATCCTAAGCAGTTCAGCTGGAGAGGGACACAGTGGGCACATCTGATGAAACTCAGTTGCATCACCTGGCGTTAGTATGGGATGAAATACGACAGATTTCGTTGGAATCTGCAAAACTCCTGTGGAGGTCCTCGGTTGCTCGAGTATACGGGTGGGGGGATAAGAATGGAAAGATACTACACAGACTAGTGTCCTACCCCCATGGTGAATCGGATTATTCCAGAGGTCCATGACTCAGTGGGACGCACCCACCACTCTCCCAAAGCGATAGCCCAAGCCTTCGCAGACTACTACTCGGACCTATACCCTGCCCGAAAGCCCGAGCTTTCATTAATGGAGCTTCTCGCCTTGGAGGACCTCCACCTCCCTACACTCACTACAATTGAGTCTGACGGAATGGAAAGCCCGATCAAACATGAAGAAATACAGGGGGCGCTCTCGTTGGTCGCGGCCGGTAAAACTCCTGGCCCTGACGGCTATCCGCAGGAATATTATTCCGCCTACCGCGACATACCCACTCCTCATCTGGCAGCCCTATACGAGGAGGCCTTAGAAAAAGGCTCCTTCTCTCCAGAGACAGATACGTCTACCATAGTATGTTCCCAAAACACAACCCCCTTCGCCAGCGTGTGCTGACTACCACCCCATCTCCTTAATTAATATGGAGGTCAAAATATATGCCATGGTTCTGGCTCAACGTCTTAAAACATACCTTGGCAAATTAGTCCACCCTGACCAATGTGGATTCATGCCGGCGCGGAGTACTAGACACTGCCTGTGGCGTCTCCATTTGGCCTTGGCCAACCGTCACTCATTGACCCCTTACCTGGCGCTCCTCCTAGTCGACTTTGAGTAAGCATTTGACTCGGTCGACTGGGGTTATCTGAGAGACGTCCTTCGGGTCATGGGACTAGGCCCCAAGTTCTGCCATATGGTCCAAGTCCTATACTCCAAGCCAAATGCACGGGTGCGGGTTAACGGAGTGCTCTCCGACATCTTCCCAATTGGAAGAGGGACGAGGCAAGGGTGCCCCCTCTCACCCCTCCTCTTTGCCTTAGCCATGGAGCATGAGGACAAGATTGCGTTATATGCGGACGACGTCTTGCTGTTTCTCGCAGACCTGGCCCGATCCGGCCCCCGATGTCTACACATACTGCAATCCTTTGAGCGGGTCTCTGGGCTGCGTCTGAACTCAGCCTAGTCGACTTTGGTTCCCCGCACCTCTCAAGGGAGTGTTTCGACTGGCAGTCCACTATCCCCATCAGACGACAATCCTTCAAGTACCTAGGTATATGGGTCGCCCTACTTCCTGATTTAGCCAGGGCATTCAACGTGACCCTCTTAGTCGCTAGAACTAGGCAAGACCTCCAAAAGTGGCAAAAATTACCACTTAACCCGCTAGGGAGAATAGCCCTGTTCAAGATGATCATCCTCCCCTGGTTCCTTTATATCATTCAGAACATGCTGCACCATATCCCCTGAGCCTGGTTCAAAGGAATAGACACTCTAATCATAAAATTCCTCTGGAACAGCCAACGGCCGCGCATGGCACTCCGACACTGCCAGATCCCACCCTTTGATGAAGGCATGGGCCTAACGAACCTCTACCTGTACTATCTTGCAACCCGCCTCTTGATAATACACGACTGGTTTAACGGGGGTGGTCAGACCCGGCTTACAAGACCAAACTCAAAGACTTGGGCCTTTCCCAAATTCAGGCTATGTTATACTGATCTTCCATTCCCAGGGCCCTCCCCACAGTAACCCGTGCAGTCCTTCTGGCCTGGCGCGCCTCCTTACAACACACCCTATGGCAGGGCAAACTGACCCAGCAAACACCCCTCTGGCAGGGTACATGGTTACGGGAAGTGGGGAGATTAGCCGGTTTTAAGAGTTGGGACCTCATTGGCATCTTGCAGCTTGGGGATGTGTGGGTCAGTGACCATGTTCGCTCCTTTGCTGACCTGCAGACTAGATATTCACTTCACTCATCCCAGTTCTACAGATACTTACAAGTCCGCCACCCCTTAGACACACATATAAAACCTGGCACTTCACCACCGGAACACAATCCCCTTGAAGTCCAGGTCATGATGGGTGGCCTTGGGAAGGGTGGAGTCTCACTCATATACCGTTCCTTAACAAACAATGGTCCTACTTCCCTTGACCAATTGAGAAATAGATGGGAGACATGGCTGGGCCCGTTACAGGAGGAGGATTGGAGGGATGCACTGATGGCTCCTAAAACTATCACTGTCTCAGCCAGGCTTCGCCTGATTCAGCTCTACTATCTGCACGCCTCCTATCTTGCCCCTAGCCGCCTGCACAGAGCAGGCCTACTCCGGCGCCCAACATGCACAAGATGCGGTACCGAACCCGCAGATTTCTTCCACATGGTATTGTCCTGCCCACATGTAACCCCTTACTGGACCGCACTAGAAGCAGAGCTCACAGAGGTGCTGGGATGGGAGGTCCCACACAACCCCCTGAACATATTATTGGGTATCACTGACAGATTGGATGGATCCAGAGCAGATAAGGCGTTCCTAGGAACCCCTCTGGTAGTAGCCAAGCTCGACATAGCGATAGCATGGAAAAACCCCACCCCGCCCACTATAACTAAGTGGCGCTGAGGAGTGGACTAGTGTGCTGCACAGGAACTACCATTATACGAAGCCAGAGGTTGCCCAGCCAAACACCGGAAGGTCTGGGGCAAATGGTTGGGAATGTTAGATTGATTGACTCTCTTGTCTCCCTGGATCTCATACTATGTGCCCCCGGAAAAGAAAGAATAACAATGTATTCTGCTGCAAATTGTATTATTCACTGAAAGCCTTGTGTTGTGGTGCTGCTCAGCATGCTGTGCTGTTTGTAATCAAGTTTTTATCACTCCCTTTTTGCAAAATCAATAAAATTGATTATCAAAAACAAAAATCCAATATTAATGCAAACAAGTAGTATTTTAAACAATTCTGTCTTGAGTCTGACAGCATGCAGTATAAAACTATGCATTTAGTCAGAGTACAACAAGCCTATTTCCACAAAGAATTTAGAGAAAAGTCCATAAAGGTTCGCTAGACTAGAGGTTTCTTTCTACCAGCAAAGGCAGAAAGGACAGTTCAGGAGAGTTCTCTAAGCATTGGCACAAAGGATCTGGTTATTGTCAGACAAAAGAAAGTCCATGGGCAAAGGCATAGAATCAATTATGCAATTGGGCTCTGATCTGGAAAAGTTCTGGTTTGGTCTTAATCATCCAAAGGCAAACGTCCACGGAAAAGGAAAATTACCAACTCCAATTCCCTCTCCAACAGCGCCAAAGGAAAAGAAGGGAAGAGTCCACTGTCCTTCAAGGAAATCATTAATATACTTTATCCAGTTCTAGGGATGTCATCACTTGTCACACTGCCATGATCCGATCGACATGCGACCATCTTCCACTCACAAGGTACAAGATTGATACTCCAACATATTTTCCCAGGTCGCTCATGAAAAACGACTGCACATTCCGGGCACATAGGTTTCGTGAAAAAAGGGATAGTCAAAAAAGTGTTATTCTCCACATATTAGGTAGGTCATTAGTTCACTTTCTCACCATTTCTCCGCAAGGAAATATTAAGAAAAATATCCATTTTCTTAGGAATGTCATGCGATAGTACAAAGAGGCAATATTAATGGGAAGGATAGCAGAAATCATTCTCACTAAGCCTGAAGACAATCAGGCCTAGGAGAAAAGGTAATTAAATGCATTTATAATCAACATTTCCTAATTAATAAACAGAACCATTAATAAGCTTCTGCATAACGTAATTCGATCAGACATATCATATTGATAAAATAGTCATAGCTTTGTCAAAGATTATTGCATAGAAATGTTCAACTCTAAATATGACTTACTACCACAATTTTAAAAGTACCTTCATGCAATCTATCCTTAAAAATCTTTTTATTATCTTGTCTCTTGGCTTGAGGAGTCTGTTTGTATGTGAGCATCTAGAGGAGACCAAAGCAGTCTTGACTTATCATGATCGAAGTTTTGGTTAAGGATGATGTTGTCCGCGCTCCTAAGAAAGCGAACCCAAACCCACCAATTATGGTAAGATATAGACTTGAAATCTTTCCAGTCGCAAAGAATCGTGGCCTGAGTGCGGACATATAGATAGTACTCGTAAATGGCCTTTGTGAATTCCCAAAGTCGTAAACTAAGACGTTTGGTCTAAGTTTAGACTAAACGTCTAAATTTACCTTTGTGAATCGGGCACACCATATTCATAATTTTTCTACTCCTACAAATCAAGCACACTTTTACGGTGCGGGCACTTCAGTTACTCTCAAACTCAATGTTATTTTTCTAAACGTGCACAGAGTGCACAGGTCCCTTCATGTATCTTTTCTTTGTCAAAATCAGTTTTTATGTCGTGTAAAGAATGATCAGCTTTTTTGCTTCATCAGTACATATTCATTTGTATTGTTGTATTTCGGAGTTGCCATTGTACATGCCTGGATGCGTCCAATTTGCATGGATTATCAGGGAGTTGGTGCAATGCAACCCAATGTCATTTGACACGCAGTACTAATGGTGAGTTTTCACTCATATGCTCTGTTGTGCATGATAGTTGGTTCTCACAAAATGTTGTGTTTCAATGCATTGCCGTTAGGCCAGGGTTATCAGACTGTAAATCTAGGACTGAGATTGATATAGTGTCAAAATAATTAGCACACAAAATTGCAATGTTTTTAACACCTAAAGATACACAGTTACCTTACAAAGGCTTAGTACTAATTTCAGAAAGACCCAAATTGCTACACCTGCAGGCTCAGACCAGAAGGGCTTTACTCTTAACTAGAATTCTGTTGTAGTTCTGAAGTGCCCAATTGCTGGCCATTGATTCTTGTCTTGCTTCATGTGCTGCTCTATGATGCAGATCCCTTTCAACTGTGTGATAGCACTAATTGGCTAGGGAAGCTGGAGGCATATTGGACGGTATTCATCTGAAATCCATAATCTTGAACAGACTATATATTGATGTATTTACATAGTGGAGGTAGAAGTACCTATTTAAAAAAGAACAATCGCTGAAGAGGATATGACATTATGCCAATTGACCCATATAGTATTAATCATTGAGGAAAACACTTTCTATGAAGAAAGTAACCAACACAGTTTTATAGAAGTGAGACTTAGGGCCTTATATTGAGTTTCCACTGTATACCAGCAGAGCTCCCATCCCACCAATTTAGTGATGTCCCCGCTCTATGTAGAGCTAGAGTCAGAGAGGTGCTGGGTTATTGTCAGCGAAGCTTCCGCTGGCTCCATCTATGAAAACCACGACCCAACGACCCATCTGCCACATGACTGCTGGGTCCCTGTGATGGTCTTCCTACCACATTGATTCCGGGGCGGCAATTAATGACTTTTCCTGCCCAAATCCACCATGCACGGCATAGCGGACACTGAACGTGAAAATGCAGAAGAACATTCCCCCACAGGGATAAAACTCCCTACACATTGGAATCACTTAAACTCCAGCTTTGGATGTTTGTTTTCTGTAAACAAAAAAGTGCTTATTGGGTGCTTTAAACATAATGCATGCTCAAGAAACCTTCAGTATTTTAAAAGGAGCCATCACAGCTCTTTTACAGCATAGACCAGGCAGGCAGGGATCTCTATAAATGCCAGACAGTTCTCGGCCAGAGTAGAAGAGACCATGGACCCGATTCACAAAGGTAAACTTAGAAGTTTGGTCTGAACTCAGACCAAACGTCTAAGTTTATGACTTTGTAATTCACAAAGGGCAGTTACGAGTATTATCTTTATGTCCATACTTGTGACAAGATCCGGCCCAAGAGCGGACGTAAAGATAGTACTCAAAAATGCCCTTTGTGAATTCCCAAAGTCATAAACTTAGATGTTTCATCTAAGTTTAGACCAAACATCTAATATTTAACTTTGTGAATCGGCCCAACGACTTTCATCCGCAACTCGTCCTCTTCTTCTAGATTGTGACTTGCTATTTAGAGCATTTGATGAATTCCTCCAATCGACTACAGGTGTAGCTAAAACTAATTTAGTAAGTGAGCAGAAAGTTCAAGACTAAAGAATTGCTCAATTAAATAAGACATGACCTCCCTCAAGAATTAAATAAAAGGTGAAACAAGAGTAGAAGTAAAATAAATAGCCGACATCTAAGAAAGGCAGGAATTGTAAGAAAGACCTGTCCTATAACATGACCAAATATAATCAAACCCACAGACTACACAACAGCATGTGAATACAGTATATCTGACAGGCTACATTTAAAGAAACTTTAGGAAAGTCTCCAGTAGAGATAAAACTTACTTTAACACCTTTGTATGGACTTAGGTGATCAACCTCAAAGACAGAGACTACCAGAACTTCCATTTATTAGGCTATTATTACCTTATACTCTCTAATAAGCTGTTTCATAAAACAGGCAGATCTTACTTTGATATTCTTTGTCCCAGCGCAGTGCACACCAAAAGAAGTAAAATAAGCTTCAGAAATAACATAGTGAAGTCAAATCTAGAAGCCTTCACGTCAGTCTACAACCTCTGTGCTAATAAAGGGTGGTGTCAATACCACCCTTCTCACCTTTATTCACAGTCACCAGTCATAAGTGAACTTATGTCTCAGCAAATATATTGCATCCTACCTCCAAAATCCAGGATCTGGTTTTACAGTACGAGTTATGGCAGCAACAGACCACAAAATCAAGGCGAATCATAAACATTTCAAATCACATTACAATATAACTACAGGAACCTGGTGGCCCATTCATCCAGATTGTGTCCAATGCCTCTATCTCCTACCCTCATTGAAATTTCAAACCTCTCACCCACCATGCTTTTATCCATACAATACCCCTTTCAACTTGTGTAGGAAGCTGGCTCTGTATATACTATACCAAAGTAAGGTATAGTGTGCACAGAGTCCAGTAGAACCCCAAAGGTAGGCAGAGGTAAAAGTAGATAATACCTTACTCTCTATTTGTGGTAGTGTGAGCGAGCAGTAAGGCTTTATCAGAGGGTAGTGTTAAGCATTTATTGTACACACTCAGGCAAGAAATTATGTCACACACTCAAAGACTGAACTAAGACCAATTTGTTTGTATAAAAATATTATTTCTTTTCTAGAACCAAGCCAGGCCTGGTACAGGTAAGTGTAATAATACTTTGCAAGAATATTGCAGTGAAATACAGTTTGAAGGCAGTTGAATGCAATTGGATTGGTTACAGGTAAGTCACTTGTTCATAAAACAGTTAGAATTACTTTTCAGTTACTAATGAGATTACTTTGTACGTTACTTTTCAGAAATATTTTTAAGTTACTTTCTCTACTCAGTGTGATATGCCTAGATATCACACTGGGACATTTCCTAAATAAAAGGTAAGTAAATACGTTTTTGTACATATGCAGTTTCTTAAGGTTTCATACAAACAAACTCCACACTTGGAACAATTTTCACAAGAAAGCAGTCAATGTAGTCCTATGGGAGAAAACAATGTTATCGGTCTAACAGTAAGTACTTAGATTTGGGAGTTGGTTTTCTGGGGTTGGAACCAGGGTTCCTCCAGGGTCAAGGATGCACTCTCAAGGCACCCTAAGCGGCACTAGGGAGGCCAGGTGCAAAGTGCTGAGGCCCAATGTTATCCAATGGGGGAGAGGAAGCCTCCGGTTGGTGGCTGCTCTTGAGCAGGTCACAAGGTTGTGGGAACAAAGCTCCTGGACTTAGGCTCAGGGCAAAGGGAGATCCAATTTAGCACACAAGGTGCACCCATAGCGGCACAGGGGCGGCCGGATGCAGGGTGCTGTTTTGGCATCGAGTGCCCTGTTGTTTTCAATGGGGATTCTCCGTCTGCAACAAACACTGCAGGCTAGGGGACGAAGATCGTCTGGAGGCGACCACCGATTGGAGAGGTAAGTTGGGATGTCCTGGGATGCCGGGACACCGTCGGTTGGGCCACTCAAGGTTGTAGGACGTCGGGTGAGGGTTGTATTTTGGCGTCTGGTTCTTCTTACCGGCTCCGGTCGCTGACGGGGGATCCTCCAGAAAGGGGCTGCAGGAGTCGGCTGGAGACTTGAGGTAGGCCAGGGATCACCAGATCCCAGGTCAGGATCACCGGGGAGACCTCCTCGTGGTGTTGGGCCACTCGAACTGGCAACCGGTGCAGAGTGGTGCAGACTCGCGGATTTGGCCAAAGGCAGAGTCTGTGGGTGTTCAAATCCGGTGCTCAGGGGAGACAAACTCTGGTTTGGGAAGGCAGGTAGGTCCTCCGGGTTCTTGGGGGCTGCTGGCTGCTGTACACACCGGGATTTCGCTGGAGCACGGTCGAGGTCGTGACAGGCCAGTAGAGCTGGTGCCGAATCAGTTGGTGTCCTCCTCTTCTTCTTTCAGCACGGCTTCTTAAGTCCTTCTTCTTCTCTCTTCTTGTCTGAGGAGGCAAGGTTCAGGGTTGCCCCTAAATACTAAATTTAGAGTCATTACAGGTAGGTACAGGTCTGGACCAATGGGTCTCTTCCTTGGGGTGGGTACACCCCCTATTATGCCACCCTCCAATGGGAGGGAGGCATAAGCCTCGCTCTGGTTGGCTGGGTCCCCCATCTTCAAGATGGCGGGGACTGAGAGTTGTGCTTCACCTCGCCTCCCCCACCTGAGGGGTGGGATTGGCAAAGGTGGGCACACCTCTCCTCCGAACTTGGTTTTCTCGCCGATTCTCCTGCCCAAAGTGAGGGTCAGAACCGGTGGCGGCCAGTTGCTGGGAGCAGCAAATAGCTGGGGTAGTTCACAAAGGCAGCAAGCTTCCCCTTCGTGGACCCTGCCCATCCTGAGGGAGGAGTCTTGGCATCTCGTCCCAGGATGTGCGTTGTACGCTGCAGGCTCTCGAGTCAGGGGTCCAGAAACATGTCTGGGATGGCAGCTGGCGAGCAGCCACTCAGCCAAGACACTAGAGTTAGGTCATTTTTCAGGGGGCATCTCTAAGATGCCCTCTGAGTGCATTTTTCATTAAATCCCACACTGGCATCAGTGTAGGTTTAATGTGCTGAGAAGTTTGATACCAAAATTCCTAGTTTTCAGTAAAGCCATCATGGTGCTGTGGAGTTCTTAACGACAAACTCCTAGACCATATACTCTTTTTGGCATTACTGCACTTACAATGTCTAAGAATGAACTTAGACACTGTAGGGGTACAGGGCTCATGCATCTGTATCCTCACCACTGGTATAGTGCACCCAGCTCGAGGGGTGGCTTACCTATGCCAGGGCAGTGGATTGTAGGCATGGCACACAGGGGTGTGTGCCATGTCGACTCTTCACTTTGCTCTGCACCAAAACACACAGCCTGCAATGGCAGTGTGTGTGTGTGTGTGTGTGTGTGTGTGTGTGTGTGTGTGTGTGTAAAGGTACAGGGCTTCTAAGGGTGGCACAATAAGTGTTGCAGCCCTTAGAGGCCTTCCCTGGCCACAGAGCCCTTGGTATCCATGGTACCTTTTACAAGGGACTGACATGTGGCCAGAGACGTGTCTATTGGGGGTACAAGGGTGGCACAGTACGTACTGCAGCCTTTAGAGGCCTTGCCTGGTCACAGTGCCCTTGGTAGCTATGAAACCTTTTACAAGAAACTTACATGTGGCCAGAGAGTTGCCAATTGGGTTTTGCAACAGTGCAGTTTAGGGAAAGAATATAGACCCTGGGTACCTGGTTGGCAGGAACCCAGGGCACACTCAGTCAAAGTGCATCAACATTAGGCAAAAAGTAGGGGGCAACCATGCAAAGAGGGGCACTTTCCTACACAAAAGAGGGACCCTTTCCTACACAACCCCCGCAGAAACTGTGGGTAAAACAGGGTTGTGTCCTGGCACCCATGTTGATTAATTTGTATACGGCTGATCTAGGGAAAGCACTTGACGGATGAAGTCTGGTTCCCCCTAATTTAAGCTCAGTCCGATTACAAATAATTCAATACGCTGACGATATCTTGGTCATGGATCATACCAAGTCGAGTTTGCAAAGGGCTTTAAATGCCTTGGGTAGATTCAACAAGGCCAACCATCTATTGGAAAATCAGTCCAAAACTAAAATCCTGATTTTCGGGGGTTACCGAAGGAAGAAGCTGGCAACCTGACAATTGGAAGGTAAGACCATTACACCGCAAGGCTTTATAAATATCTGGGGGTGTGGTTTAGCGAATCTGATTCTGCTGTTGCCCAAGTCAAAGATCTTAACAAGAAAGAAGCAGCTATTACTTATGGAATTAGCCAACTGAATCGCTTATTAAGTAGTGCTTCTGCTTCCCCTATTTTAAGTGTAATAAAGGCAACCTTAACCCCAGCCCTGCAGTATGGTCATTTTGCTTATCCTGGCGCACTGGACGATGTGTTGGAGTTATGTCACATTACAGCATACAAAAAAAGATTCCACCAACCACGATACGTCCAACGCTCCAGATTAAGATTTGAGCTAGGGTTAGTAATCCAATCAATAGAGTGTAAGGCATCCATGTTAAAATATTTTATCAAGTGTAGGGCGGCTCCCAAGAATTCGCCCAAAAATATTTTGATATTGATTTACGAAAAACCTGGTGACCCATGGTCTAGACAACTTAATGAGGCGATTCGGATACTTTAGATTGAGGAGTCCGCCTGGGAGGTCAGTGAGATCCCATATTGGGCATGGAAGACAGCTATTAACAAGCAAATGAAAGAGTCTTCCTGGGAACAAGACGTTGAGTGCCGAGGACTGGCACAGCCCCGAATGGAGTCATATCATGTTGGGAAGCCACAAAAATATTTCTTGGACTCCATTAATGCAAATACTCGGGATCACATCCTCTACAGGAGAGTGCTTGCGCTACCAATAAGAGATGTTAACCCGCGTTGGGCTGGTTTAGGGGGTGACATCAATTGTAGGCTATGCCACAACTATCGAGAATCATGGTTCCATTTGTTATGCTGTTGCCCTGCCCTAGAACATCAAAGGAGACTAATGTAAAAACCTATTTTTTTGGCAAAGGGAGTTAGTTCTTGTGCACAGCCATCTTCCTTTTGCATTAGCAGTAGTCCTCCAGGGGGGTTGGGGAGATGTGCTAAATTTGTGAATATTTTAAATCAATTATTGTCGAATGCCCGGGCGATAGCCTTTCTACAGAAACAACGTCCGTTAATAATGACATCATTCACAATTAGTACTGGTCTACCTGCTCAACAGTTGGGGTGGAAGTAAGAGTGGATTTGGAGAAAAGTGGCCCCCTAGGATAGACGGTGCCCGATAGCGAGGATTAAACCTTCTTAGAAGGAATATTTGGCATTTTAAGGACCCTACAAGAAGATTATGGTGGGTATTTTTATGGGAACCTTTGTATTTTGGCACTCTCTGCTGGAGAGGGAGGCACCAGGAGGGTAGGTCAGAGGTAAGGAGAGGGACAAGCTCAGTAGGCATTAAGCTCAAGCAAGTACATCGGAGGATTTAAATATGATAAGACTAGAGGGCAATAATCAATCTGTCCTCTTAGATTGCACTGATCCATTGGGCCCTATGGAAAGGATTTAGACATAATTGTAATCCGGCTCTCCGTAATTATAAACCAGATCTGTGTACAGAATGTTGACTCTTTATTATGAGTATTTTATATTGAATATGAATTTTAGTGGATATGAGATTATGTTTTACTTTTATGAAGGAAATTGTGCATTTAGATTGGGTCAGATCGAGGCACGTGGCACTTTAGTAAGGTATATTGTGCTGACTACCTGAATAACGGAATACCGCTGATTTTAGTGTTAATTAAGTATTTGAAAATGTAGACTATTGCTGTTGATTGTTTGTTTATTTTATACTTAATAGTTATAGTTTTAATGAACTTTACAATGAAATGCTACTACTACTACTACTACTACTACTACACAACTTCCCAAACGAAAGAGGATGAGACTATCCTTTCCCTAGATAGTCTTCATTGTCTAAGTGGAAGAACCTGGAAAGTCCATCTGCATTGGCATGGGCAGTCCCAGGTCTATGTTCCCCTAAAAAGTCCATTCCCTGTAGGGAGATGCACCACCTCAAAAGTTTAGGAGTTTCACTTTTCATTTGCATTAGCCATTTGAGAGGTCTATGGTCAGTTTGAACTGTGAAGTGAGTGACAAACAAGTATCGTCTCAACTTTTTCAGGGTCCAAACCATAGCAAAGGCCTCCCTCTCAATGGCCCTCCAACGCTGCTCCCTGGGTAGTAACCTCCTGCTTATAAAAGCAACAGGATGATCTTGGCCATCATCATTGGTCTGGTATAGGACCATTCCTATCCCTAGCTCAGAGGCATCAGTCTGCACAATGAGCTACTTTGTGTAGTCTGGAATTTTGAGAATTGGTGCTGAGCACATTGCATCTTTCAGGGTGTCAAAAGCCTTTTGACAGCCAATTGCCCAGTTTACCTTTTTGAGCATCTTCTTGGAGGTGAGTTCTGTGAGGGGGTGTTGCAATGGACACATACCCTTTCACAAACCTCCTATAGTACCCAGTCAAGTCAAGGAATGCCCCGACTTGAGTCTGTGTTGTTGGAGCTTCCCAATCCAGGATGGCCTGGATCTTGGGTTGTAAAGGTTGCACTTGGCATCGACCCACAAGGTGGCCCAAGTATACAACTGTTCCCTGCCCTATCTGGCATTTGGGTGCCTTGAAAATTAGGCCTGCAGTTTGCAGGGCTTTTAAAACCTTCCCCAGGTAGATCATGTGATCCTGCCAGGTCTAGCTAAAGACAGCAATATCATCAAGACATGCGGCACTAAAGGCCTCCAATCCAGCAAGGACTTGGTTCAGCAACCATTGGAAGGTGGCAGGAGCATTCTTTAGACCAAAGGGCATAACAGTAAACTGATAATGCTCATCAAGTGTAGAGAATGCTGTTTTCTCTTTGGCTCCTGGGGCCATGCCAATCTGCCAGTACCCTGCAGTTAAGTCAAAGGTACTAAGAAATGTGGCTGCACCCAATTTGTCTATCAACTCATCAGCTCTTGGTATGGGGTGAACATCTGTCTTCGTGATAGAGTTGAGACCTCTATAGTCCACACAGAACCTCATTTCTCTCTTTCCATCCTGTGGATGGGGCTTAGGGACTAAGACCACTGGGCTGGCCCAGGGGCTATCAGAGGTCTCAATTACCCCAAACTCCAGCACCTTGCTGACCTCAGCTTTGATGCTGTCCATAACTTGATCAGACCGTTGATAGATTTTGTTTTTGACAGGTACACTGTCCCCAGTGTCCACATCATGGGTACACCAATTTGTCTGTGTTCAAGGAGAAGAGCTTAGAATGCTTAGCATACTGCTGTAAGACTTCCTTACAGTCAGTCTGCTGTTGGGCAGTGAGGGTGTCTGAAAAGACAACCCCATCAAACTGACCCATCTTTGGGGCTGTAAGGAAGGAGGTCAGGGAGAGGTTCACTTTCTGTCTCCTGATCCTCATCAGTAACCATCAGCATGGTTACGTCAGCCCTGTCATTGAAAAGCTTTATGCGGTTCACATGGATCACTCTTTTGGGGGTCCTGCTTGTGCCCAGGTCCACCAAGTAGGTGACCTCACTTTTCTTTTCTAAGATGGGGTAAGGGCCACTCCATTTGTCCTGGAGGGCCCTTGGTGCCACAGGCTCCAAAACCCGCACCTTTTGCCCTGGTTGGAATTCTACCAGTGCAGCTTTTTAGTCATACCAGTGCATCTGGAGCTCCTGGCTGGCCTCAAGATTTTTGGAAGCTTTTCCATGTACTCTGCAATTCTGGACCTTAGGCCTAGTACATAGTCCACAATTTCCTGTTTGGGTTCTTGGAGAGGCTTCTCGCAACCCGCTTTAACAAGACAGTGTGGTCTCCTAACAGGATGGCCAAACAGAAATTCAAATGGGGAAAACCCTACTCCCTTCTGAGGCACCTCCCTGTAGGTGAAAAGCAAGCATGGCAAAAGACCATCCCATCTCCTTTTGAGTTTTTCAGGGAGCCCCGTGATCATGCCCTTCAATGTCTTGTTGAACCTTTCAACAAGACCATTGGTTTGTGGGTGATAGGGTGTACTAAACTTGTATTGCACTCCACACTCTTTTCACATGTGTTTGAGGAATGCAGACATGAAGTTTGACCCTCTGTCTGATACCACCTCTTAGGAAACCTTACCCTGGTGAAGACACCAATGAGGGCCTTGGCTACTGCAGGAGCTGTAGTAGTCCCAAGGGGAATTGCTTCAGGATACCTGGTGGCATGATCCACTACCAACAGTATAAATGTATTTCCTGAGGTTGTGGGAGGTTCAAGTGGACCCACTATGTCCACACCTACCCTCTCAAAGGGAACCCCAACCACTGGCAGTGGAATTAAGGGGACCTTTGGGTATCCACTATCCACCTGTTTTGCCACTGGCTTGACAGGTGACATAGGAGCTTACAAACTCCTGTACTTTCTGGGACATCTGGGGCCAGTAAAAGTGGCTAACTAGCCTTTCCTAAATCTTGGTCTGGCCAAGATGCCCAGCAAGGGGGATGTCATGAGCCAAAGTGAGTAAAAACTCTCTGTACATTTGAGGCACTACCACTCTCCTAGTGGCACCAGGGTTGGGGCCTCTGGCCTCAGTATACAGGAGTCCTTCCTCCCAATAGGCTCTGTGGGTATCACTGACAACTCCCTTTGCCTGTGCAGCAGCTTGCTGCCTCAGGCTTTCAAGAGTTGGACAGGTCTGCTGTCTAAGGCACACCTGTTCCCTAATGGGTCCCCCTGTACCTAAGAGCTTGACCTGGTAAGGGTCAGGTTTCATGGGCTCAGTTCCCTCTGGTGCTGCCAAATCCTCTCCCTGAGGAGAAGGGGCCTGACCTTTTCTCTTGGAAGGTTGGGCCATTCTTTTAGGCTCCAACACTTCTTTTTCACCCTGTTTTCGGCTCTGTGCTCTAGTCTTGAAACACACAACCTCAGGGATGTCGAGCATTGCTGCATGGATTTTCAATTCTACCTCAGGCCATGCTGAAGTCTCCAGTCAGGTCGTTCCCAAGCAGAGAGACAGCTGGACATTTTGGAGAGACCACTACCTGTTTCAGGCCAGTAACCCCCCCCCCCCAGTCTAATGTTACCATAGCCATGGCATGGTTATTAGTAACACTGTCAGCGTTGGTGACTGGAGAAGATTATCCAAACAGGTATTGCTCTGGGGAAACCAGTGTGTCTCTCACCATGGTGACACTGGCACCTGTATCCATCAGGGCTTCTATCCTAGTCCCATTTATCCAGGGGTATTGTAAATACTTCTTTAAGTTAGGAGGCCACACAGCTAAAGTGGCAAACTCAACTTCACCCTCAGTGACTAGAACTGCTTCAGTGTGAACTCTGATTTGCTCTGTGCACACTGTTGATCCCATCTAGAGATTGGCTACACCAGTACTAACTGGAGGAGGACTAGGGGGCTTCTTGTTAGGACAAGTAGCATCTCCAGTTAAGTGTCCCAACTTCTTACAGTTGAAACACCAGGCCTTCTGGGGATCAAAGTTCTTCCCTTTGTACCTACCATTGGACTTGGAAGAGTTTTGGGACCCACCCCCCTGAGCAGCTTTTTTAGGGCTCTTTAGAAGACTCTGGCTTTTTCTCTTAGAGGTTCTCACCCCCTTTTCCCTGGGGAGGTTCGGTAACCCCTTTCTTTTGGTCACCCCTAGTCTTGACCCAGTGGTCTGCCTTCTTTACCAATTCTTGGGGAGAAATTAGACCTAGGTCTGCCAGATGTTGATACAACTTCTCATTAGTGCAATTACTCAAAATGTTCTTTCATAAAAAGATTGTAAAGTCCATTGAAATCATGCACATTATTTCCAGTTAACCATCCATCTAGTGGCTTAACTGAGTAGTCTACAAAGTCTATCCAGGATTGGTTTTGGGTTTTTTGAGCCCCCCAAATCTACTCCTATATTCCTCAGTTGTGAGCCCAAAGCCTTCAATCAGAGTGTTCTTCATGAGATCATAAGACTGAGCATCTGCCCATGTAAGGGTCAGAAGTCTGTCCCTGCAGTTACCAGTTCCCAAAGTAGTGCCCCCCAGTGTGACTTCCTCACTTTCCTCATTTCACAAGCGCTTTCAAAAGCTGTGAACCATTTGGTGATGTCATCACCTTCCTCAAATTTGGGGACAATCCCTTTGGGGATTTTGGGATCATAAGATTGCTCTCTGTCCCTATTTATTATGTTGCTGCCACCGTTGATAGGAGCTAAGCCCATCTCTGTTCTTTCTTTTTCTAGAGCCAGGAGTCTGGTCTCTAGATCTAATCTTTTGGTCAACCTCACTAAGAGGTTGGTCTCCTCATTGAGGCTGTTCTCAATCGACTCAGAAGTTCCTGACCCACCTGTGTGGGGTCTAGGTGCTGTGAGTTGTATTCTTGGAGCCAGGGACCGAGGGGCCCTGTTCTCCTTAGGAAGTAAGGGGGGGTTGGAAGTTATCCTCATCCCCTCCATCCTCTTTCCCATCTGAGGTCTTCACCTTGTCAGAGAGGTAGTCCTTAGAATACCCTGCCAACAGATCCTAGAGCTTTTGTTTGGAGGGATGGGACCCCATGGAAATGTTTTTAAGTTTACATATAGACCTTAACTCCCTAAATTCTAAGTGGAGATAAGGGGTGAGGTCGAGCTCCTCAACCATGCTCTCTATGGCATTGGTTACATTTTCACTAATAGCTGGGTTCTTGTTAAGAGACATTCTACAAAAGATTCTAACCCTCTTACACTTAACTATAGTGAGTTTTTATTTTTTGAAAATTCTAAAGGGACTTAACCAAGGTCCTAACAAGACTTTTAATAATTTTGAACAATTTGTCAATTAGAAAATTCTGAATTCTAAAGACAATTTAAGAGTTCTGTCGTATGATCAGGTGATCTACTCTCGGGTGACTATATGATACTCCTCAAAAAGTGGCCCAAGGGTCACACAATGGGACTGGAATTGAAACAGTTTTCCATGACACCATTTTGTGCAAAGAGACCTCATGTGCATGGTACAAGTCCTTTGGGCATTTGCACTTGGCCAGCACCTGCGTGAAGGTGTACCACTCTCTAAATAAGATGGCAGAAACATTTCTAAAAGTTCTCCTGGAATTTGCTCAGCACTGGTTGACCAACTATGAGGGATTCAAATACCTGGGGACAAGAACATTTGGATTGGTCATCTACACAACTAGTACACTTCAAAGCTGATCAAGAACATGAATTATGTTGGTTTCTCACGCTTAGTGAACCACCACCCCACAATGGAATGCTGGCCTTAACCCCTTCGGTGCTCATGACGGAATGGTTCTGTCATGAGCACCAGTGCTCCTGTGCTCATGACGGAACCATTCCGTCATGAGAACAGGAGCACTAAATCCCTCTGCTGCAGACAGCAGAGGGATTTCCCTTTTTTTTATTGGCCTCGGGAGGTTGGGGAAGAGCTTCCCCAACCTCCCAAGGCCAATTTGCATTTTCATTCCAATGCTGCTCGCGCGCATGGCGTGCTGATGTCATTGCAATGAAAATTAAACTGAAACTTAGTTTCAGTTTCATTGTTACGGTGCTTGTGAGGCTATCTCAGCCCCCTGAGCACCGAAAAAGATGGGAGAGGTATCGTTGGAAAGGGGAGAATCTCCCCTTTCCAATGGTACCCTTCCCTAGTGGATCCCTGCTTGGGGATCATCCCAGGAGGGCGATCCCCAAGCAGGGATCCACAAACTAGCACCAGGGAGGAGGGAGCAGCCCCTTGGGCAAGGGCCTTTGCTCCCCCCATATTTGTTTGGGCACAACAGTCTTTCTGCCCCCCTGGGGGGCAGATGGGGGCAGTAGCTGGGGGGGCAAAAAGCCCACTAAAAACCAGGGATTATTGTTTTTTATTGATGTTGGGGTGGGGGCTGCCCAAAAAGGGCATGGCAATGCCCCCACCCCCTCCCAGAGAAATGTCAGTCTTTATGCCCCCCCAGGGGGCAGACGGGGGCAGTAACCCCCAATCTGCCCCCCGGGGGGCAGAAAGCCCACTAGAAACCTGGGATTTTCTTTTATTGACGTTGGGGTGGGGGCTGCCCAAAAAGGGCATGGCAATGCCCCTCCCCCCCAGAGAAATGTCAGTCATTCTGCCCCCTCAGGGGGCAGGTGGGGCAGTAGCCCCCAATCTGCCCCCCGGGGGGGCAGAAAGCCCATTAGAAACCAGGGATTTTTTTTTTATTGACGTTGGGGTGGGGGCTGCCCAAAAAGGGCATGGCAATGCCCCCCCCAGAGAAATGTCAGTCTTTCTGCCCCCCCAGGGGGCAGACGGGGGCAGGAGCCCCCAATCTGCCCCCTGGGGGGGCAGAAAGCCAACTAGAAACCAGGGATTTTTTTATTGATATGGGCATGACAATGCCCCCACCCCAGTGAAATTCCAGTCTTTTTGCCTCCCCCGGGGGGCAAGAAAGCCCATTAGAAATAAGGGATTTTTTTTATTGATGTAGGGGTGGGGGCTGCCCAAGATGGGCAGGTCAATGCCCCCACCCCCCAAAAAAATGCAAGTCTTTCTGTTCCCCCCGGGGCAGATGGGGGCAATAGCCCCTGATCTGCCCCCCGGGGGGGCAGAAAGCCCACTAGGCACCAGGGATTTTTTAATTTTTATAATGTAGGGGTGGAGGCAGCTCAAAATGGGCATGATAATGCCCCCACCCCAAAAACAATTACCACAGTCTTTCTGCCCCTCCCCGGAGACATATTGGGAAAATAGCCCCTTATCTGCCCCCCCAGGGGGGGCAGAAAGCCCTCTAGGCCTCAGGATTTTTTTTTTTTATTCAGGGTTGAGGTCAGCCCAGAATGGGCATGCCAATGCCCACACCTCCCCAAAAAAATGCCACAGTCTTTCTGCCCCCCGAGGGGCAGATGGGGGCAGTGGCCCCTGATCTGCCCCCGGAGGGGGCAGAAAGCCCACTAGGCACCAGCGATTACGCTGGCTTTTTTTATGTGTGGGGGCTGCCCAGAATAGGCATACCAATGCCCCCACCCCCCAAAAACATCGCCAAAGTCTTTCTGCCCCCCTTGGGGGCATATTGGGGCAACCCCCCCCCCGAATCCCCCCGGGCGGCAGAAAGCCCACTAGTGCAAAGTGCCTACCTGTGGATTTTGGGCCCTAGTGCAGCCGGCACATAGGGAAACCTAGCAAACCTGTGCATTTTTGAAAACTAGACACCAAGGGAAATGCAGGATAGGGTGACTTGTGTGCCTCTCACCAGGTTCTGTTACCCAGAATCCCTTGCAAACCTCAAACTTAGTTAAATAAAACACATTTTCCTCAGATTTCTGTGATGGAAAGTTCTGGGATCTGCGTGGATCCACAAAATTCCACCCACCCCGCATTCCCCAAAGTCTTCCGAGAAAAATGGTACCTCACTTGTGTGGGTAGGCCTAGTGCCCGCGACAGGAAACGGCCCAAAACACAACGTGGACACACCATATTTTCACAGTGAAAACTGACCCTTTTTTTCCAAAGTGCCTAGCTGTAGATTTTGAACTTTAGCTCTGCCGGCACCTAGGGAAACCTAGCAAACCTATACATTTTTAAAAACTAGACACCCAGGGGAATCCAGGATGGGGTGACTTTACTGGCTCTCACCAGGTTCTGTTACCCAGAATCCCTTGCAAACCTTGAAATTTGTAAAAAAAAAAAAAACATTTTCCTCACATTTCTGTGGTGGAAAGTTCTGGAATCTGTGTGGATCCATAAAATTCCACCCAACCCGCATTCCCTAAAGTCTTTCGAGAACAATGGTACCTCACTTGTGTGGGTGGGTCAAGTACCCGTGACAGGCAAGTGCCCAAAACCTATTGAGGCGACTTCAAAATTACCTATCACAAAACAACCTGGTTTTGCAAGGGGGGGTCCCATGAGTTTTTGGCCCCGGACTCGGCGGCCATCTAGGGAAACCTACCAAACCCACACATTTTTGAAAACTAGACACCCTGGGGAGTCCAGGAAGGTATGGCTTGCGTAGGTCCCCCAACATTTCCCTACCGAGAATCCCCTGCAAACCTCAAATTTAGCTGAAAAAATCACTTTTTTCTCAAATTTATGTGTGGGAAAGTTCTGGAATCTGCGTGGATACACAAATTTCCTTCTCCACAGCATTCCCCCAGGTCTCCCGATAAAAATGGTACCTCCCTCGTGTGGGTGGGTCAAGAACCCGCGACAGGCAAGGGCCCAAAACCTATTGAGGCGACATCAAAATTACCTATCACAAAACAACCTGGTATTGCAAGGGGGGTCCCATGAGTTTTTGGCCCCGTGCTCGGCGGCCACCTGGGGAAACCTACCAAACCCACACATTTCTGAAAACTAGACACCCGGGGGAGTCCAGCAAGGTATGGCTTGCGTGGGTCCCCCAACATTTCCCTACCCAGAATCCCCTGCAAACCTCAAATTTTGTTGAAATAGTCATATTTATTCTCACATTTCTGTGTGGGAAAGTTGTAGGATCACTGGGCTGACACAAATTTCCTACCACCCAGCATTCCCCCAGGTCTCCCAATAAAAATGGCCCCTCACTTGTGTGGGTAGGCATAGTGGCTGCAACAGGAAATGGCCCAAATCGTACTGTGGAGACTTCAAAATTACCTATAACAAAACTACCTGGTTTTGGGATGGAGGGGGGCACCTGGGGCTTTGGCCCCAGGCTTGCCGCCATCTAGGGAAACCTACCAAACCCCCACATTTCAGAAAACTAGACACCCTGGGGAGTCCAATGAGGTATGGCTTGCGTGGATCCCGGAACGTTTCCCTACCCAGAATCCCCTGCAAACCTCAAATTTAGCTGGAAAAAACACATTTTTCACATATTTCTGTGTGGAATCACCATGGCGGCACAAATGTCCTACCCCACAGCGTTCTCCTTAGTGTCCCGAGTAAAATGATACCTCACTTGTGTGGGTGTCCAATGCAGAATTGGCTAAAAACTTATTTTTTTAAAAATGGAGCGCTTAGAATTCTCTGTGCTATACCCTTAGTCCCTATGTTTTGGGCTCTTCCCAGTCACAGGCCCTTGCCCCATCCACACAAGTGAGGTATCATTCATTTTACTCGGGAGACCTGGTTTTGCAAGGGGAGTCACCTGGGTATTTAGCCCCGGGCTCGGCGGCCATCTTGGGAAACCTACCAAACCCACACATTTCTGAACACTATACACCCGGGGGAGTCCAGGAAGGTATGGCTTGCGTGGGTCCCCTAACGTTTTCCTACCCAGAATCCCCTGCAAACCTCAAATTATGATGAAAAAATCACTTTTTTCTCAAATTTCTGTGTGGGAAAGTTTTGGAATCTATGTGGATCCACAAATTTCCTACCACCCAGTGTTCCCCCAGGTATCCAGATAAAAATGGTACCTCACTCGCGTGGGTGGGTCAAGTACCCGCGACAGGCAAGGGCCCAAAACGTATTGAGGAGACATCAAAATCACCTATCACAAAATAACCTGGTTTTGCAAGGGGGGGTCACTTGGGTTTTTGGCCCCGGACTCAGCGGCCATCTTGGGAAACTACCAAACCCACACATTTCTGAAAAGTATACACCCGGGGGAGTCCAGCGAGGTATGGCTTGCGTGGGTCCCCCAAAGTTTTCCTACCCAGAATCCCCTGCAAACCTCAAATTTTGATGAAAAAAAATCACTTTTTTCTCAAATTTCTGTGTGGGAAAGTTCTGGAATCTATGTGGATCCACAAATTTCCTATCACCCAGCGTTCCCCCAGCTCTCCTGATAAAAATGGTACCTCAGTCACGTGGGTGGGTCAAGTACCCGCGACAGGCAAGGGCCCAAAACGCATTCAGGAGACATCAAAATGACCTATCAAAAAACAACCTGGTTTTGCAAGGGGGGGTCACCTGGGTTTTTGGCCCTGGGCTCGGTGGCCATCTTGGGAAACTACCAAATCCACACATTTCTGAAAAGTAGACACCCGGGGGAGTCCAGTGAGGTATGGCTTGTGTGGATCCCCCCACTTTTTCCTACCCACAATGTCCTGCAAACCTCAAATTTAGCTGAAAAACCACATTTTCCACATATTTTTGGGTGGAATCACCATGCCGGCACAAATGTCCTACCCCACAGCGTTCCCCTTAGTCTCCCAAGTAAAATTATACCTCACTTGTGGGGGTGGGGCAAGGGTCTTTGACTGGGAAGAGCCCAAAACATAGGGAATAAGGGGATAGCACAGAGAATTCTAAGCACTACAATTTTTTTAAAATACTTTTTTAGCCAATTCTGCTTTGGACACCCACACAAGTGAGGTATCATTTTACTCGGGACACTAAGGAGAACACTGTGGGGTAGGACATTTGTGCCGCCATGGTGATTCCACACAAAAATATGTGGAAAATTTGTTTTTTTCATCTACATTTGAGGTTTGCAGGGGATTCTGGGTAGGGAAACGTTGGGGTATCCACGCAAGCCATACCTCATTGGACTCCCCAGGGTGTCTAGTTTTCAGAAATGTGTGGGTTTGGTAGGTTTCTCTAGATGGCA
The DNA here is from genome assembly GCA_963921515.1 of Calotriton arnoldi. Lineage (NCBI taxonomy): Eukaryota > Metazoa > Chordata > Amphibia > Caudata > Salamandridae > Calotriton > Calotriton arnoldi. The sequence continues at coordinate 722,574 of CAWUFW010009137.1, forward strand.
GCGAGCCCGGGGCCAAAACCCCAGGTCCCCCCCCCAAAACCTGGTAGTATTGTTATAGGTAATTTTGAAGTCTCCACAGTACGATTTGGGCCATTTCCTGTTGCAACCACTATGCCTACCCACACACGTGAGGAACCATTTTTATCGGGAGACCTGGGGGAACGCTGGGTGGTAGGACATTTGTGTCAGCCTGGTGATCCTACAACTTTCCCACACAGAAATGTGAGAAAAAATTGATTTTTTCAACAAAATTTGAGGTTTGCAGCGGATTCTGGGTAGGGAAATATTGGGGGACCCACGTAAGCCATACCTTGCTGGACTCCCCTGGGTGTCTACTTTTCAGAAATGTGTGGGTTTGGTAGGTTTCCCTAGATGGCCGCCGAGCCAGGGGTCAAAAACTCATGGGACACCCCCTCGCAAAACTAGGTTGTTTTGTGATAGGTAATTTTGATGTCGCCTCAATAGGTTTTGGGCCTTTGCCTGTCTCGGGTACTTGACCCACCCACACAAGTGAGGTACCATTTTTTTCGGAAGACTTTGGGAAATGCGGGGTGGGTGGAATTTTCTGGATCCACACAGATTCCAGAACTTTCCACCACAGAAATGTGAGGAAAATTTGTTTTTTTTTTACAAATTTTGAGGTTTGCAAGGGATTCTGGGTAACAGAACCTGGTGCGAGCCAGTCAAGTCACCCCATCCTGGATTCCCCTGGGTGTCTAGTTTTCAAAAATGTATAGGTTTGCTAGGTTTTCCTAGGTGTCGGCAGAGCTAGGGTACAAAATCTACAGCTAGGCACTTTGCAAAAAAAGGGTCCGTTTTCACTGTGAAAATGTGGTGTGTCCACGTTGCGTTTTGGGCCGTTTCCTGTTGCGGGCACTAGGCCTACCCACACAAGTGAGGTACCATTTTTCTCGTAAGACTTTGGGTAACGCAGGATGGGTGGAATTTTGTGGATCCACGCAGATTCCAGAACTTTCCACCACAGAAATGTGAGGAAAATGTGTATTTTTGGACAGATTTTTAGGTTTGCAAGGGATTCTGGGTAACAGAACCTGGTGAGAGCCAGTCAAGTCAACCCGTCCTGGATTCCCCTGGGTGCCTTGTTTTCAAATATGTATAGGTTTTCTAGGTTTCCCTAGCTGCCGGCAGAGCTAGGGTTCAAAATCTACAGCTAGGCACTTTGCAAAAAAGGGGTCCTTTTTCACTGTGAAAATGTTGTGTGTCCACGTTGCGTTTTGGGCCGTTTCCTGTCGCGGGCACTAGGCCTACCCACACAAGTGAGGTACCAATTTTCTCGGAAGACTTTGGGGAATGCGGGGTAGGTGGAATTTTGTGGATCCACGCAGATTCCAAAACTTTCCAACACAGAAATGTGAGGAAAATATGTTTTTTTTGACAAATTTTTAGGTTTGCAAGGGATTTTGGGTAACAGAACCTGGTGAGAGCCAGTCATTTCACCCCATCCTGGATTCCCATGGGTGTCTAGTTTTCAAAAATGTACAGGTTTTCTAGGTTTCCCTAGGTGCTGGCAGAGTTAGGGTTCAAAATCTACAGCTAGGCACTCTGCAAAAAAAAGGGTCCGTTTTCACTGTGAAAATGTGGTGTGTCCACGTTGCGTTTTGGGCCGTTTCCTGTCGCAGGCACTAGGCCTACCCACACAAGTGAGGTACCATTGTTCTCGGAAGACATTGGGTAATGCAGGATGGGTGGAATTTTGTGGATCCACGCAGATTCCAGAACTTTCCACCACAGAAATGTGAGGAAAATGTGTATTTTTGGACAGATTTTTAGGTTTGCAAGGGATTCTGGGTAACACAACCTGGTGAGAGCCAGTCAAGTCACCGCATCCTAGATGCCCCTGGGTGTCTAGTTTTCAAAAATGTATAGGTTTGCTAGGTTTCCCTAGGTGCTGGCAGTGTTAGGGTTCAAAATCTACAGCTAGGCACTTTGCAAAAAAAGGGTCCGTTTTCACTGTGAAAATGTGGTGTGTCCACATTGTGTTTTGGGCCGTTTCCTGTCGCGGGCACAAGGCCTACCCACACAAGTGAGGTACCATTTTTGTCGGAAGACTTTGGGGAACGCGGGGTGGGTGGAATTTTGTGGATCCACACAGATTCCAGAACTTTACACCACAGAAATGTGAGGAAAATATGGTTTTTTTTACAAATGTTTAGGTTTGCAATGGAATCTGGGTAACAGAACCTGGTGAGAGCCAGTCAAGTCACCCCATCCTGGATTCCCCTGGTTGTCTAGTTTTCAAAAATGTATAGGTTTTTTAGGTTTCCCTAGGTGCCGGCAGAGCTAGGGTTCAAAATCTACAGCTAGGCACTTTGCAAAAAAAGGGTCCGTTTCCACTGTGAAAATGTGGTGTTTCCACATTGCGTTTTGGGCCGTTTCCTATCGCGGGCACTAGGCCTACCCACGCAAGTGAGTACCATTTTTCTCGGAAGACTTTGGGGAATGCGGGGTGGGTGGAATTTTGTGGATCCACGCAGATCCCAGAACTTTCCATCACAGAAATCTGAGGAAAATGTGTTTTTTTTAAGTAAGTTTGAGGTTTGCAAGGGATTCTGGGTAACAGAACCTGGTGAGAGGCACAAAAGTAAGCCCATCCTGGATTTCCCTTGGTGTCTAGTTTAAAAAAATGTACAGGTTTGTTAGGTTTCCCTATGTGCCGGCTGCGCTAGGGCCCAAAATCCACAGGTAGGCACATTGCTAAAAACAAGTCTGTGCCTAGTGGGCTTTCTGGTGCCCTGGGGGGGATTCGGGGGTTGCCCCAATATGGCCCCAAGGGGGGCAGAAAGACTGTGGCTATGTTTTTGGGGGGTGGGGGCATTGGTATGCCTATTCTGGGCAGCCCCCACCCCCACGCATAAAAAAAGCCAGCGTAATCGCTGGCACCTAGTGGGCTTTCTGCCCCCCCGGGGGCAGATCAGGGGCCACTGCCCCCATCCGCCCCTCGGGGGGCAGAAAGACTGTGGCATTTTTTGGGGGAGGTGTGGGCATTGGCATGCCCATTCGGGGCTGACCTCAACCCTGAATAAAACATTTTTTTTTAAATCCTGAGGCCTAGAGGGCTTTCTGCACCCATTTCTACCATTAATTGGAAAGAGGTTGAAAGCACAAAAAATAGCAAAAATAAGCTATGTCCCAGAAAAATGCCAAAACTGTGTAAAAAATGTTGGTTTTCTGACAAAAGTCTGCTTGTCCCTGAAAGCTGGGAAGATGGTGATTTCAGAGCCACAACCCCTTTTTTGATACCATTTTCAGGGAAAAAACCAGACGCTTTCATCTGTAGCCCTTTTTTCCCATTTTTCCAAAAAACAAACAAAATTTAGCTGTATTTTGGCTAATTTCTGGGTCCCCTCCAGGGGAATCCATAAACCCTGGGTACCTTTAGAATCCTCATGATGTTGGAAAAAAAGGACGCAAATTTGGCGTGGATACCTTATGTGGTCAAAACGTTACAGGGGCCTAAGCGCGAACTACCCCAAATAGCCAAAAAAAGGCTTAGCACAGGGGGGGGAAGGCCTAGCAGCAATGGGGTTAGTTTAATCTTCTCTCAATAGCATCATAGTTAATACATAATGGGCCACTCATCCCCTGATATGGCCCTGATATTTATTTCAATCCAATATGAACTAAACACTAAATTTACACTGCACTCGCTGACTTTTATAACAGTAGCAATATGCTATGATTTGCATAGTGTTGAGCTAAGCATGCATCTATAAAAACTTTAGTACATCTACCCTCAAGATTACCTGTTTGGCCATCCGCCTAGCACAATGTAATTTCAAATCACTGAAAATTGATAAACAACAAACATATTTTTAATTGCTCTCCCCTCGTGCAGCTCCGTTGTTGCGCCCTGCCCCCAGCACCTCTCTGGTTCCAGGTAGGTGTTCGAGGCCCTCTTCCACCAGCAGGCTCCTGCCTGCACCTCACCCCTGGTGGTCCAGTGGGAGAGCCTTGCTCTTCTGCTGGTCCGCTCTGCCAGCCTTCTGTTTGTTTTACTGTTGTTTCTCTGTTTTTTTGTCTATCTGTGCCTGCTGTTTCTGGCTATTTGTGCCTTTTTGTCTGCCTATTGCATTTTTGTCTCTTTGTGCATTTTTGTCTGTCTGTTGCCTTTCTGTCTCTTTGTGCCTTTCTGTCTGTCTTGTCCATTTTTCTATTTTCCCATTTTGCCTTTCACTACCTTTTTCCCGCCGCTGCTGCCCCCGCGGCCCCTTCCCCACGTGTTCCCACTCACGCCTCCCGGCTGCTCGCCTTCCCCGCGACCCCTACTTAATGGCAGCCGCTGCACAGCCACGCCGCTGGTGTGCCGAAGGCAAGCCCGTCTGCGCCCGTCCGTGACCCGACAGCGACCAGCGCCAGGCACCCTGGTTCTCCGACCCCCCAGCCCTACAACACAACAACCCTCCACGCACTCAACTCTGGATGCAACAACTGCCTGCTCTCGACGCCGAGCATCACCCAAGGCCCGTTCTCCTGCCAACACTGCCGAAGCACCTTTACCCACCTCCGGACCCCGACAGCCACCGCCAACCCACTGGATGCCAGCGCACCCAAACCCCTGAGCTGCATCCTCCTCAATGCATGCTCCCTGCACAGACACGCAGTAGAAATCTGGGACTTCCTCGACACCCGTTCGCTTGACATCGCCTTCCTCACAGAGACCTAGACCAACGCCAGCTCCGCACCCGACATCGCAACCGCCATCCACGACAGGTACAAGATCCAGCGGAAAGACCTCCCCAACTACCCTGGAGGAGGCCTCGCCGTCATCCACAAAAGCTCCCTCTGACTGACAACCACCATCTCAAACAACTCCACGCCCCCCATGGAACACATCCACTTCCAGATCCAGGTCAACCCCAGAACAACTCTATGTGGAACTCTCACCTACAGACCTCCTGGACCCCGCACTCTGTTCACTAACACCATCACAGACTACATTGCACCCCACGCCCTCGCCTCCACAGACTACGTACTGCTCGGAGACCTGAATTTCCACCTTGACAACCACAGCAACCCCAACTCCTCCGCCCTCCTAGAGAACCTTGCCAACATCGGACTGAAGCAACTCATCACCACCCCCACTCACAAGGCGGGACACACCCTCGACCCCATCTTCGCCGGACGAACCAACATTTGCTTCAGTCACACTATGCAACCCCTCTGGATGGACCACCACTGCGTTCACTTCTCCTTCTCGAAACCCACCACACACAAACCAACACCACGCCCTGCGCAGAAACTGGAGCAAGATCACTGAAGAGCACCTTGCCTCTGCACTCAGCCGCACTCCTCCCCCCACCACGACTGATGCCAACTCTACAGCCAACGAACTCCACAAATGGATCGCCAACTGCGCCAACACGCTCGCACCCCTCCAAAACTCCGACAGGCAACACACCATGAAAGCCACCTCAGAGAATCCAAACGTGCCTGCCGACAACGCGAGAAAGCATGGAGGAACAGCAAAAGCCCGGAAGCACGCATCACCTACAGGACCGCGACTACAGCACAACACCAACTCATCAGATCTACAAAGAGGACCTTCATTCAGGACAGAATCCTCTCCAACTCCCGCAACTCCAAGGAACTCTTCAACATCATACAAGAATTCACCAGACCCCCCAGTGAAACCTCTGACATCCCTCCCTCCCAGGACCTCTGCAACAAACTCAGCACCTTCTTCCACCACAAGTTCAGGACTCTCTACGACTACTTCGACGAACAGAACCAAGGCACAGACCCAACACCTTCCACCAACAACTCCACTCAGCCGACCATCCTCACCTGGACCCCTGCCACCACAGAACACACCACAAAGACCATGAGGAGCACACACTCCGGAGCACCCACTGTCCGCTGCCCTCCACATATCTTCCACAGTGCCTCCTCCGCCATTGCACTACAGACTACAGTGAACAATCAACTGCTCCCTCGAAACAGGCATGTCCCCGATGACTAGAAACGTGCAGAAGTCAAACCCCTCCACAAGAAGCCCTCCGCAGACCCGACGGATCTCAAGAACTACAGGCCCATCTCCCTCCTCCCCTTCGCCGCCAAAGTCACCAAGAAGGTCATCAACATCCAGCTAATGAACTTCATAGAATCCAACTCTATCCTCAACACATCCCAATCTGGCTTCTGCAGCAACCACAGCACCGAGACCAACTTCTTAGCCACCACGGACGACATCTGCACACTCCTCGACCAAGGCCACACTGCAGCCCTCATTCTACTAGACCTCTCAGCAGCCTTCGACACTGTCTCCCACTGCACACTACCTGCCAGACTCCACAACGCCGGCATTCAGGGAACTGCCCTAGACTGGATCCGCTCCTTCCTCGCCGGCTGAACTCAAGAATTAGACTCCCGCCCTTCCTCTCCAAACCCACAGAGATCAGATGCAGAGTACCCCAGGGATCCTCCCTCAGCCCCACGCTCTTCAACATCTACATGGCCCCCCTCGCAACCATCGTCAGAAAACACAGACTCAGCTTAGTATCCTACACCAATGACACCCAACTCATCCTCTCCCTCACCGAGGAACTGCACACCACCAGGAGCAACTTCCAGGGAGGAATGAACGACGTCGCAACATGGATGAGCAGCAGCTGCCTGAAGCTCAACTCAGAGAAAACGGAAGTCCTCATCCTCGGATCCACCCCCTCTGAGTGTAACAACACCTGGTGGCCCCCTGCTCTCAGCACCCCCCCACTCCTACGGACCACGCCTGCAACCTCAGCATCATACTCGACTCCTCCCTCACCATGAACTGACAGATCAACGCAGTATCCTCCACATGCTTCAACACCCTCCGCATACTCCGCAAGACCTTCAAATGGATCCTCCCCGAATCCAGGAAGACCCTCACCCACGCACTCATCACCAGCAGGCTGGACTACGGGAACGCCCTCTACGCCGGAATCAACAAATCTCGACTCCACAAACTCCAGATCATCCAGAACGCTGCAGCCAGACTCGTCCTCAGCATCCTGCGACAAGACCACACCACCCAGCACCTACGAGACCTCCACTGGCTCCCCTTCAAAAAAGAGTGACCTTCAAGATGCTCACATACACCAACAAAGCCCTGCACAACACCGGACCCCAATACCTCAACGAAAGAATCTCCTTCTACGCCTCCAAGAGAAACCTCCGCTCCGCTGATCAGGCCTTGGCCGAAATCCCCCGCATCCACAGAACTAGGCCTGGACGTAGTTCGCAGAGTTTTGCTACGCGGAACTCCGCGAAGTTACAAAAAACTCTGCGAAGTTCCACTAGTGGCGGAGTGCAGTGCGAACTGCAGTTTGTGCTGGTATTCCTGCCGCTCGGGTAGAAATTCTACCCGAACTGCAGCTCGCGCTCGTGAACTTACAGTTTGCGATCACGAGCGGGGAAAAAACTCCGCTGCACATCGCGAAGCGGAGTTTTCTGCACTCCGCAAGCTCCACGGAGTGCGGAGTGCAGAAAACTCTGCAAACTCCGAGAACGAAGCGAAGTTCACTGCCCAGGCCTACAAAGAACCAGAACCGGAGGCAGATCCTTCTCCTACATCGCAGCCAAGACCTGGAATGATCTCCCCCTTAGCATCAGACGAAGCCCCATACTGCAAGCTTTCAGGAAGAGCCTCAAGACCTGGCTTTTGGGATGACCGGAGCTGCCCGAGTCCGCCCCCCCAGCACCTTGAGACCCTCACGGGTGAGTAGTGCGCTCTATAAGTTCCTGATTGATTGATTGAATTCATTCTGCCAATAGAAATGCATTGGAAATATATTGAATAAATACACACCTCTCTGCTGACAGCAGAGCCTACCACATCTGCTAATGGATATAGAAACAAGACCTCCATCAACTCAAAAAAGCATATTATCACACCTGCATTTTAGAAGTGGCATCTTGACCAAAGAACCATTCAGTGTCTTTCATGAGGTGTACGTCTTCTCACTAAAATCTTCTAAAATGGCCTACTCACAATGACTGTGCAGTGGTCTCATACAAATTATTCATGGCAAAATTTACTGACTTTGAGACACAATGTCCTGCACCAAATTGACACAACATCATAGTAACTCAGAGGAATCATCCTGTTTCGCTACATTCTACAAATTTGTCTGCAAGCAGGGGATTGAAATAAGTAAAATTAATAACTCCTCCAAACCCATAGTCCTAATCAATGAAGAATGAAATGGCATGTTCTTCAAAATTGGACAGACCAGTTCTTGAAAACAATCTGGTTAGCATAAACTGTCACACAGATTCTGATCTCCTTTAAAACTAAAAGAAAGCTCAAAGTCAATCTAGCTTCCTATATCTACGCACCAATCAGTATCTTCTGCAGAGTTCTACAGGAGTCAGTTCTATCACTGACCATTTTCAATGCCTACATGATCTCTCAGACAGCACCCTTAGCAACTAGAGCATACATTGCTACATGCATGTCATTAATACCCCTATTAACATCAGCCCTTTCAACAAACCAAGGAAATGCTGGCTGATCTTATGTTGAATAATGAATAGTCAAAGGTTGTTGAATTAGAAACAAGCTTTATCGGAATGTCTCAAAGATGGAAGACCTTCTTCTGGGTCCCAAAGATTCTAGCCAATTTGCCCCTCCTATCTTCATCATGAAGAGATCAGTTTGATTAGCGTACATTTATTGGGGCACACTCATCCTAAAATATCTATAAACTAAAAATCATCCTGGATGTAAGCCTGTCCCTCAGATCATTAATGTCAGTAATATTGCATTCTACTTAGGCCTGGGCATGAAATTCCAGCCGCGGAGTTTGTAGAGTTGTTCCCACTCCTTGTAGCATGCAGAGATCTGAAAGCAGAGTTTTTTCCTCACTCGCACTCGCCAATGTTAAGTTGGTGAGCACAAGCAAGGAAAATCTTACTTCAGACCACTTCCCGACAAGATTTCTCAACCATGGCAGTCGTGGATGGCCGCTAACGCTCATGTTGAGAAACCTTCCGTATGTGTTGAGGAAGCTGCCACTCGAGTAGAACATCTACTCAAGTGACAGAAAGAAGCAGCGCCCTCTTGCGCTGTGCATGGTGCCGTTTGCACTGACTTTCCAGCATGGGACAAACACCCAGCACTAAAAATCAGCACAAGCGGCACGACCTAACGCACTCCGCCGCTTGTGGAACTCCGCTTAGCGCTGCAGAGTATTTTAGTCACTTCATGGAGTTCCGCCTAGGCCTAATTCTACTACCATGTAGAATATTGCCTTGGTTGAATCTGTTATGTATTTGATGATACATAACTCTATCGTAAAGAGTTATGTACCATCTGCTCAAGGTCATGAAATCGTAAGTCAATTTTTTCAAGATGATATTGATGTGTTCTCTAAGGAAGAGGAATCTCAATTGGGATGTCTTAATGAAGTTTGGCAAGGCTGCAAAAAAAAAGGTTACAATTTGAAGTTGGATAAGTGCAAACATTTTGAAAGACAGGTGCATGATTTGGAGTAATTGACATCTGAGAAATGATTTCACAAGATGATACACCGAGACCACACCGACAAACAAGGTGGAGGCATCGCCATCATCTTCAAGAAGACCATCAGATGCACCATCTCCAACGATGACCCCACGCCTTTCATTGAACACCTCAAATTCCGTCTACAAACTGATGCGAAGACCACAATAAGAGGCACCCTTACCTACAGACCACCCAGACACTCAGCAACATTCTGCGACACCATCCCCAAGCTCATTGCCCCCTTAGCAATCAACTCTCACTACTACGTCCTACTCGGCGACCTCAACTCCCACATCAACGACCCCCATGACGCCAACTCCATCGCCCTCCTAGAGAACCTGAACAACATCGGCTTCACCCAACTGGTCACCGAACCCACACACAAAGCCGGACACACACTTGATCCCATTTTCACCTCCTGTGACAGAATCAAATTCAACCACACCACAGAACTCACCTGGACTGACCACACCATTTTACACTTCACCATCGCTGATGCCCAGCACAGCATCACCAGGCATCTGATCCCCCCACCACAGCTGGAGCAAAGAAACCGAAACTCAGGGGCCACAGGCCCTCATTACCCTCCAACCCGAGGCCTCAACAGACCTCAACCAGGCTGTCAGAACTTTGCTGCATGGATCACGGACTGTGCCGACAGAGTCGCCCCACTGAAACCTACTAAACCCAACAAGACCACCAAACACACCAGCTGGTGCATCCCAGAACTCAGGAAAACCATGCGCAACTGCCATCAACTGGAGAAACGATGGTGCGGGAATAATAACCCCATTGACAGAGCACCTCACAAAACAGCCCTCAGCAATTATCAAAGGCACATCAAGGAAGCCAAGAAAGCAGCCATCCCCACCCACATCAACTCTGTGGCCAACACACAAAGGAACTCTTCAAAATAGTCAAAGAATTCTCCAACCCAACAGCCACAGAGAACACCATTCACCCCTCCCAAGAACTCTGTGACACACTCTCACACCACTTCCACATCAAGATCACCAACATCTACAACAATTTCTACCTCCAACCCACCACCCTCAATCCCAACAACCTCAACCACCCAGCGAACAGCAGCCAAACCACTTACCACCAGGACCACCTCAACCATCATGCCTTTCATCCACTCCGGGGCGCCGACCGATCCCTGCCCCCACCACATCTACAACCTTGAGATTAACTCAGTCATCATGCAGCTCACCAGCATACACAACACCTTCATCTCCACTGCAACCTTCACGGACAGAGGGAAACACGCAGATGTCAGAACCTTCCTAAAGAAAGCCTTCGCCAACCCCAGCAATCTCAAAACGTATCGGCCAATCTCCCTGCACCCCTACCCAACCAAAGTACTAGAGAAAACAATCAACCAGCAGCTCACCAAATTCCTGGAACAAAACCACCTACTAAATGCCTTTCAATCAGGATTCTGGGCCAACCACAGCACTGGGACCGTGCTGGTTGCCACCACAGACGACATGAGAAAACGCCTCGACAGCAAAGAAACTGTGGACTTGATCCTCCTCATCCTCTCTGCGGCATTCGACACCATATCCCACAACACCCACAACACCCTCATCAACAACTCTACAACATAGGCATACAGCAAGACACCCTCAGGTGGATCGCGTCCTTCTTCACAGAGTGAACACAGAGCATCTGACTGCCTCCCTTCACCTCCGCACCCAAAGACATCAAATGCGGCATACCACAAGCATCATCCCTCAGCCCCACCCTGTTCAACATCTACATGACCCCCCTAGCAGACGTCATCAGATCCCATGGATTCAACATAATCTTGTATGCAGGTAACACCTCAATTGATCCTCTTGCTCATCGAGGACTCCTCCAACGCCAAAACCAACTTCTGCCATGCCATGACCAACGTAGCCAAATGGATGAGAGACAACTGGCTCCAACTCAACTCCAACAAAACTGAATGAGACCACAGCTGGTGGCCGGCAGAACTCGGACCCACACCCACACCCAGACCGACCAACCCTGCACTCAACCTCAGCATTATCCTTGATAGTCAACTGACCATGAAAAAACAAGTCAACTCAGTTGCCTCCTCCTGCTTCCACACACTTTGCATGCTCCACTGAATCTTCTAACCAACATGAGAAAAACCGTCACTCAGGCCCTCATCACCAGCCACCTCTACTTTGATAACACACTCTACACTGGCATCCCCACCCAGCTCCTCAGAAGACCCCAGTCCATACAGAACCCCGCAGCCAGCCTCATCTTGGGCCTCCCCAAATGAACCCATATCGCCCCCCACATGAGAGACCTCCACTAGCTCCCATTCCAGAAGAGATGACAGTTAAGATCCTCACTGCCAGTTAAGATCCTCACAAACACCTACAAAGCCGCCTACATCAACCATCGACTGAACTTCCACCAACCCTCTCCCCCTAGACACCTGTGCTCCTCCTCACTTGCCCTCGCACACACCCCACATCTGTCGCAGCCACAACAGTGGCCGCTCCTTCTTCTACATCACTTCCATGATCTGGAACGACCTTCCCCATCATCTCCGTACAGCTCCCTCGCTGGCAGACTTCAGAAAGAGACTCAAGACCTGGCTGTTCGATGAAGACACAGTGCCCAGACACCCCTAGGGGTGACAGTGTGCGTTTTACAAATGCTGTTTGATTAATTGATTGATTTCTACTTAAATGGAATTGGTGGATGCTACATGATGTGCTCCATCTCTGGGTTCTAAAGAGAAATGTTTATATTTTTCTGGACTATGAGGATTTTATCTCAAACATCAAGTGCTTAAGAGTGTAATGTGGTGATTGCTTTAAGCTTGGCAAGTGATATGGAGCATAAATATGCAGTTATAGAAAAAAAGTTGCTAGCTTGTGTAAGGGTGGTAGAAAATGTCCATCATGAGGTGTGGGAAAGTGAGGTTGAAATCAGAACTGATCAGAGACTGTTACTTTGGTCATCTTTCTCTTGCTTCGGAGGAGATGGGATAAAAGTCAATAGCATGCATCAGTAGGTTGAGATCAAAGTTGCAGGAATACTGTTTGAAAGTGAAGTATTTGCCTGGCAAAAAGAACCTAGTCGCAAGTTGTCTATTGAGGGCTGTGCATGATACTCCAGAAGATCAGATCTGTTGCGAGGGGGAAGAGCAAGATATTGCTGCAATTGTGTGTGATATGGTGAAAACATGTCTTTGTGTTAATAACAAAAGATTTGTGACAAACTTGCAAAAATGTGGTGCTAATGAAGGGATATGTGCTGAGTGGGAACTCTACAAATACAATATCACCAAGTCACGTATGATTATATGTCCAGCGTCTCACAAGCTTGGTATTGAGTGGATGTGATAATACGATTTGAAAAGCGTATTCCATCAGAGGGCAGTCATATAAAAACATTAGAGTGTACTCATATAGGGCATGGGGTCCACAATTAAAAGGTCACTCATATGTGTGTTTTGTTGGGCAATTATGGACCTTCAGATGTATGTAGGTGGGAGGCAAAGTATACCACTGGTGACTGGATGTTGAAGCTAGAATCGGCTCCAATGACAGCATCAAGGTGGCCCTACATGCCTGACTTAAAGTGGCTCTTGATATTTCAAGTCCTATCTTGTTGTTTCTATATATTTTAGAATTCACACTGCTCATGGTGGACTTTCACTCCAAATGGGAGGAAGTTAAGTTTGTGGGGATGTTTACTACTGTGTGATGGTGTAATTTTCCAGGGAAGTTTATTTTAGAGGTAGGCTTTCATGAAACTCTTTTTTGGGATAATTGAGTTCAGTTGGTGTCAAGTCAAATGAAAAAGTTGTTTTAAGCGATGGGGTGAAGCATGTACCTTACACTTTATTTGATCCTCAAAGGTCTGGCCAGGTAGAAGGTTTCAAAATAGTGTTCAGGGTACTGTTGCACATGGAATTATTAATTCGTACAATTTTGTGAGAGAAAACATAAGGATGTATAGAATGAATACACATTTTCTCACTGATGAAGGTCCTTTCAGCCTGTTGAAGGGTACGACACAGGTGTCTAAGGTTTGTACATGGCTTTTATGAAAGAAAGCGATGGAGGATAAAAAGCTATGCATTCCAAGGAAAGGATACAGAATAGGGTGGTGAGTAAGTAGTGCTTGTAAGAAGTCATGTTCCAAGGATTGTGAAAGTACATAAGTTACATAGGTGAATCATTTCAGTGTTGCAGCCCAGTACTTTAGGATTTGGAATGTGGAAGGGGTGGCTAAGTGTAAAAATAGTAATTAGTGCAAGGACATTGATGGAAATTTACTGGAAATTGAACAATGTTCTTTGTGCAATTTGAATATTGTCAATAAAGGTGGGTATGTGAATTACAACATTGTACGTCCGATACAACATGATTTGAATTGTGAAGATATTGAACATTACTGTGTATATTGCAGGTATGCATTGCCCTTTCCTAATTCCCTATTTAAGTCAGACTCTGTGGTGCGTTATCTTACTGAATGTTCTACTGAATTGAACCATTGGGCAGAGAGTCAGTGGAGTGATGTCTGGTTAAGAAGTATTCTAATAGAGCTCCTGCATTTCCTGCATCCCCTTTGTTTCCTCATTCCTGATTACAACAATTATTTTGCTGGTATGTGCTATCGTGGTAGCCTGCAAATTCACAAAGTGCAGTGGATATATTATTACACTATCTCTCATAATGCTAATATGGTGTTGAGCATCAGAGAAGGCCAGAAGGAAATGCAACATTTGGGCATTGATGAGGAGCCAAATGAATGTGAAATAACTTTTAGTGACAAGGTTGTTGGTGAGTTAGCTGATTTTGGCTCTCTCTATTTCTGATATATTGCTTTATGATAAATAGGTGGGTAAGAATATAGAGAAGTCCTTTGTGAAGACATTTTGATATGGGGAAGAACTATAAACATTTGTGGTTATCTTCTGTCCTCTTTTGAATTCTAAAATAGGAAGATTTTAGTTAAGGTCTACGTGGCTAAAGAAGATCAACCTGTATATCGGTGTAAACATCAGGATAATTTAGAAATTAAGTTTGAAGCTAGAACAGAGACTTATGTATCTTACATAATTGACTTGGGGCCTGATTCAAAATAGTAAACGTACACATTTGTGTAAGTTTGCTATTTTTTCGGAATTAACCAACTATGATTTATTGGTAACTTTGTGGAGCAGAACTCTGCACATAAAAAGATTGAAAAGGCCCATGACATTGTAATGCTATTAAAGTGTCTTTGATAAATAGAGAAGTTATGTTGTTTTTCTGTGGCAGGAGCACAGATGGGAAGAGGGCAGTCATTAACCTACATGAATGTTTAGGTCTGGCTTGACAGTGCAACTTTCACTTGACCTTTTAACCTACACCGATATTATTGTACAGTTCTTTGCTGCTACACAAATACATAGTATTCCCATGCCATTTACCATACAACATTCTTTTAAAGCCACACCTATTGACATTGCCAATGCTTGAACTTTGTTGTTTGGCCTGCTCGAAGACAGAGCCGGCAGTTTGTTAGTCTGGCGCTGAAACTCCTCCTCTTTAAACATTTTGCACATTGTTGGCTTTACGCGGGGTTGGTTATCGCTTGACCGGGGTGCCTGACTGCAGGTGTGAGAGTTCGCTTTTTTCCCCATATGCTCTCAGCCCTCATGCCCCACTCTAGCCCTGCCTTTCTCTTCGAAATTATATGTGGAGGAAGACAGAACCAATAGTCTGTTTGAAATGCTATAACTTTACTGAACGCATTTGCATTTTGATTCAGGTGGGGCACTTGGCAGTGGTAAAATCACTGGGCCTCATTTATGTGGCCCTACCGGCATTTTTGTGCCGCCGGAACGTGACTTTTTTTACGTTCCCGTCGCGCAATGTGCCACTGGCATATTTATAAGGCCACGTAAAGCCACGTTATGTGGCTTTTCATGGCCTCATAAAAATGTGCCCCTTTCACGCAGAAAACTGTGTGAAAGGGCAGTTCCATTGGTTTTGCTGGGGGCGTTTCCAGCAACATCCATGGCTTTTTGACATTGCCCCAGATTTACGAGAAATCGTAAGTCTGAGGTAGTGCCAAAAACGTATGCCTGCAAGGCACAACGAGGAGAAATATATTTATTTCTCCTTGTTTTTCCTCTTTCCTGCAGCACATATAGAGAGAGGAAAAAGCCTCTTGTGATTGTTTTTAAGCAGGAAGGTTTCCCTTCCTGCACAAAAATAATCATTCCCACAACGCAGGCACCCTTGCACCATAGTGCAAAGGTGCCTTTGTTGGTGCACAGGAGCCCATTGTGCGCCGGCGCAGGGGAAAAGGACAGGAATGTGTGTATCTAATAGATACGGCGCATTCCTGCCCTTTTCTTTTGCCATAGGGCAGCTCAGCAGCAAGGCCTGCTGCGCTGCCCTATGGCAAAAAAACATAAATGAGGCCCTCTGTTTGCTGGCATTCAGCGACAAAGCAACAAAGAGAGGCAAAGGGCAGAACCATTGATCAGTTTCAGGCACTCTTTATTTTGAAAGTATTTGGAATTCTTGATAATGTTAAATATTGATCCTATGTCTCATCTGAAATATTAACTTCAGGGTGGAGGTTGAGCCCAGAACAAAGGGTCAAAAAGAGGAAAGCCGTTACACAACCCTCTGTATCTGGTCATCTAATAGAGCACTACAGTGATCTCGCTTTGCCTGCACACAAAAACACAATGGCCTTTTTGCACATTCTTCAAGGTCCATTTTCTAACTGTGCAATTGTCTATTTTTTTGGATTATTGCGTTGATCTTTGTCTAGTTGGCTTCGTGTTTTCTACTCATTGCTTATTTCACACCTTACAAATTGTTCGAATTTGTTCTCGAAGTTGTTAGTTGCTTGTCAGGTACAGGTTTTTCTCCCTTGTTAAACACACTGGCAGTTGAAGTACACATCGCTCGGTTAGACTTTTATTGCCTTTGACAGTGGAAAGTTGTGTTTCTGCTGTTTTATTTTCCAATCTTGCATTGAAAAAATGTGGTCTGACCGCATGTAATTCCCCAGTTACATTTCTAAGTACTAAGTTCATCACGAAGCCTTTGCACAATCATGTGTTTCTTTGCTCATCTGAGAAGTTCATTAGATTTTTTTCATGTTTGCATGCTTCCCTCTTCCAGCTGACATACGAATTTCTTCTGCACATTTTTCACGTTTTAGGACTGATTACATTTTTTTTTATTGACCTACTGTTCCTTCGGGTCGCGTGCTCGAGCGCTTTTCAATAGTGTTAGAATTCAATAAATGAACTTTTATATTTTTTTAGTTCAAAGTGTGCACGTTCAGAATGAGCAATTTGCCAATTTTCACACAACAAATTAACGCTTTTCAAAAGTTAAATATATTGGATTCGTTGAGTAGTGGATTGCTCCATAAAGCCGAACGTTGGGGCATATTAGCAAGGGCACTATCGCCGCTTTAGCGGCACTTTTTGCCGCTAAAGCGGCGATATTCTTATCGCCCTATCAGCAAACTGTCTCTAACAGCAGTTAGAGCCAGTTTTCGGGCATTAGCGCCCGTGTTTTTACCGCTTTGCATGTCAGCGATATTTATCGCTAATGACATGCAAAGTGGGCGTTCCACGAACAAACCTGGGAAACACCCGCTAACAGGCCTATCGCCTATTAGCAAGGTGGCCATGGCCCCAGTTAGCGACGTGAAAGTCGCGCTAACCGGGGTCATCGCCATTTATTTAACACCTGCAATTAGCAGGTGTTAGCCATATCTAACATGGGGGTGGATTATGCTGATACGACCACAGGGTCGTATCAGCAAGGTTCATCGCCGTTTTCCATGAAACATCGCTGGAAAACCAGCGATGTTTCATGGAAAACACCGCTATGGCTGGAATAATTATCGCCATAGCGCTAAATGTCGCTAATACAGCGTTAGCATGGCAAATTATTCCGATGATAGCCGGCGATAAAAAAGTGCTCGCTAAACACGCTTTGCGATGTTTAGCGCACTTTTTAGATAATATGCCCCGTTGTTCGTTGGAAAGGACATCAAAGCACTTTACCTGACATATAAAAGATCATTATGCAATGTGCAGAGATATTTTACACAGTGAACAGTTGTGAAAAATATCATTCGATACATTCATCGAAAATGTGCACCGAATGTGAGACCGCAACACAGGCAATAGCATCATGTAACATTTGGCCAGTAGAGGTCAAATGTTATAAATTATTTTGTAGGTCTTGGCGCGAGGTTACGAGATAAGTGGTAGATGAAAAATTAGGGGTGCCCGATATTAGTCCTGAAAACTATGCCCCCTGGAAAATCCTCATAGTAATTAAAGCAGTGAAAGGACACCCCCAACCTCAGACACTCCATGAAAATGTATTGGCTGAATTACTTGGAAAAATGTTGGTAGCAAAGGCTAAGAGAAAGTTTGTGAGCATTGTGGGCCAGATAAAATGGCTGTACTCCCGTGCAGAAATATTTGTTCTCATCTTTGGGCCAGAATTACCAGCACTTTTTGCACTAGAAAGTTGCTTAAAAGTAATGCAAAGTAGAGCCTTTGTGCTGCTCCGAGTTACTCTGCATCAAAGAAGCTTATCATGGTTACTGCCTGGATGTTCCCATTCTCCCACCCATGGATTTTGACAAAAAGCCCTATCTACTAATCTTTGAAGACAACTCTTTGTGCCAAAAAATGCATCTCCTTAAGCAGGTGAAAAATAGTTGAAAATGTTTCTTTTCTGGACATTTTTCCAACTTTGCATGTAAACTTTACTGTACAGCACATATACAAAGTTGGAAAAGTTTTAAAGTATGTCTAAGCATCTTATTTTGTATTGGAAGGATTCCCATCCAGCACGAAGCCTATGCTAGACATCACTTTAGCGCAAAGGTGTCTGGGTGGCACAAGGCAGCCTACTTGACCGCCAGAGCTTAGTAAGAGAGCAGCAGCGCCATATCTCAGTAGATACCGCGCTGTACTCTCCATTTCACTTAACGCAACACAGCGACTTGTTGCTGTGCTGCGTTGCTTGAAAGAATAATGCGTTTGCCACTTTGGCTGGCCTGTTGATTCACTCTGATGGAGAAGTTGGGTGTTCTCATTGCCAGAAATATCAGCAGGTAGCAGTAACCAGAAGGAATGCTGTCAGCATTAATAGGAATAAAGTTGATCTCCACTCCTTGGAATAAATGCCGTCTTTCATAATTATCTGTAGCATGCTCTTAGCAAAAAACAACATGTTGTTATAGGAATTGATCTTGGGAAAATTAGTAGCTTTGTCGATGGCTGCATCTCCCAGTTTATCGGTTTATTGTAGTAATTATATAATGTATAGAAAACAAGAGTCTTACAGGAAAAATGAACAAATTCCTTAGCCACCAAAAAATAATCGAAATTAACACTTATCGAAAACTGGAGGTAAAGTCAACATTTTCATAGATACATATCTCTCAACCTGTTGCAGCAACTTGGCGGCCGATATTTCAAGAATGCAAAGGGTTCGTTTTCTTTTTTTATTTAAACTTTTAGCAAAAATTACGTGCTCTGAAATCAAATTATTTTGTAATTTTGAAATGTGTGTCCATATCTTTTTTAGATGTACAGCATTGCTGATTCTTTTTTAAATTGTTATGACATTATAATTGTGTGGGATGACTAATGTTTTTTTGCCTAGTCGGCAATATATATCAAAGAAATAAGCATGAACTGACCTGTACTGAACAGGGTGGTCTCATGCAGAGCAACAATAATTTCGGGGGTAAGACTCCGTTTTTGTTTTTTTTACCCTACAAAGGACAGGTATTGCTGGGTTACTTATTCTCTGTGCTCATTTGAAGCACTGAACACATCATTTTTTTGTGAAGTCATGTATTTTTTCAAAGCAGCATTGTTTTCAGTAGCTTAGCAAGAATAGCATAGACCCTGGTGCAAGCAATCAAACTGCACCTTTCACTGCTTTTGGGGCAGTAAACTACATTATCAGGGTTCAATGGGCCCCTCAATGCTCCAGACCTGGTGCCACTGCACCTGCTGCACAGGCAGCAGCTTCATATCTGATTGTTTTGCTTCAGGATCACCTGCATGCTGCATTAACTCCGACAGTGAAACTGTCAGAAAGCAGTGTCAGAGCACTTTGGTCAGCTACAGAGCATCTGACCTACAGGGCCGACTTTAGCACTGGTGGCGCTCGGCCTGATAATCTTTGTTGGCACCACCGATGACCTCCTTCTCCACTGAATCAGAGCCAGGATCTGCCCATATATTGAAAGAGAATCTGCGAGTGATTGATGAAACCGACATGGCGATTTGTCTTGGGACAAAATGGTTGCTTTTCTGAAATAAATGTAAACTTGATATTTCATTGCCATTGCATGCCAAATTTGGGAGGCTTGTTGCAAATATGGCCAGAACCAGCTTTAGCGCTGATGGCCCCCAGTGTAAAAATCTTTTCTGACGCACCCCCCAAATTACCTCATTTTCCAGGGATTCTCTTACTACCACCCTCCAACACTACCCTTAATGTAGACATAGCTCCTCTCTCACATGCATTTCATTTGTTTTATAGCACTACTCATGCCAGAGTAGGGAGACAGCACACTTTACATCACACACATTATACAAAGACAATGTATCACACATGTGTAAATCAGTGTATAGGAAATGTTTCATAATACAATGAGGACTACAAGATGTAGTAGTCATCTGTCATCCATATTAGTGGCAGTATATAAAACCCTGTCAATAATTTCCATCCCTACCCTACTCATTGTATCAGCCTGCAGCTTGGTGAAAATGTTAGCATCAAAACTTATCGAGAAAGTCGGTCTTTAACTTAAAAACAGCTCAAAATGTATTAGTCTTTAATAAACATATTGTATGCAACGTTTTCACCAACTTAAAAAGAAGCTGGTTGTGACTCTAGTGACTCTTTGTAGACATTTAATAGTGTCTGAGCTAGCTTATCCTTAGCATGCCTACAACCATTTAAAGAAAGAGCATCTGGTAGTGGATATTTCACATTTCTTAAATACTCTATTCATCTCAGTATGTTCAATAAGGAGACCTCCTGATCAAAAAGGTAGACGTAATTGGTGGATAAAGTTTAGAGTGGATGACCAAGTAAACGTTTTTGGGAATACCAGAGGATTTGGAACGGTGAAGATTCAATACACTTATTGCCATCAGGCTGATATGGATGCTCTATTGGGTGATTAGCTGTGCTTTATAAATCCTGATTGATTGACTGATATTTGCACAGCATAATGTTGCCCATCACTAGAGTGATGCACTCACTCCCACAAAGGTGAATTGATTAAGAGAGCTGAAACGATATATGCAATCAAGGGGCTGGTTTACTAAGCAAGACAGAACCAACAGATGCATTAAACCATTTTGGGACGAGGCTACGGTCTTTCCATACTTTTTGAGCAAAGGGAGCAAAGGAAGTGATCTACAGGAGTAGCACTGAAGAAGAGGGCTCACAGGGGACATACGGAATGCAACAATTGGCTTCTATGGTGGGATATGATGGGTTGAGGTGAGGCAGGGATGGTTTTCACATTCTATCCTATTGATCAAACCAGGTTGGTGGATGCTGATGCAATGCTGGAAGTTAAAAACAGAATGACTGCTGTTTATGGCAAAGCCAATAAACACATTCAAGCAAAAATAATGGCCACGTAAAGTGCCAAAATTATGATTTTACTTCCTGGAAAAAATGTTGTTAGCCCCAATCTCTAGTACACTTAATGGCACCAGCTTAATATTCACCATAGTGTATGTCTCTTTCATAAATGATGGAACACCAGTTGTAAAATGAACCCTGTGACATGTATAGTGATCATTCGATTTCACTGAATTATTTTTCTGCAACAGGAAGCCTAGTGCAATATTCACTATTACTCAGTCCATACCTTCTAGCAAAATATAATTCATCTGAAAGTAGGCAGATTACACCATTCTTACAAACACAGACCTCAGACAGCAGTAACGATTTTAGGATCAAAAGTGTTTTCAGCGTAGATAATGAAATGGCCTTGGATTAGTCAAAGGATTAGAGTCATAGCAGATTTTTTGTTTACTGGTGGCAAAAAACCATTTGTGCAATAAGCCTCCCAAATTTGGCGTGCAATGTCAATGAAATATCAAGAATATTTATATTTCAGAAAAGCAACCATTTTCTCCCAGGACAAATCGTCAAGTCGTTTTCATCAAGCACTATCAGATTCTCCTTCTGTTTATGGACGGATTCTGAGTTTCATACCCATTTATTATCTTCAAAGGTAAAGTAAACCAGTAAATCCATCACATAGGAGTGATTTTCACTGCCATTATATCAGGAATAACTGGAGTCATTTCAAGATTTGTTTTTGTTTTTGCAGTTTTATACAGTGCGTTCTTGGCCCAAGGATACCAGAGAGCTTTACATGAGCAGCAGATTACAGTACACACGTGTTTTTAGGCACGGGGAGATTACATGATTTCTCCAGAATCATAGGATGTTGAGCTGAGGCCGGGACTGGTTCACCAGTTCTAAAGTTGGCAGCTCTGGCCATTAGGCCAATTCTTCTCCCATTTTACCATGATATGCAAATGGGGCACGATTACATTAGGGCCGCCTATTCCAGAAATAGCTAGAATTATGTCAAGAATTTCACACACGTCAAGGATTGTCACCACTAGACCATGCTTGCTATAGTGCCGGGGCTCTCGTTATAATAGGGATAGCCCCAAATATGCCGAAGGGGCAGCCTGTGCTAGGGATAGCCACAATGATGTCCAAAAAGCGCTCAAAATGCCATGGGATGGTTCATCTCATTGGCAGACTCTCTAAATGATCTAGATTCTAGAAGGTTCGGGAACCTGAAGGCTGGGCCCTGCTGCTGTGAGAGCGCAGGTCCAGACTGTGTCTTTCTCGCAGATCTGGCAAAACCAACTCTTTGGCAGGACCAAACACGCAAAAAAGATAAACACACGCACTCACACACACACATACACGTCAATATTGTAGTGAATTTGAAGGTGCCCAATGTTGCATGCAAATAGTGTGTTTGTGTGTGAGCACGTTGTGTGTGTGTGTCTGTCTGTCTGCCTACCCCAAACACCCATGTGTGCTAGCAAGCCACCCCTGTGTTCCTCTGTCACCCCTGTTTTATATTAAAGGCTCCGAGTACGACATCTCATTGATCGGTTCGTATTGCCGTAGTTGTTTTTCAAGTTGGAAAAAACGAAGCCCGATCACTTCCAAGGCAGACAAGGGCAAAACCATCACACTGCTAGAGATGAACGATTGGAACACACATTTTGGAAAGATTTTAACGTTTTTCTTTTTATCTTGTAAATATTTCTACTCTTTAGCAAGACCAGCTGGTATTACTTATTTTCGTTTGAATGTTGATTTTAATAGAAAATTATCTCGAGACATGTTGGAGCTACGATTGTTTTTAAAGAGCACGAAGCAACCGGAGATTAATAGCTTTTCGTCTATTATTTGACATGATTTTATTTTCATATCTTAGATAGACTTTGGGTAAAGATATCCCTGAAGAATTCAATTTCCATTTCTCACAGATGCTTATTTTGTAAAAGTGAAGCTTTTACCACATCATAGCCAGCAATATTGCAGATTTCCATAACACTGTTGTGCAATCCACATCGAACCTAAATGAAATGATGGTATGTTGTAACTTATGAAATATTTCAGGTTAATAAAATAGAAAATATGCTTGAGAAATACACATTTATTGCTCTTTCTCCGTTAAGCTATTGTACTTAAATTTTGTCCTGCTGCAAAACAGTAAGTAAGTAATTTTTATTATGCATGATTAATTAAAACCTTTGCATACACATAACAATTAAAGTTTCTTATACATAATTCAATAGATAAAACAATACTAAAAGCCATCATTGTACATTATGTTAAAATTTCGCGTTTGGGCATTGCGCTCTTCATCGAGTCTAAGGTGCTTGTGCGTCAGGGAAAACTGAGCTGGCGGGTGCTTTCCGAGCTAAGCAGCAGTCGTTATACATCCTATTAAAGTTCTCGTTTTTGCGCTTACAACCTTCATTGGATCTAAAGTGCCTGTGCATCAGTAATGTGCTATTGCAAGGCTTGCTGAGCCTGACTTTGAGTACAGCCCGGCTCGGCTATTTTTATTTAACCAGTGTCCACTTGCGGTGCGTGTTTGAGTCTCTTGGTTACTGTGTCAAAATTTTTTGAAAGCCGGCAGTTTAGCTGGACTTCAGCTGGATTGAAGCACAGCTTTACTGCCTGCCTACAAGTGCCATTCTGCTTGAGTAATGGTCATAGTAAAGTGCTTCTTATGTCCTTTAAGTTGGGGCAAATGCAGATGACGTGGACAAGATCCTCTTTTCCTCTTCCGCATAGGCGACAGGACTGCGGTCCTGTCTCCTTTCCCATGGTGGAAGGTGTGGGATGATCAGAACGATGCCCAGTCGCAACTTTAGAAATTTTTCTTTTATCCTCGTTTTGACTCCCATTTTCAGGTAAGATTGCGGTTTGAGTGCTTCGAAATCGCTATGCACTGTCCAGCCGTGAGTCATTTTAGCCAGTGTTCCTTTGTCTTCTAGAACGGACACCATTGTTGTTACCTTTGTCACAGTCTTTTTGAAGGTCTGGTGGTCTGTAGGGGTTCCCCAAAGTCCTTCAATCCCAATAACTTTAGGGAGTCGAGCAGATACTCCCTGGCAGGTGATTTTTCGTGGCGAAACAGCTCGATCCAAAGATGCGAGTTTAGGGATCCTGTCTCAGCGCTTCGGATCTTGTGCCAAGTTTTTAGATACGCGCCCCTCCTTTCCACTGATTGTTTTTGAAGCCCAAATTCTAACCTTATTTGGGCCGGTGAGACATAATTTGGAAGATGGAAAAGTGTTCTGTAGGAGTTAGCTATTACTTTGTCCAAGGCTGCAGCATCTCTCCCTTTTAGTGATTCGCTCCAGTACGTTAGCACTGGTTGTAATTTTGCACGTTTTACCTGTAGCAAAGTGTCAAATGTTAGATCGGGCAGCATTTTCTTCAGGGGCTTCATTGCTAGGTAGTTCATGGTTCCCTTTCTCCGCAGGGACTCCAGCTGGAATTTGAATGAGCTTTTATGATCCAGGAGTATTCCTAGATATTTGTAGCTGGATGTCTGGTCCAGGCTTTGCCCGTCTAAGTACCAGTTGATTTTTTTATTTTTGTGATAGTTTACTGCCATGATTTTTGTTTTCTTAAGATTTATTTTTAAGGCATTGCGTTGTGAGAAGCTGTTGGTGGTGTTCAAGAGATGTTGTAGGCTGATGGGGGTCCGACTTATCAACACTAGGTTATCCACGTATAACAGGTTTAACAACGATGTTTTTCCCAGTTTCGGGGCGTGTGATATGCTCTTGTCCAATTCCCCTGGGAGATCAGCTAAGAAAAGGTTAAAGAGTAAAGGCGCTAGAACGCACCCTTGCTTTTAACCCTTTAGAGGTGGTGATTCGCTTTGAGAGGTGCGTCCCTGCACCTACTTTAATCCTGATCCAGGTGTCAGTATGTAGTAGTATCAGCTGGTCTAAGAGTGGTTTCGGTAACCCCCAGCTTTCCAGTTTTTGCCATAGTTTGGCGCAGTCTACGTGGTCGAAGGCTGCGGTATAGTCTATGAAACATAGAAATAGGGGATACTTTGCCTCTTTAGCTGCGTCCATCAACAAGGCTAATGCCATGATGTTAGTGGTGGTTCCTTGTCCACAGCAAAATCCAGAGTGCCCAAGATGTTAGTTCTTCCAAGATTATTCCTGCGTAATACTTTGCCTCAATGTCGATAAGAGCAATTAGTTGATAGTTGTTTGGAGCTTTCCTGTCGCCCTGTTTGAAGATGGGGCTGATAATTGATCCTTTCCAGGACTCCGGAATTGTTGTTGCACGTTTTATGTCCTTGAAAACTGGTTCTAATGCTTTGCTCTAGAATTCCGCGTCGTGTTTATACAGCATTGGAGGAATTCCATTGGGGCCTGGGGCACCTGCGAGTCTACCCCAGGCTATTTGTCTCTTTATCTGTGTCGGAGTTAGGCCATAGCGCTCTTCGTTGTTGGACGATGAAGGGTCAGAGCCTGCTGAGATTTCAACTCCCTGATGTTGTTGTGTACTCCAGGGGGAGTCGTTATGCCTTGCTTGCGTGGAGTTTTGCGCCATTTCTTCCCTATGGATGTTGCCTCTGTCCTTTCTTGTGGTCCCCAGTTCTTTGTCTGCTTTGTCTTCCTTTTGCACTTTGTTGTTGAAGTGGCTAAAAAGATATTCTACCCAGACAGCCTCTGTTATGTTAGAATTTATTCCTGGGTCATTTGGTCGTTTGATTCTGTTAATCGTTTGCCAGAACTTGGCGCTGCTCTTTTGTTTGTCATCATGAAGTAACTTGGCCCATAGATCATCGTTCTTCAATCATTTTTTATCCCATTTCTTTATTTTTATTAGTGCCTTCAGTTTCCGCAGGTCACTTTGCAAATCAGGGTTTTGCAGGGTTTTGCAAAGCCGCCTTAATGTTTGGTTTATTGTGCGTTTGAGATTTTTTAATTCTGGACTGGTTGCCATCCTTGTTGGGATGGCTGCAGTTTGCCCCGATTTCGTCCCTGTCCCGGTAGCGAATTTCTCCCCAAGAGTCGTTGTGAAGCTCTCCCATGCTTTCACTAGTTTGATTAGTGTATCTTTTCCTTGGTTGTGCAGTATTTTAGTTGTGGTTGATATTTCCTCGATGTTGTTGGGTTTAAACCTTATTCGCTTAAGATTTGAGGTCCCTTCTGTGCCAATGGTTTTACATGCCTCTAGTGGGTGGGCTGTGTTTGCTTTTAGTATCACTTCCTGGGGTAGATGATCGCTATGTTCGTTGTCGCCTATTCTAAAGGAGGCGATTTTGTTGAACAGGGATAAGGTTATGAAGGTAAAGTCTAGGTAAGAGGAGGCTTTTGATGAATGAAATGTAGTAGCCGGTGGGTTGTCTTCCTTAAAGCGGCCGTTCAGTGCTCACATGTTTAGGTGTTCGAGTTCCTGAAGCAGGTGCTTCGACCATCATGTTGGTTTCTCAATGTTTGCTAGGCCCAGATTCGGTATTCACCAAGCGGCGGTTTGATCTTGCACAGGGTCCTCCTCTTGCCCAGAACCAAGAAGATGTAAATTGAAATCGCCTGCCAGGATGATGTGATCAGTGTCCCGCTCTTCCATAACCCTTTTTATTTCTTTAACCTGCTCTTTTGCAGCTTTTGAATTTTGTTTGGGGTGTACGTAGGTGTTGATTATTATAATTTCCTGGCATTCCGTGTTGAACTTAAGCGTAGCTGCAAAACAGAGAACATTTTGTAATTTTTCTTTTGTATAACAAAGAATGGAGCAAATAGATTTTGTTCCATTACAAAATTACTCTGCAAAAGACAACGGGCAACCTCAAAAATGCTTATTAAATATATCTGTGTAGTAATGTTGGGTGTCACAGAAACGAAATACCATTGAATTTTAAAACAAAGTAATATAAGAGGATGTGACTAGTCAATGAGGAACTCAAAGTTCCTCACAACAAATTATTGTGAATGAATCAGAGTAAACAACACTGAATTATTACTTAATTTGTAGAAGGGATAGTGGAAATGAAGGAAGGAGGAAAAGGAGAAGCCTCGCAGGATGCAAATTACATATAGCCTGATTCACAAAAACTCTGCTATAAGTGTGACTTATTTTTGTATTACTTTTCACTTACTCCTGATTTCTAGCAGTACTCGAGGCTTACTACTGCAATTCAGAAAAAAGTCAGGAGTAATATCAAGACATGTCACACCAAATTACACGTACTCATAGAAAAATCTTTGTGAATTTAGATTTTAGATCAAGAGATATCAATATTATCTTTGAGATTCAACAGTAAGCAGCAGTAACATCACAGAAATATTTGAGGTTGTGATACAAAAAAACAGCAATGCACTGAACTAAACAGAATACTCATTAATATTTTTAAAACAACATCTGAATATTTAGAGCTGGTGCTTAGATGTAGAGTGAAAGAAAACATGAATGGGTGAATACCATGGGCCGGGTATACAAACTTGTACGTTAGAGTACAAAACTACTAGTATGCAAAAATATAGTGGCCAAAATGTCATAAATCAGAATATTGTCAAGGTAAATTTACATTGGGAAGGATAATGTGCTGATAAGGAGTTTCGCGGGTGTTTCTCTCATGGGATACCCCCGGGGATAAAACAATATATTTAAAAAAGGCAGTGCGTGGTGGAGGGTAGGCCAGGCCCTGCAGTCAACTCCATGCCATGCACGGTTGAGAGCTGTAAGCGGTGGATGGGGCTTTCGCTGCCCGCGGGTGATAGACGAATGGCCCGGCTGCAGGCCAGGCCCGGCAGCCAACCCCACACAAGGCCAAAGGCTGTGCACAGGTCCGTTGACTAATCACTAGGGTTGGTTGAAGACTAGGCCCTGTGGCCAACCATGTTGGGGCTTTGGCTCCCCATGGGGGTTGCATAAAGGGCCTGTCCTGAGGCCAGGCCCTTGTAATCAATCACGTGCTACACCCAGCATTCATCAGTGCTCAATGGGGGGGTTGGCTGCCCGTGATGGTTTGATGCAGGGCCTGGCCAAAAGCCAGGCCCCGCAGCCAACCCTGCATGGCACATGGCAGGGCAGAAGGCCATGCATGGCAGGGGGGATGGCTTTATGAATCTTAACAAAATATTACTTTACATAAAATTAACAGGCCCTGCACCCAGCCGCTTACTGGCACTTTAATTCAATGTAAAAACCAAACGTTAAAGTAACGTTGTGGTGGGGAATTGAAATTATATCTTACATTACATAAAAAAAACCTTACCAATTCACTGAAAAAAGTTAAAGAGATGTTATAGTTAGGAGAAAATGTCAGTTAAAACATACCGCTTTAAACAAAAAAACACTGAAATTCACCAGTTATAGTTATCTCAAGTAACTATAACTTGTGCCCTAAATTAACTATAACTCACGCCCCACCATGCATAGTGTTATCATCGATGATGTCATTTCAGAGTTGCAGTGATGTTATCAATGATTTCATAGAAAATGTCAAGTCATAGAACATGTCACGAGTGTGGTAATATGTGCGTGTCAAGGGTGCGAGTTATAGTTACTTTAGGTTCAACTCTGTTTTATTAGCAGTTTTATTGCACATACATTCGTAGATCAGTTTTCCATTATACCCTGAACTGACAAGAAATAACCCAGCCCTCCACCCCCATGAACTGATGTGTCTCCGATATCCAGTATGCTTCGCAATGCTGTTACAAGACATTCCATTCGCTAACATGTACCTCGGCATGGCTGATGGAGGGTCGGAGCTGATGTCCTCAACCTTAAACACTGAAACAATGAAACTCCCCCCTCCCATTTCCCCTCCCCCCACTGGTATGCAGTTGCCCCCTTTCCCGCCTAGTATCATCACTTGAAGGTCAGGATTCGGTCCCTGTAGGCGAAGATATTTGGGGCACAAAATCTCATTGAATTCGTTGGCCAATATGGACAAGAGGGGTTTCCACGCTTCTCCAAAACTCGACCCTGTCCCCGTGAGAGATGCCTGAATGCGTTCCAACCCCAAGGTGTACCATAATTTATGAAGCCAACCCGTGTAAGTGGGTTCCGTTGGCGTGCCCCACCATGTTAGTACATTCTGGAGCACAGCCCCCAACGCTAAGCCCATCTGTTTCCCTTTGTGGGACCTCAGAGGAAAGGTGAGAGGGTTAGGCAAGCCCAGAACTACATAGGCTGGAAACCTCGGGATCTGCGTATCAAACTGCCTGTCAATGTCGTCCAAGATTGCCGGCCAATACCTAGCCAGAGTCGGACAGTCCCATAGCAAGTGGAGTAGGGTACCCTCTCCCCCGCATCCTCGCCAGCACGTCGGACTGTGGTCCGGATTGACTTGGTTCAGTCTCACTGGCGTAAGATACCAATACATCGCTATCTTATACGCTATTTCCTTACTAGCAGTGTTCCTCGCCGTGTGTTTGGCTCTATAATATATGTCCCCCCATTCCTTCCCCGTGAGCTCCCTACCCAGTTCCTTGGTCCATCATCTCTGACTGGGGGTGGGCTCCGAGGGGGCCGGCTTGCGAAGCATGTCATATAGTTCCGTGATCAATTTCTTATCTGAGGTCTTGGTGTTTAGCCATTTTTCATACCTCATCAATTTGTGGTGTACTTTTGGGCCACATCTGGGTGCAGAAGCCAATGCCGCACCTGCATGTATCGATACCGCTCTTTCTCTGGGAGTGTGCCATCCTGCTGCTATAGTTACTTTAGGGCACAAGTTATAGTTACTTGTTATAAGTATAACTGCTGAATTTCAGAGGGTTGGTTACTTAAAAACTGTATGTTTTAACTGACATTTTCACCTTGCTATAATGTACATTTAATGTTTGTTTTTTTAGTGAATTTCTAAGGTGTTTTTAATGTAAAGTAGCATATTATTATAATTCCTAACTATAACGCAACTTTAACCTTTGTTTTTTACAGTTAATTTCTATGGTTTTTGTAATGTAGAGTAAGATGTTGCTCACCGTGCACAGTGTGAGGTTGGGCACAAGGCTGAACCTGCACCTGACCCCTTATCAGTGCCTTACCCCCCACAGTGCACAGCCTTTGGTTGTGCATGGCGTGAGGTTGGGCGAAGGGCAAGGCCTGCAAGCAGGCCCTGCACCCAGCCGCTTGCTGGCACCCAACTCTCCCACCACAGGCACTCTATCCCCCCAGTGCAAACCTCTGTGTGGTGTGGTCAGGCCCTGTGCCCAACCCCTGCAGACGTGCATGGCTCACTAGTTGATGCTACAATTTAATTAATAGTATATAATTTAGAAGGTAATATTGCATTTGTGATCTTTTTATAGAGTTAGTGAGATTGAAGTTAATAATCGCATTACATTTGATAGAGTTATTCATTATTTAAAAAAATAAAAATTAAAAGTTTAACTTGAAAAGTGTATTGTGTTGTAGTACATTTAATTTTTGCTTTTGTTTTGTGGATTTGCGACGGGTTCTCAAATCCATAAAAATTTTAAAAAGAGTATGTATGTTAAAAAAAAATAGGATTCACTGTTGGGTTATAGGGTGGCTCTAAAAAGAGCCCTTGGGGGGCGTGGCCAAGATGGCGGCGGAGTAGGACCATTTCTCAGGGGCTCCGCTCGCCGAGGCCGATAGTCTGGCATCCATCTACGGCTTTGGGACCTGTGCGAAGCAGCAGAGTGCACCTACCGTTTCTGCAATGCAGAGGGGATGTCCAGTGTTGCAGGCGGGCGCCATCCTGAGCTCTACGAGGCAGGAGAGACACCGAGAGGCCCACGGCCGCAGAGCTGCGCCTGTGGAGGAGGCCGTAACGAGAGGCAGGCTGTTGGAGGAAGGGTGTGGGACCCACGCGCTGAGCTGTGCTCTCCCATCTACGGAGCCGTGGTGGGCCCCAAGTGAAGAGCAGCACTCTGGAAGGGCGCGGGGCACGCCGAGCTCTGGCTTCTCGTGGAGCTGCGCCGGAGCCCATGCCTACGAGCCAGTGAAGGAACGGCGGTGAGGCCTGGTGACGGCGCCGGACGGTGAGGCGCGGCCTCCACTGTGCGGGCGGCCTTGGCCCTCGAGCTCAAAGGTCTCGGCCACCCAAAAGCGATCCAGAGCAGAGCGGCAGTGAGGAGCAGCCCCGGGAGGTAAATTTGCGGCAGAGCCCTGGGAGCAGGGGTGCAGGACCTGGGACAGTGCGACCCGGAGGGACCTTAGGGGCCTGGTGCAGCTAGCCGCGTGTGGAGCGAACGCGGGACCGCCAACACAGCTGTGGTGAGTGGGGTGCAGTGGTGGTCCTGAAGGAACTTGGGGCCCGCGCAGCAAACAGGGAGCGTGGAGGGGGGTGCGAGGCGGGTGACTTCTTGCTGCCGGTGACTCCCCCCTGCCGCTCATATTCCGCGATGTCCTGCTTGACATGAGGCTCTCCCGGACTTGGTGGAGGGGCCCTGCACAACGGTTACGCCTGGCGTGATGGGGGCTGGCGCGCCAGGAGGGATCACGGCCCCACGCAGCCTGTAGTTGAGGAACCCCAGAGGCGCAAGGAGTGACGAGGTGGATCGCCCTGCCAGTAGGTGGCCCAGCAGTGCACATCTTTGCTCCCTGGGGGCCTTGACCACGTGGCGCCCTCGCGCCGGCCACAACGAGTGAGGCAGAGTGAGCAGGCCCCTTGCCGCTTTAGGTGGGCTCCCCGGAGCCCCCACAACTGCCCCGGTTGGGTGAAGCACTCGGGGCCCGGACGTGGCAACAGGCCTGATCGCCTCTCACAGCGGACAGTCCGGAGGAACACGGAGAGCTGCAGAGGGTCACCGACACCCCCCGCGACAGGACTTCCAGTTGTAGGAACATTGGTCACCTACCTGCGGGCTGTCAGTCATGGCCACCCAACGAGCAAAACAAAAGGACATCCCGAGCAAGGAATCTTCCTTTAAAGACCTCCTCCAGAAGCCGGCCGGGAAGAAGTCTGGGGGGCCTACCACTGACTCTCACGGGTCACACTCTGGCGCTGCCACGACGGACTCAGTCACCGGGCATGCTGCCGAACCAGTCACGAAGGAGTTCATGGAGCAGCTTTTTGGCGCGCTGAGAGACGACTTCGCTGGGCTGTGACAAGACCTGGCCGCTGACATTAAACAGCTCCGAGCAGATCTCGGCGAAGTGGGAGATAGGGTGGACACTCTGGAGCGCAACGGGGACAGGCGAGAGGAAGAGCTCGCTGAACAAGCCTGGGAACTCATTGACCTTCGGGAGAGGCATGAGGAGCTATACCTTAAGATGGAAGATTTGGAAAACCGCTCGAGGCGCTCCAACATCCGCATCAAAGGCATACCACTCCAAGCGGACGGCGGCAGGCTCGTTGACTGGGTTCTCCGCCTCTTTAAGCACATGGCTCCGGAATTGAAGGACCAGGAGGTCACGCTGGACCGCACACACCGCGCCAGGCGTCCTGCCTCGGGCCCTGGCCAGCCACAGGACATCCTGACCTGCCTACACTCCCACAGGCAGAAGGAGGTAATTATGGCCGCACACGTAACCATCCAACTGTGGAGTTCGAGGGCCTCCAAATGGGGGTGTACCAAGACCTCTTGCCCCTCACTCTCCAGAGGCGTAAGGAATTGCGACCAGCCACGACCTTCCTCCGCAAGCAGGGAATACGCTACAGATGGGGGCATCCGTTTCGACTATCCTTCGTCTGGAACAAGGAAACACATGGGGTGCGTCACCTGCAGGAAGCGAAGGCTGTCTTTGGGGCCGCCCTGACAGTGGCTGAAGATTCGAATGCGACGGAGGGAGATCCACCCTCGGGGAGGCTGCGGAGATCAGGCAGGAGACGGGGCCCTCGGAGGGGGGCCCTGATGAAGCCTTCCGAAGAAGAACGCCAAGCGGAAAGGGAGGCCCTTCTGCGACAGATGTCGGACCGGGAGGACTCTGCTGCCAAAGCCGGTGATTGATCCGGTCAGTCGCTGTCCTGAGACCACGAGTTGGGAAGAATGGTCCGAGCCTAGTGTTCAGCGATGTCGGTCTTGGAGGTGAGCCCCACCCTCGGAATGGTGACGACCGACCTTCCGACTCATGAACCCCTGCACGTTGGTGCGATTTGTCCTCATTGGAAGACAACTTCGACGTTTCTTTATGTTCTCTTTTCTTCTTCTTCCTCCTCTCTTTCTCTCTCTTTACTCCTTTCTCCCTTTTCTACCCACAAGAGAGCTGCAGCCCTTCTGCAGACTGAGAGAGCTGACGCCATCCCACGGACAGGTAGGGTGACTCAACGATTTTGGCGGCTGGGTGCACCGGGAGGAGATGGGGAGGAGGGCGCCACTTTAGGTAGGGTAGTGGCCCTGTTGTACGCACAAGGGGAAGGTTGCCTGTGTGTTTTCTCTGCTCTTCCTCTGTTGAGATGCGCTGGTTGCCTGATTCGATGCCCTGATCCTGCCGCCCCTTGCACACGTTGGGGCCGCCCTGTTAAATTAGGGAGACAATATGTAGAGCTGCTGCGGGAGGAGGGATTGTCAGCGCTGGGACCTCACGGCGGGGCGTGGGGGGGCGGGTGTCCCGCTGCCGCTGGTTTCCTCCATGACAGGTTAGATCAGTGCGCGATTGAGCCCCCTCTTACTCCCACATGACACGTCTTAAAGTAGTTATCATGAGTTTCAATGTGCGAGGTCTTAATTTGCCAGCAAAACGGCGTGCGCTTCTTGCCTTGTTGAAGGAAGCTAGGTGTGATATTTGCCTCCTACAGGAGACCCACCTCATGCGGGCGGACGGGAAGCGGCTTCGATCTCAGTGGTTTGACAGGTTTCATCGGGCCGGGGAAGAAGGCTGGAGTGGCAATTCTTTTAGCTACGCACTTTCAGGGGAAAGTAGTGGGAACTCACACGGAGGTCACGGGCCGCCTCCTGGCCTTGAGGGTGCTACTGGGAGAGAGAGTACACACAATAGCCTCGGTCTATAGCGAACGAACACCAAGAGACCTTCTTACGAGACACTATAAGCTTGATTCTGGAGTCTCCAGATGAGGACCTCGTAATCGGGGGTACTTTAACCTGGTCCCTGTTGCGGAACAGGATAGGTCGACGCTACGGATGGGGCACACGGGCTCGATCTCTGATGCGATGCTTCAGAGATTGAGGAGGCGGGTCTCACAGACGCCTGGCGCCATCGCTTCCTGGCAGCACGGGAGTACACCTTTTTCTCCGCGGCCCATCAAACGTACACCCACATCGACCTTTTTTGGACTTCACCTAGGGTCACGGCGTCCACTGATAATGTATCTATTGGGGTGGCGGCGCTCTCGGACCACTCGCCGGTCATCTTGACATTGCTCCTCCCTGGCGGTGCCTCGCGGCAGAGTTTGTGGCGCTTAAATCGCAAACTATTCACTTACGCCGCTAATATTACTGAGCTCCGAGGCACTATCAAAACATACCTGGAAATGAACGATGTGGGCTCGGTGGGTATCGATTTGCTTTGGGACGCCCTGAAGGCTGTCATCCACGGATGTTGCATCGCTATCGCGGCGGGCCTGAACAAGGACCGCAAGGTCAAGAGGGGGGAATTGGAGGACCAAATTCGGGAGCTGGAAGGGGTGCATCGTCGAACGGGGGCGGTCCAAACTCGGCGCCTATTCACACAGGCGAGGAAGCAACTGCGGGCGTTAGATATCGACCGCGCCGAATACCCCCTGCTCCGCACCATTCAGCGTTATTACAAAGGAGGGAACAAGGCGGGGAGACTCCTTGCACACACTCTGCGGGCTGAAATGGCAGCGCGTCGAGTCCCGGAACTCATGACCGAATGGGGTGAGATCCTACGTGCAGATGGAGACATAGCGTCCGAATTTGAGGCCTTCTATAAGGCTCTCTACTCGGCCGATAGTCTGGACCCTACTGTGGCCACGGAATATGCGCAAGAGGCGCCGGTGACCCCGCTTGTGGACTCAGTTGCGGCCAGTTTGGACGCGGACATCAGCCCTGATGAAGTTTTGCGGGCCATCCAGGGCCTCTCGGTCGGTAAGGCGCCGGGAGAGGACGGCTTCCCGGTCGACTTTTATAAAACTTGCATCAGACCTCTCCCCCCTCCTTACGCGTTTGTTCAACACCTTTAGCTCCTCCTCGAAACTCACCCCTTCGATGTCAATGGCGGAGGTGGTGGTCATTCCCAAGCCGGGAAAGGACCCGCGTGAGTGGCCTCAAACCGCCCCATCTCCCTGCTCAACGTGGACCTGAAGCTCTTCACCAGTATTTTGGCGCCCAGACTCGCTCCCCATATGCAGGGACTGGTGGATGCCGACCAATCGGGCTTTATTCCGGACTTCAATTGCGGAGATTGGACTTGAAGACTCTGCCATTTACTGGACAAGATGCAACGAATCCAGATCCCGGCAATACTTCTCTCGGTGGATGCCGAAAAGGCATTTGACCGGGTCCACTGGACTTATTTGCTACAGGTCCTCTGCCGATTCGGACTCGGGGACAGATTCCGGAGATGGGTGAATTGTGTATACCATGGTCCACAGGCCCGCATCCGGGTCAATGGGGTGGTCTCCCGTCCATTCCGGGTCGGACGCGGCACACGGCAGGGGTGTACCCTTTCCCCCCTCCTCTTCGCGCTCTATATGGAGCCATTCGCCGAAAGGGTCCGCCAACTCCCTACGGTCACTGGGATCCAGATGGGTGACAGGGAACATAAGATCTCCCTATACGCGGATGACGTGCTCCTTTTCTTATCGCACCCGTTGCTCTCTCTTCCCCCTCTGCTGGCAGAGGTCGAGGCCTTTAGCGCGGCATCAGGGTTTAAAATTAACCTGAAAAAGACTCAGGCTTTGAGCCTTACGCTTCCAGCGGCGGATCAACACCAATTATCGATCCACTTCCCATTTTCTTGGGCTGACACCGATATCCCATACCTGGGGCTCGGGGTTTTCTCTACCACGGCGAAGACTGCTCAGGGGAATTATACGGATGCTCTGAGCAAAGTGCGCCTTGAGCTGAACAGTTGGAAGAAACACGCCCTCTCCTGGTTGGGCAAGATTGCGGCCGTCAAAATGACGATTTTGCCCCATCTGCTTTATATCATGCAGACGCTCCCCCTATGTCTGCCGCCCACGACGCTGGCTCAAATGCAGCAACTCATCAACAGCTTCATTTGGGGGGAAAGAAACCGCGCATGGCTCGACATCTCACTTATCTGAGGCAGAAGGAGGGTGGCCTCAGTGTTCCGCATCTCAGGCGCTACTACGAAGCGGCGCAATTGTGATGGATGATCAAATGGTATCAACTGGAGTCGGAAAAACACTGGTGTTTTATGGATAGGGGGTCGCAGGGATACACATTTGGAAGGTCCCATGGCTACCCAGACGTCATCGGCCACTGGGCGCGTACCTCTCCCCAGTCCTGCGAGCCACCATGCAGGTGTGGGACAGGGTCCAGGAGAAGTGCCAGCTGTCCTCGGCTATCTCACCCTTGACCCCTTTTATTGGGAACCCAGATTTCCCCCCGGCCCTAGAGGGAAACGCTTACCTGAAATGGCAAGAGGCAAACTGTAAGCGTATAGGCGATCTTTTTGACGAGCGGGGAATCCTGGATTTCCCCAGGTTAGTGGCTCACTATTGGATCCCCAAGGACGCATACTGGCAGTACTTGGCACTGCGCCATTGGGTCACACAACCCCAGGTTCATTAGCATGCTAGTCGGCTCCTCACTAAATTTGAGATATGGTACATCACCCGCACCTCCAACAAGCGCCTTCTGTCAGACATTTATGGCTTTCTCAACAGGGCAGGAACCCAAGCCAAGTCCCCAGCGCAGCGTGGGTGGGAGGCGGAACTGAGTCGGGAGTTCTCCCCCAAGGAGTGGGCGGATATTATTCACAGGGCCCGGGCATCCTCGTGCAGCACCTCAGGGAAGGAAATGCTCCTGAAAATGGTACACTATTGGTATTACACCCCAGTGATGGTCGCTAAATGGAAGCCCCGCTGCAGCAACCTCTGTTGGCGTAACTGCGGGCAGGAGGGTACACTGACCCATATTTTATGGCATTGCCCTAAGATACAGGCATTCTGGGAGGCTATCCTGCCCATAGTCGATCACGTATACCAGACAGAACTCCCCAGATTTCCTAGTTACATCTTGCTAGGGCTACCCAATCCTCTCACATACCCTCTCCGGTTGTGTAGGGGCAGGGCTATCACTTTAGCACTAGGGGCAGCCAAGCAGGTTCTCCTGGCAAAATGGGGCACGACCGCTGTCCCAACCAAGTTAGATTGGCTACACAAAATGTGGGAGGTTGTGGGGATGGAGCGGATTACAGCGGGGATCAACCACACACTGCCTAAATTCGATAAGACTTGGGGGTCCACGGTAGCTTACCTATCCTCAGAGTTCATAGAGCTTACCTGCCCTCGCTACCTACGAGTCCTGTGATTCCCTGCACCTCAAATAACGGACCCGCCGCCTCCTCAGAAGGTCACTCAGCCCTAGACCCCTACCGAGTCACGTCATATGCTGTGGGTGGGTACCTGTCCTCTACCCTCTCTGTCTCTCTCAGTCTTTTCTTTGATTTCTTTTCTTTCCTCTTTGCTTCCTTCCTTTTCTCTTTAATAAAGTTTGCTTTTGAATAAGACGTTCCCCGCCGGCCGGTGGTTGTAGGTGGGCGTAATGTTTAAGATTGCAACATACTCAATAAAAAGATTTAAACCATAAAAGAGCCCCCGTTTTCATTATGACTTTGTTGGAGCTACATGTAGGTGTGGATGCACAGCTTAAGGTTGTTCAGAAACACTATGTTCCCTTCATCTGTGAAGTGAACTCCATCACTTCTGTAGATGTGATGCATATCAAAACGTACATTGTTGTTATAGATGGAGCCCATCCTATGATCTCTGAGGTAAGCAGAAACAGCTTTATTGGCATTCTTCCAAGCTTTCTCAATCTGAGGACAGAACTGATTTGACCACTTCCATTTCTGTCTTAGGCATATATTAGAGGATACAAAGACAGTTTGAGGCAAAAGTAACATCAATTGTGCAAAGGTATTCTTCATTAGGATTTCCAGACCTACCCCAGTCAATGTGCCTAGGTCATTTCCACCACAGTGCACAATCATGAGGTTAGGGAGTTGGTGATGCAAAAAGGTTTCAACCAAAGGCATCAATTGGTGCCACTTTAATCCTCTCTGTGCAATACATTTAATATCCACATTTTGAAAACCTAGGTCCTCTATGTTCAGCATACCTTTTGCACCAGAAAACATAGCTGTGCCCTACAACCCATACTGTGAGCATCTTGAAGGGATGTCTGGAAGGAAAGAAAAGATGTCTGTAGCTGAGGTAGTCAGTTGGTAGAATGAGAGGTATCTAAAATGGTGGAGAAGATGCTGTTTTTGAAAAAGCAGATAAGTGATTGGCTGTTCATCAACATTGTGCACTCAAAAATAGGATGCATGTTACTTTCCTGAAGAAGCATGTTTCTGATTGGTTATTAAAAAATCTTTGAAAGGTACAGTAAATAGGATAAGGTAATATTTCGCAAAAGTCAACCACACCTGCTATATGCATTTGTAAGCTACTGTGCTGAACTTGAAAATATGGTGAACTTGTGATCTGCCAGTACAGTTGAATGTTGCAGAAACTGTTACTATGGAAACTGGGATAAAGCAGAATGGGGGAAGGGTTGAAAGTCAACTGTGGATTTAAAATGTGAAATGGTAACTTATATATGAGATATGTTACTAAATTAAGTGTTACTAAGTGAGTAGTATATGTAGAAGTAGTCTATTGCTAAAAAAGAAATACCAGTATTATTAGAAGTAGATTTTTTAACTCCCATAAGGGTGCGCGGCTCCATCGCGACGCTACACTGCGGCACCCCGGTGGAGTCGGTACTCCAGAAAATTACAGAACCAGTTTGGGTAGTTTTAGAAGACAGTTAAAAAGGGTTAATATATCTAACCAATGGAAATGTGTTTCACAAATTGAAATAATGTAGGAAGCAATGTGATTTGTTGCTTATATTTATTTGTGTGCAGAAAGAGGGGGAAAGTTTGCCATTACTGGTTTTATGTTGTTGAGAGTGGTGCATTACATTTATTGTGTGGGAAAGAACATCTTTTATGAGTTTCTGATATTGCATATTCTGCAATACTATTTGAAAGGTGAGTTACAAATTTGTAAGGGGCGTTATGTATATCGAGTAGTGCTTTACTGTTTGTAGTGATATTTTTAGATTTGAAAAGCTTTATTTTCAAAGTTTTGACATTATTTGAGAAGTGTGATGTTTGAAATATGTTATGAAATGTACAGATGTTTATTGTAGTTTGTTTTATTGTACTGAAATGATGATTGAAATAGTTTGTGCATACTAATATGTGTACATTGGTAGATGGATTAGTGATTATGGTAGTTTGTATGAGTGTGTGGAAAGGTACAGTTGAAGTACGCCGCATAATTTTAGGTGTCTCTTAGAAATAGGAAGTGCAGTCTGTCAAGTTTTAAGGTCTGCATGGTCTTCTGCCTGAGCTATGTCTCTACTTGCACATGAATTCTCATACTTGTTATATATCTGAAGATGCTAGACGTATAAAACACAGATATACATATATTTGTATGTTTCTTTTATATATGATGCCACTAGGAAAAGGTGCAGACACATGCATGTATGCTTTCTGGAATATGGTGAGACTTACAACAGACACATGCAAAAGGATACTGATTTATATTTGGCTAGGCCCAACACCCTAAGTAGTTGCAGAGTGGTGAAGGTGGAACCCAAAAGTGAGGTTTAAGACATGTTGGTAGAGGAATTACTGATTAGGCAACTTTGTATGAGTCTGTGGAAAGGTACACTTGAAATATGCCACAAAAGTTTAGGTGTCTGCTTGAAATGGGAAGTGCAGTCTGTGAAGTTTTAAGGTCTGCATGGCCTTGTGACTGAGGTATGTGTCTACTTGCCCATGTATTGTCATACGTCTTATGCATTTGAAGATGCTAGACTTATAAAACAGGTATACGTCTATTTGTATGTTTCTTTTATATATGATGGCACTAGCAAAAGGTACAGACTCATGCATGTATGCTTTCAGGAATATGGTGAGACTTACAACAGACACATGCAAAGGGTGCTGCTTTATATTTGGCTAGGCACAACAACCTAAGTAGTCACAGAATGGTGAAGCTGCAGCTCAAAAGTGAAGTTTAAGACATGTTGGCAGAGGGATTACTGATTAGGCTACTTTGTATGAGTCTGTGGAAAGGTACACTTGAAGTACAGCACATAAATCTAGGTGTGTGTTTCAAATGCGAAGTGCAGTCTGTCAAGTTTTAAGGTCTGCATTGTGTTGTGACTGAGGTATTTCAATACTTGCACATGTATTCTCATACATGTTAAGAATCAGATGATGCTAGATGGATAAAACAGAGGTATACGTCTATTTGTATGTTTCTTTTACATATAATACCACTAGCAAAAGGTACAGACACATGCATGTATGCTTACAGGAATATGGTGAGACTTACAACAGAGACATGCAAATGGTTGCTGCTTTATTTTTGGCAGGCCCAACACTCTGAGTAGTCGCTGAATCGTGAAGCTGACGCATAAAAGTGACAGAGGGATTAGTGATTAGACTACTTCGTATGAGTCTGTGGAAAGGTACACTTGAAGTATGCTGCATAAATTTAGGTGTCTCCTTGAAAAGGGTAGGGCAGTCTGTCAAGTTTAGGGGACCGCGGGGCATATTAGCAAGACCCACGTTAAAATTATCGCCGTTTTAGCGGCAGGAAACTGCCGCTAAAACGGTGATAATGGGCTTGCTAATATGCGTTATGGAATTCAATAGAAGCCCAGGTTAGATGTCCTGCACATCTAACCTGGGCACTGTATTGAATTCTATAACGCATATTAGCAAGCCCATTATCGCCGTTTTAGCGGCAGTTTCCTGCCGCTAAAACGTCGATGATTAACGATGGGTCTTGCTAATATGCCCCTACATGGTCTTGTGACTGAGGTATGTTTCTACTTGCTCATATATTCTCACAAGTGTTATGTATCTGAAGATGCTAGACGTATAAAACACAGATATACATCTATTTGTATGTTTCTTTTATATATGATGCCACTAGCAAAAGGTACAGACACAAGCATGCATGCTTTGAGAAACATGGTGGGACTTATAACAGTGATATGGGAAGGGTTGCTGTTTTAAATTTGGCTAGGCCCAAGATTCTAAGCAGTTGTTGAAAACTGAAGCTGCAAGAGAAAAGTGAGGTTTAAGACATTTTGGCAAAAGGATTAGTAATTAGGCTACTTACTATGACTCTGTGGAAAGGTACAATTGAAGTACGCCGCCTAAATTTAGGTGTCTCCTTGAAATGGGAAGTGCAGTCTGTCAAGTTTAAGGGACTTCATGGTCTTGTGAATGACATATGTGTCTACTTCTATATATATTGAATGATGTGTTATGCAT
This sequence comes from Calotriton arnoldi, assembly GCA_963921515.1. Taxonomy (NCBI): domain Eukaryota; kingdom Metazoa; phylum Chordata; class Amphibia; order Caudata; family Salamandridae; genus Calotriton; species Calotriton arnoldi. Next base: position 764,076 of record CAWUFW010009137.1, read on the forward strand.
CTGAAGATGGTAGCTTGAAAACCTGGTTGGTTTGACTACTGGTAGACAATTCTTTTAGGTTTGCTCTGTCGTTCGATCACAGAGTCTGTTTAAGACAGTTTCGTCTGAAAAACCAAACTTTATTTGTATTTGTTGTCGTACTCACTATAGAAGTCAAACTAGGAATGTTTATTGTTTATTTATATTTAAAAAGGAAAAACAAAATAATAATAAATGGCAGCAATTTGGTGTTTATTTGTTGGTAGAAGGTCAGTTTGAATTGGGTGCTGATCATGTTATTTGCAAATATTGTTACAACAAACTAGAAGAAAACAAAATGCCAGCTAGATCAGTACATATCAACTTAGAGTTGGTACCTATTCCTCAAGAACTGACTGATTTAAATACATATGAGTCTATTCTTATTCAATCTGTACACCCATTTCAGGCCATAGTTCATATGGAGACTAAAACAGGTAACCTGCCACCAACAGATTTACAAAAAGGTCTGAAAGGAAGAGTTGTCTACTTACCTTTAGATTTTAAGAAAAACATTGAAACTGTTGGTGTAGACAGAGAAGAGAATGAGCCTGTAGTTATTCTAGTATATGGTGGACCAACAAAGAGTCAAAAAATCTGGCAAGAGTTTGTAGATGTTAGTGAACTTCAAAAGGCTACAGTATACCTGAAACACAATAACATTTATTATAAGAGTGTGAATGTTGATGAAGACTTAATATGCTTGGAAGATGAAACACTAATTTCAGCTGGACAAATTGAAAAAGTGGACAAGTGCAGAACTGAACAGATTTATGAACATTATACAATACATCCTCTGCATTCAAAAGAAATAATTGGAAACAGTATTGAGCTATTTCAAATGAAAAAAGCAAAGGAACTCCCATGAGTGTATGGGAAAAAGTTTAGAAGCTCGTTGTTTTCCCCAGCTATTCCCCACTGGAGAAGGTGGATGATTTGATGAACGAGATGTACAGATTCAGGCTTCAGAATACCAATCAACAAGAATATTTTGTGAAGATGCAAGATCTCAGCAGTGCATTCCATATATATTTCATCTTCTGTTTGAAAGCGATTTGTCTGCACTTTCTTATGCAGTGATTCACATATTAAAAACAGGACTTCATTTTCAACATGTTTCTGCAAAAGAGTTCATGGACAAAGTTGAACAAAGAGATGAGAATTTAGAATCTCAGTTAATTAATTTGATGGTGTGCCAACGTGGTACCAATGAGTATTGGCATCGTCGTCATGGAGAACTTAAATGCATGTGTAAACTCCTTGGATTATATGATGTATACCATAAGTGGACTGTCATGAACTCGAGGCCGAACACTCACATACAGTTATCCCCAAAGACAGGAATGCCTCTTTCGTTCAAGCCTCGAGGAAGTGTTTTGACTTCACCAGGAAACACAGTAGAAATTCAAGTTGTATAATAGACTATTACATATGTACGGTTGAATTCAAATGCGGAATCGCTTGACTAATGCCTGATTTATTGAAGTAAACAGTCTGACGATCCACAGAATATGCAGAAGTAAACTGTTAGTATAACACATGCTGTAAACTGTATTTGGTAATGAAAATGCAAATAAAGATATAAAAAAATAAAAAAAATGGAGAACTTAAATGCATTTTAAGAAACATAGGTACTCCTACATGTTTTGTAACGCTTGGCTGTGCTGAATATGCGTTGGAAGATTTACTTAAATTTCTACGAGAAGCAAATTCAAATATTAAAAACATTGAATTGAAGACAGCTGGAGAACTGTGTTCCTTGGATCCTGTAAATGTGTGCAGATAATTTAATCATAGGTTTCAAGCTATGATGTCATTTATCTGCAATAAAAATAATCCACCTCTTGGAGAGGTAACAGATTTTTAGGGAGAAAGGAGTACCAAGCCAGAGGTGCTCCTCATATTACATGCTATTATGGATAAAGAATGCACCAAAATTTGGAACTGATACTGATGAAATTGCTTTGTCTTTAATCGAACAGTATGTTACATGTGCCATTCCAAGAGATGGAGGAGAAAACAGCTTGAGAAAACAAGTTTTACGGTTTCAAAGACATCGATGTGGGAAATGCTGCTGACAAAAATACAAAAAGTCATTTTGGATTCCCACGTCCTATAATTTCTAAAGGAAGAGTAAATAGTTTTTGTGTCAGCAGTAAGGCATACAATAACTCAGAAATCTCCAAAGAATACATACAACTTAAAAGGAACAGAGGCTTCAAAGTACATTAATGACTACAATCCAGTTATTTTGAAAATGTGGAATGCAAACATGGATATCCAGTATGTTGCAGATAATTCAATTGCTGTTGCTCGCTATGTTACATCGTATATTACCAAATCTGAAAAGACAGAGATGAAAGAAATGTGGTATGAAATTCCACAAGAGAAAAGTCTTAGCAAGAAATTGTACAGCTTCTGCTTGAAAATGTTTTCCCATTGAGAGATTGGATCCTATGAATGTTCGGATCGCTTGAGTTCAGCCAGTTTATATTCAAAGTCAAGAGGAATCATTTGGATAAGTCTAGGTCTTGCCGCCACACGAAATAGAGTATTGAAATCTCTACAGGAAATCGAATACTTAGCAAAGAATGATCTAGAAAGTACAGATATTGTTAAAACTAATATGTTGGATACATACTATCCCAAAAAGAGTCCACATCTCGAAAACATATCTCTCTATGAAATACTTCAACATTACAGCTTTAAAAGAAAAGTTACAGAAAATATAAAAAGAAGAAAAATATGCAGTAATTGGATGTGATGGATGTTTGGTAAAACATGCCAAAGGAAATCTTATTAACCAGAAAAAACTCAGTTGCGAAAGTCCAGATAAGAGGGAATTTTTCTATTTTGCACTTCTGCAACTCTTCAAGTGAAACAGAATTACTTGGAGATTTTGACTGCTATGAAGATTCTTTTAATGCAAGTAAAGATAGTATTCAGTGCACAACGTTCCCTACATATCTACAAATGTTAAATGATGAGATTGAACAAGAAAGTACTATTGCAACGGAAATAGCTAGAGAAAGTTCTCAAGATAATCAAAGTTCTGGTCCACTCAGTCAAGATCCACTGGGACAACCAATTATTGAAAATGAAGCAGCATTAGCCATAAATGAGGTAGAAACTGCAATGCAACAAGCACAACAGGATAATATTCAGTTGGGAAAAGTTAGAAGAACAACTAAACATGGAACAGAAAGAAATATATCTACAAGTCAAATTACAGATACAATATGGTTTGCTGCACAAAAAGAAATGCCAATGTTCATCATTCAAACCTATTCTAATGTACATCAGATGTCAAGCTGGAACAGGAAAAAGTTTCTTAATTAAAGTTTTGACCAGTTATCTACACAAAACTACAAAATCACATTTATCTTGTGTTGTAACAGCTCCAACTGGATTAGCCGCACACAACATTAAAGGGATTACTTTACATCGATTACTTATGCTACCAGTTGAGCATGATAATAAATTGGAATATCAGAAGCTATCTGGGGAAGCTTGTTATGAAGTCTCAAGAGTTCTGAAGAAAATGAAACTTTTAAACATTGATGAGGTGAGCATGGTCTCAAACTTAATGCTTGCATTTGTACATTTAAGAATGCAACAGATTTTAAAAACAGATTACAATGTTCTGTTTGGAGGAAAACATTTAATTGTATTCGGAGATCTACTACAAGTTACTCCTGTAAAAGACAACCTGTTTTTACAACACTTGTGCATGAAGACACTAGGAAATCTTTGGGAAGCATTGGAAATGTGAACATTTGGTTACATTTTGAATATAAGGAACTTGTTAAGAATATGCGACAAGCAAGTGAGGAAGATTATGGAAATATTCTTCCAGACATAAGAATTGGTGTCTTAACAAAACATGATAAACAAGCTTTAGAAAGTTGACTACTAAGAAGTTGTTTACAACTGGAAACACAGCAGCTGAAGTAATGTACAAGATGCTTGAAGAAAAGCAATCTATAGTTTGCCTAATGCCTACACTCCAAGAGTGTTCTATATTTAATCAACAACTTCTCAAATTGGGAAAACAACAAATAGTGGAAATTGAAGCTATTGACAAAATTGAACACCAGGGAGTTACTATTCTTCTTACAGAGAAACTACAGGCTAAATTGGATTCTTGGGAAAAGTCTGTATCTAAAACTGCAGGCTTAGAAAAGACTTTACATGTATTTATAAACTGTCATGTAATTCTAAGGAGTATTTTGAATGTAGAAGGAGGTTTAGTAAATGGGAAAAGTTGTTGATTTTGTAAAATTTCAGAACAGAGATGGAATAAAAATTTTGAAAATAATATTTGATCAGATTAAAGAGATAAGACAGATTGGGCGTTGTGTTGTACGTCTTTTGCTTGTAAAAGATTTGTATGTTCGTGGACAACTGTTTCCTCTGTCTTAAGCATGTGCAGTAACTATTCATAAATCTCAAGGTTTAAGTATAGACAGTGCTTTTGTAAATATTGGAAGTACAGTGCTTAAAGCGGGAATTGCATACATTGCATTGTCTCGAGTAAGAACATTGTCTGGTTTGTATTTGATAGATTTTGATGACAAAAAGGTTAGTGCTGATGCAAATTGTGTAAGATTGTACAATCGTTTAAGAAGACTTTATACTCCTGATTTAGGTGAATATCCCATATATGAGAAACGAATAGTGTGTCCAAAACGGAAATATGTCAAAGATGCAATTGAGGTTCAAAAAATGAAAACAAATGAAGAGAAACTTGAAGGCATAAAGAAAAAGAAAATGGAATCTGTTGATGACATTGTAGGAAACCAGTTGGAAAATAGTTCAGGTATCAACTGTTATGCTAATGTGATTCTGAATGTTGTGTTTTATCTTCAAGTTCTTCAACATGAAATCATGGGAAATTATAAAAAAAAGATTCTGTTCTTTACTGCAGCATGTATTTCAACACTTGGTAACTGACAGAAGTAAAATCCATACTGCTTCTGGTATTCGGCATCTTTTGGATATATGTACTGGTTCTTTGTCATTTACTCTTAATATACAACAAGATGCACAAGAATTTCTAATCCTTATGCTTGGAGTATTAGAACATGAAGGAATACAGATTGAAAACTTATTTGGACTAAGTTACAGATGGGATCATAAATGTGAAGAGTGTTCATTTGCTTCTACCACTGAAATACAAACAGAAAGATTCATATACTTGACGATACCAGACTGCAAATCAGTACCTTTTAATAAATTGATAAAAACAGCCAATCAGGATATGAGATGTTCGCATTGTAGATCAGAGATGTTGTCTACATTACATATAGAAAGATTTGGAAAATATCTAATTTTAATGTTACAACGTTGTAGAGCAAATGGAAGAAAATTGGAAACGGAAATTAAATTTTTTAATGCAAGTCAAATATCTATTTCAGGAAGAACTTTTATAGCAGTGGCTATTATTTTCCATGATGGACCTACTACAACATCTGGACACTATACTGTGTATTTAAAGTGTAATAATGGATGGACACATTACAATGATGCCCACTTGGAATTCAAACCTAGATTGCCTTATGAATGATATAATTCATATTTGTTATTTTTGAAGCCAAAGTTTTGAGTACATCATTCGGCCTATTGGGAAGATGTGAACAGAAAGTAGACAGAAATGCAAACTATTAGTATTCATAATTAGTGTTTGGCTTATTATTTGCGGTAATTGATATTTCATTTGGAAAATTGTGTTTAAAAGCAAATAGTTTATATATTTGTTGTCTATATTGTACCAGATGTAAATGAGAATCTATATTTTGGGAAATGTTTTGAGATAAATAATAGAGTTTATGTAGATGAAGGAAGTAATTAACAAAGTGTAGATAGAAAAACACATAGCTACACATATTGAAAATTATGCTCTACCCTGATCTTTTTTTATCTACAATCAATTTTATAGTTTTTTTCCCGCTGTTCAATGATGATACTACATTGAAATCACTGTGTCTGGTGAATTTAAGTAGAATCTGAGAACAGCAAAAAGGGAATCTGAAAATGTTATGTAATTCAAAATTTATGTTGAGTTCCTAAAAATATAATATTATAATTTCTGTAATATATTATCATTAAATAACAGTTTTCTTCTTCTTCTTTATAGTAGGTACTGTTGAAGTTTGAAAATAGTGTTAATGCTGTTTAGGAGAATACTATTCTAAGGGCCAGATGTACGACCAAGACAATTGCGCATCGCAAATTGCGACTCTTTTACGAGTCGCAATTTGCGAGACGCAATTGCACGATGTCCAGCAGTGTATTTCACACTGTTTGCAATTCCCAATAGGGTCGCAAATTGCGAGGATCATTAATATTAATGAGCTTTTCGCAATTTACGAGCCCATTGGGAATGACAGCCCTCCCAGGGATGGTGGCCTGCTGGGCTCAGCAGACCACCATCTCTGGGACTGCTTTTTAATACAGCAACTTTTTTTTTTTTTTTTAAATGAAGCCCGTTTTCCTTAAAGGAAAACGGGATGCATTTAAAAAAGAAAAATGAAACTTTTCAGTTTCATTTTTTTAAGGGCAGGCAGTGGTCTCTGGGACCACTGCCTGCTCTTAAAAAATATTTTCCAACATATTCACAAAGGGGAAGGGGTCCCCTTCCCCTTTGCGAGTGGTTTACCACCTACTTGAAGTAGGTGGTAAACTGCGAGTGTTTTGCGGCCGCAAATGCAGTCGCAAAACACTACTACATAGCATGTTGACTCGCTATTAGGAAGGGACGCCCCTTCCTAATAGCGAGAATTGCAAATGCTATTTTGCGAGTCAGGGACTCGCAAAATAGCATTTGTACATGCTATTACCCCTTTTTGCGGCCGCAAACGGGAGGTTCTCCCGTTTGCGGCCGCAAAAAAGGGTCGTACATCTGGCCCCTAAATACTTCTACTGAGTAATATATCTAAATTATTTAAAAGGTAAGAATACATAATATAATATGCATGATAATGTCAAAAAATGTTCAAAGTTTAATTATATGTTATTTGTTTCTAAAATAAATAATGTTGATCCTTTAGACTACTTGAAAATTATCATTAAGTTGCTCATGTAATCATGCAGGCAGTCATCCTTTCACGTGGACACTACCCATGCACTTATCCATTCTCTGAAGCACAAGTCTTGCACTAATAAGAAAACACAGTCATTACCCTTGCATTCTTTCTTTTACACAGGCACTACACATGCAGTCATCCAATCACCCAGGCAGTACCCCTGCACTTATGCAATCACCCAGGCACTGCCCATGCAGTCATCCAATCACCCAGGCACTAATCTTGCATTCAATCATTCACTCATGCAGTACCCAGGCACTCATCCATTCACTCAGGCACTACTCCTGCACTCATGCAATCACCTAGGCACTACCCATGCACTCATGCAATCACTTAGGCACTACCCATGCAGTTATGCAATCACTCAGCCAGTACTCTTGCACTCAACCATTCACTTAGGTACGACCCATGCACCCATCCATTCCCTCAGGCACTACCCACACACTCATCCAATGACCCAAGCATTGGTCTTCCACTCATACCTTCACTCAGGCACTACCCATGTGCTCATCCAATCACTCAGGCACTACCCGTGCACTCAACCATTCACTCAGGCACTACCCATGCACTCATCCAATCAGCCGGGCAGTACCCCTGCACTTATGCAATCACCCAGGCACTGCCCATGCAGTCATCCAATCACCCAGGCACTAATCTTGCATTCAATCATTCACTCATGCAGTACCCAGGCACTCATCCATTCACTCAGGCACTACTCCTGCACTCATGCAATCACCTAGGCACTACCCATGCACTCATGCAATCACTTAGGCACTACCCATGCAGTTATGCAATCACTCAGCCAGTACTCTTGCACTCAACCATTCACTTAGGTACGACCCATGCACCCATCCATTCCCTCAGGCACTACCCACACACTCATCCAATGACCCAAGCATTGGTCTTCCACTCATACCTTCACTCAGGCACTACCCATGTGCTCATCCAATCACTCAGGCACTACCCGTGCACTCAACCATTCACTCAGGCACTACCCATGCACTCATCCAATCAGCCGGGCATTATCCTTGCACTCATACTTTTACTCAGGTACTTCCCCTGCACTAATACAATCGCCAATGCACTACTCCTGTGCTCATTCAATCACCCAGGCACTACCTATGTACCTATGCAATCATTCAGACACTACTCTTGCATGCAAGCATTCACACAGACACTACCTATGCACTCATCCATTCCCTCAAAGACTACCCATGCACTCATCCAATGATCTAGGCATTGGCCTTACACCCATACTTTCACTCAGGTACTCACCAAACACTCATCCAATCATGCAGGCACTATACCTGCACTCTTGCAATCACCCAGGCACTACCCATGCACTCATACAATCACCCAGGCAGTACATCTGTACTTATGCAATCACTTAGGCAGTGTCCATGCACTTACACAATTACTCAGGCACTACTCTTGCACTCAAGTATTCACTCAGGCACTACCCATGCACTCATCCATTCATTCAGGCACTATCTATGCACTCATCCAATGACACAGGCATTACCGTTGGACCCATGTTTCCACTTAAGTACTTCCCATGCACTCATCCAATCACCAACGCACTATTCCTGCACTCATGCAATCACCCAGGCACTACCCATGGACTCATGCAATCACCCAGGCACTACCCATGCACTCATCCATTCACTCAGGCATTACCCAAGCACTCCTCCAATCAGCCAGACAGTACCCCTGCACTTTTGCAATCACCCAGGCACTGCCCATGCACTCATGCAATCACTCAGGCACTACCCTTGCAGTCAACCATTCTCTCAAGGACTACCCATGCACTCATGCAATGACTCATGCACTACCCATGCACTCATCCAATGACCCAGGCATTACTCTTGCAGTCATCCTTTTACTCAGGCAGTACCCATGCACTGATCTAAGCACCCAGTCATTACCCTTGCACTCACAAAGTCACTTAGGCACTACCCGTGCACTCATCCATTCTGTCAAGGACTACCCATGCACTCATCCAATGGCCCAGACATTAGCCTTGTACTCATACTTTCACTCAGGTAGTTCCCATGCACTCATAGAATCACCCAAGAACTACTCCTACAGTTATTCAATCAGCAAGGCACAACCCATGTACTTATGCAATCATTCTGGTACTACTGTTGCACTCAACAATTCACTCAGGCAATACACATGCACTCATCTATTCACTCAGGCACTACCTGTGCAGTCATCCAATGACCCAGGGATTACTCTTGCAGTTATTTTTTTACTCAGGCACTACCCACGCACTGATCTAAGTACCCAGTTATTACCTTTGCACTCAGGCACTACCCATGCACTCTTCCAATCACCCAGGCAGTACCCCTGCACTTATGTAATCACTCAGGCACTGCCCCTGCACTCATGTAATCACTCAGGTACTACTCTTGCACCACTCAACCATTCACTCAGGCACTATCCATGCACTCATCCATTCACTCGGGCACTACCCATGAACTCATCCAATGACCCAGGCATTACCCTTGCACCCATCCTTCCACTCAGGCACTACCCATACACTCATTGAATCACCCAGGCACTACCTCTCCAGTTATACAATCAGCCAGGCACTACCCATGCACTTATCCATTCTCTGAAGCACAAGGCTTGCACTAATAGGAAAACACAGTCATTACTCTTCAATTCTTTCTTTCACACAGGCACTACCCATGCACTCATCCAATCACCCAGGCAGTACCCCTGCACTAATGCAATCACTCAGGCATTACCTAAGCAGTCATCCAATCACCCAGGCACTACTCTTGCATTCAACATTTCACTCAGGCAGTACCCATGCACTCATCCATTCACTCAGGCACTACTCCTGCACTCATGAAACCACCGAGGCATTACTCATGCACTCATACAATAACTTAGGCACTACCCATGCAGTTATGCAATTGCTCAGCCACTACACTTGCACTCAAACATTCACTTAGGTACGACCCATGCACCCATCCATTCCTGCAGGCACTACCCACACACTCATCCAATGACCCAGGCACTACCCCTACACTCATACATTCACCCAGACACTACCCATCTACTCATGCAATCACTCAGACACTACTCTTGCACTCAACCATTCACTCAGGTGCTACCCATGCACTCATCCATTCTCTCAGGCACTACCCATACACTCTTCGAATGACCCAGGCATTACTCTTTCAGTCATCCTTTTACTCAAGCAGTACCCATGCACTGATCTAAGCACCCAGACATTACTTTTGCACTCATTAAGTCACTCGGGCACTACCCATGTACTCCTCCAATCAGCCAGACAGTACCCCTGCACTTTTACAATCACCCAGGCAGTGCCCATGCACTCATGCAATCACTCAGGCACTACCCTTGCATTCAACCATTCACTCAGGCACTACATATGCACTCATCCAATGGCCCAGGCATTACCCTTGCATCCATCCTTCCACTCAGGCAGTACCCATGCACTCATCCATTCACTCAGGCACTACCCAAGCACTCAGCCATTCTCTCAAGGACTACCCATGTACTCATGCAATGACTCATGCACTACCCATGCACTCATCCAATGACCCAGGCGTTACTCTTGCAGTCATCCTTTTACTCAGGCAGTACCCATGCACTGATCTAAGCACCCAGTCATTACCCTTGCACTCACAAAGTCACTCAGGCACTACCCGTGCACTCATCCATTCTGTCAAGGACTACCCATGCACTCATCAAATGGCCCAGACATTAGCCTTGTACTCATACTTTCACTCAAATAGTTCCCATGTACTCATAGAATCATCCAAGCACTACCCCAACAGTTATTCAATCAGCAAGGCACAATCCATGTACTTATGCAATCATTCTGGTACTACTGTTGCACTCAACGATTCACTCAGGCACTACACATGCACTCATCTGTTCACTCAGGCACTACCCATGCAGTCATCCAATGACCCAGGGATTACTCTTGCAGTCATTCTTGTACTCAGGCACTACCCACACACTGATCTAAGTACCCAGTTATTACCTTTGCACTCAGGCACTACCCATGCACTCTTCCAATCACCCAGGCAGTACCCCTGCACTTATGTAATCACTCAGGCACTGCCCATGCACTCATGTAATCACTCAGGTACTACTCTTTCACCACTCAACCATTCACTCAGGCACTATCCATGCACTCATCCATTCACTCAGGCACTACCTATGCACTCATCCAATGACCCAGACATTACCCTTGCATCCATCCTTCCACTCAGGCACTACCCATGCACTCATCGAATCACCCAGGCACTACTTCTCTAGTTATACAATCACCCAGGCACTACCCATGCATTTATCCATTCTCTGAAGCACAAGTCTTGCACTAAAAGGAAAACACAGTCATTACCCTTCAATTCTTTCTTTCACACAGGCACTACCCATGCACTCATCCAATCACCCTGGCAGTACCACTGCACTTATGCAATCACTCAGGCACTACCCAAGCAGTCATCCAATCACCAAGGCACTACTCTTGCATTCAACCATTCACTCAGGCATTACCCATGCACTCATCCAATCACTCAGGCACTACTCCTGCACTCATGGAACCACCCAGGCACTACTCATGCACTCATGCAATCACTTAGGCACTACCCATGCAGTTATGCAATCACTCAGCCACTACTCTTGCACTCAAACATTCACTCAGGCACTACCCTTGTACTCACCCAATGACCCAAGCATTAGTCTTCCACTCATACCTTCACTCAGGCACTACCCATGCACTCATCCAATCACCCAGGCAGTACCCCAGCACTTTTACAATCACCCAGGCACTGCCCATGCACTCATGCAATCACTCAGGCACTACTCTTGCAGTCAACCATTTACTCAGGCAGTACCCATGCACTCATTCATTCACTCAGGCACTACCTAGGCACTCATCCAATGACCCAGGCATTTCCCTTGCATCCATACTTCCACTCAGGCAGTACCCATACACTCATCCAATCACTCGGGCACTACCCCTGCACTCATGCAATCACTCAGGCACTACTGTTGCACTCATCCATTCCCTTAAACACTACCCATGCACTCATCCATTTCCTCAAACACTACCCATGCACTCATCCATTCACTCAGGCACTACCTATGCACTCATCCAATTACCCAGGCACTACCCCTGCACTTATGCAAACACCCAGGCACTACCTAAGCACTCAACCATTCACTCAGGTACTACCCGTACACCCATCCATTCCCTCAGGCACTACCCATGCACTCATCCAATGACCCAAGCATTAGTCTTCCACTCATACTTTCACTCAGGTACTTCGCATGTACTCATCCACTCACCCAGGCACTACCCCTACACTCATGCAATCACCCAGACACTACCCATGTACTCATGCAATCATTCAGACACTACTCTTGCACTCAACCATTCACTCAGGTGCTACCCATGCACTCATCCATTCTCTCAGGCACTACCCATACACTCTTTGAATGACCCAGGCATTACTCTTGCAGTCATCCTTTTACTCACGTATTACCCATGCACTGATCTAAGCACCCAGACATTACTCTTGCACTCATGAAGTTACTCGGGCACTTCCCATGCACTACTCCAATCACCCAGGCAGTACCCCTGCACTTTTGCAATCACCCATGCACTGCCCATGCACTCATGCAATCACTCAGGCACTACTCTTGCACTCAACCATTCACTCAGGCACTACCTATGCACTCATCCAATGACCCAGGCATTACCCTTGTATCCATCCTTCCACTCATCCATTCACTCAGGCACAACTCATGCACTCATACAATCAAGGAGGCACAACCTATACACACATTGAATCACTCAGGTATTGCCCATGCAGTTATGTAATCACGCAGGCACTAGTCTTGCACTCAACCATTCCCTCAGGTACTACCCATGCACTCATCTATTCACTCAGGCAGTACCCATGCACTCATGCAGTCAAAGAGGCACTACCTATACACACATGCAATCACTTAGGCATTACCCATGCAGTCATGCAATCATCCAGACACTACCCATGCACTCATTCAATCACCCAGGTCATACCCCTGCACTCATACAATCACCCATGCACTACCCATGCACTCATGCAATCACTCAGGCACTAGTCTTACAGTCAATCATTCACTCAGGCACTAGCAATGCACTCATGCAATCAAAAAGGCACCATCTATGCTCTCACCCAATCACCCAGTAACTATCCATACACTCATTCAATAATCCAGACACTATCCTTGCACTCATTCATCCAACACCTACAAGTTTGTCTATCTTTAACCAATAGGTGGTTCTAAAAAGCACCATTTTTTGCTGTTGATTTTTTTTTTTTTAAATGTGTTTTTCTAAATCTTGTATTTATTTTTTGGCTGTTTTTTTTTAAAAAAAACGTAGTACAAAAAACAAAGCAATAATCTGCTTAAAGCAGTAAAAACATTTTGCAACTAAAACGTTATTTCAAAAACAAAGGAAAAACCCAAAAAATTATGATTTTTGGCAGCAAGAATAATTGCGCGGATCGACTGCTCTCCAGCACAAAGAAGCTTCTTACACTTTAAACAGTGTTGCTCTAAACCCGCATATTCAGGTACGAGCAACGTTCTGTCCTCAGTTAAAGTAGAAGTTGCAGATTTGCTAGGTCCTGCAACTTCAGCATCCTCAGACTGTTGTTCGAGTTGTTGCCAGTGCTGCTCTCTGGCGAGGCGGTTAGGGTGTTTTGTCTGTAGATGTCTGTAGATGTTTCTATTCTTCTCTTGACAGGCTCCTCCTTGTCCTCCACATCTTGGACTTCATCTGTAGCTGGATTTGTAGATGCCATTTGTACTCTTCAGTTGAAACACCCAAAAAATAAATGGAAGACAAAGAGAGAACACAAGAGGTGTTTCTTCTCAAGAAGCTCTAGAAAGAAAGAAAATCTTGAGTGGGGCCCTCCAATTAGTAGGAAAGAAAGATTCTTAACTAATAAAAAAGTCACATGGGATTTGCGTACCGGACGTGCAGCTACCGCGCACAGGAAGTGAATCCAAACAATATGTGTAAACAATATTGTATATCTATTTCAGTTACAAATATAGTAGATTTACAAATATTTAAGCAAATTTATTGGTATGATATAAAATGATATACATATGTTTTTTAGAAGTACATAATTTCCGCTGGAGTCGTGAACCTATTGTGCACCCGGTAATACGTGCGGGAGGGTACGCAGGAGCATCACGACTTCTGTAACTTCATGAGAAGAAGTCAAGTATTCAAATTATTTATATTAAAGTCAGTTTTATAACTCTTTTAATAAAATATATAGGATTGATTTCAAAATTGTATATTATATATCATGTATTTAAATTTTACGATTGAAATATTTGGGAACCGTGCACCCACGCGCACTCTATGTGAACATAAAATGCATTTTTGCACCCATCGCGACCAGTAAGCGATCGGTACGCGATTTTACACTTTATTAAAAAAAAATATATAAATTACTAAATAGATATATATATATGAAAAAAGAAAAAAAATATGGGGCATATTAGCAAGACCCACGTTAAAATTATGGCCGTTTTAGTGGCAGGAAACTGCCGCTAAAGCGGCGATAATGGGCTTGCTAATATGCGTTATGGAATTCCAATAGAAGCCCAGGTTAGATGTCCTGCACATCTAACCTGGGCTCTATTGAATTCCATAACGCATATTAGCAAGCCCATTATCGCCGTTTCAGCGGCAGTTTCCTGCCGCTAAAACGGCCATAATTTTAACGTGGATCTTGCTAATATGCCCTATGTTTTTAAATATTTTTAACAAGCTTTTTTAAGATGTACTGTAACTTGTACAGGTTGCAGTTCTTCAGAAATAGTTGAACATGTAGCACCCTTTCTGTTCCACTCTGAAATTTCAACCACTAGTTAAAAACTTTAGAAGTCCACTGGAAAAACCACAAGTTTATAGATGTTATAGTTAGAATTTAGCATTTAAAAACCTTAGAAATTTACTGAAAAAAACAGAGGTTTCAGGGACGTTATAATTAGGAATTTTAAAAAACCTTAGAAATTCACTAAAAAAACAGAGATTTCAGGGAAGTTATAGTTAAGCATTAGCATTTAAAAAACCTTAGAAATTCACTGAAAAAACTACAGGTTTCAGGCACGTTATAGTTATGGATTAGCATTTAAAAAACCTTACATATTCACTGAAAAAACCACAGGTTTTAGGGACGTTATAGTTAGGCTGACATTTCACTCGTACAAAATCAGAGAAATTCGGCTGTTATAGTTAGCTGAGCTAACTATAACTCGTGCCCCCGCAATGCACTGCTGATGACGTCACATATTACATCACTCATGACATGGTCAGTGACATCACTGATGACATCTCAAATGACATCACTGATGAAGAGGAATTAATTCCCCAACTTAAAATGCGCCCCAGGGCATGTTTGCACACATGTCACCTCGGGCCCCGCCCCTTCCCTTCACCACTGTGCAAACGCGCCCCGTGGCGCGTTTTAAGTTGGGGGAGTATGTCCCCTTGAATCCTGAGGGTCCCTGGGGTCCAACTATCCCACCAGGTAACTCCAGTAAGCGCCACAGAGCTGCGTTGCAGAGAAGTGTAAAAAGGGGCGTGGCCTCAGACCACCTCTCTGCAACTCAACCCTGTGGCGCTAACTGGAGGTACCTGGTGGGCTAGTTAGCCCCCAGGGACCCTCAGGATTGTGGGGGAATTAATTCCTAAGCTTAAAACGCACCACAGGGTGCGTTTGCATAGTGTTGGTGGGAGGGGGCGGGGCCTCAGGCGCGATGCCGGCTTTTTTTTTCTTTTTCTTTTATAGATGGGAGGCTGTGTGGCCCCCCTTCCTTTCCTGTTTTTTGGGCCCTGGGGACCCCATCCCCCAGGGCCTAACCCCTTTTTTTTTTTTTTTAATCGGGAAGGGAGCCGCATGGGCCCCCCTCCCGAGGCCATTTTTGGCCCTGGGGACCCCATCCCAAGGGTCATGGCCACTTTATTTTAAAAAATATATATATATTTACAAAGGAGGGGGGCTGCGTGGCCCCCCTCCTGAGGCTTCTTTTAGCCCCGGGGACCCCATCCCCCGGAGCTCTGCCTCCTTATTTTTTTTAAATTATTTGGCCAATCCTTGCTCCGGGGACCTCGTCCCCCGGGGCCTGGCCATTATTTTTGTTTTTTGGGGGGGGCAGCGTGGCCCCCCTCCTCAGGCCAAATACGGCCCCGGGGACCCCATCCCCCGGGGCCTGGCCTCTCCATTTTTTTTTTTTTTAAACAGGGGAGGGGGGCCGCATGGCCCCCCTCCCAGGCCACTTCTGGCCTCGGGGACCCCATCCCCCGGGCCGGCCCTGTCCGTTGGAGACCGTGGGGGGGTCCCCAATCCCCCCACAGTCCCGCCGGCTCCCCGCGTCCTACGGGAGCCGGCATTGCTTTTCCACATGGGGAGCTGCTAACATGCAGCTCCCCGTGTGGAAAAGCAATCTGCTTTGCTTCATTGAAGCAAGAGCAGGTTTCCTGCTCTCGCTTCAATGAAGCAAAGCAGTTTGCAATGACAGGGGCGGGAGCCGCGCGGCTCCCGTCCTGTCATTGCAAACAGCAGTGTCCCGGGGGTGGGCACCCCGGGACACTGCAGGAGCCGGCCCTGGGGGGTAGCGGTCCCCAGGGCCATCACTGGCTCCAGGAGGGGAGCCGCGCAGCCCCCCTCCCACCATTTGCAAAGCCCCGGGGAGGTGGTGGTCCCCGGGGCTCGGGGGTCCATAACGGACCCCCAAATTTGCATTCTTAGTGCCCCGGGGAGGTGGCGGTCCCCGGGGCGTGTGGGAGGGCTCGAGCCCCCCCACACAGGTAGTTTAGTTTTTAAAAAAAACAAGCCCCAGGGAGTGGCGGTCCCCAGGGCTGCAGGGGGGCCACGAGCCCCCCGCAAATATGTAAATAAAGCCCCAGGGGGGTGGCAGTCCCTGGGGCTTTGGGGGCCTTGGAGGCCCCCCACCTATTTAAAATAAAAGCCCCGGGGGGTGGCGGTCCCCGGGGCTGCGGGGGGGGGGCTGTGTGCCCCCCACAAATATTTATAGAAAGCCCCGGGGGGTGGCGGTCCCCAGGGCTGTGGGGGTCCCCCTGGGCCCCCGCAAATACATTTTACAAATGCCCCCGGGACTTGGCCCACCCGGGGGCTAATTAATAACGAAGCGCGGGAGCCCGCACTTCGTTCTTTTTATTTTCTTTGCCGGATCCGCAGATCCTCCGCGCATCCCACAATTTAAAAAAAAAAAAATGCTGTTTTGGGCCATGGGGGTCCTTGTGGGACCCCCTAAGCAGGCCTAGGGGGTAGGGTGTTTCTACCCTGCCCCCTTTTCTTGTTTTTCGTGTTTTTTTTCCTGTTTGCTTGTGCCTCGGTTCTACCGAGGCACAAGATGGCTGCCTATACTTCCTGGTTTGGAGTGTTGACAGCCAATTAGCATGAAGCTCATGGTCGGGAGGGTCCGCGGATCCTCCGTGCCTCTAAATATCGAAACCTTTATTTTTTATTTTCTCAGCAACTACTGAACGGATTTACACCATTTTTATAAAGGGTGCTTTCTGAACCAAGCACTACCTTTTTGCTAAATTTGGTGTAATTCCGTTTAGCAGATTTGGCTGTAGCCTTGCATAAAGTTTCCTATGGGAAATTGATTTTTTGACTCTTATTTTTTGAATTTCTCCGCAACTACTGAACGGATTTACACCATTTAAAAAAAGGGCGCTTTCTGAACCAAGCACTACCTTTTTGCCAAATTTGGTGTAATTCCGTTCAGCAGTTCGAGCTGTAGCCGTGTCTAAAGTTTCCTATGGGAATTAACATGGAGAAAACACGTTTTGGGATCCCCCTTTTTCTCGGCCCCCGCTTGATGAATCACCCTGAAACTTTCAAGATATGAGCGGACCGGAGCGGGCCATAAGTTTTAAAAATTTCGCGAAGATTCGTCAACCGGCGCCAAAATTATTGGGGAAAGAATGTTACGAATTTCCTATGGATAATAGGTCCTAACTATAACTATCTACTGGCGACCGCCACTAGATAATATATATATATATGTATATATATATATATATATATATATATATTTTTACTGAAAAAACCACAGGTTTCAGGAGCTTTGTAGTTAGGCTGACATTTCACTCGTACAAAAACAGAGAAATTCGGCCGTTATAGTTTGCTGAGCTAACTATAACTCGCGCCCCCGCAATGCATTGCTGATGATGTCACATATTACATCACTCATGACATGGTCAGTGACATCACTGATGACATCACGCACCTCAAATGACATCACTGATGACAACACTGATGACATCATCCTGTGAGTTTTTCTAAAAAGTTTAAGAATTTTATATATATATATATATCCGCTCAATTTTCCTGAAAATCGTATCCAAGAAAGAAGCACTCACGGGGGTTTCTTCTCAATATCCGTCAATGTTTTATTTGGGAGCGTTTCGGCATCCACCTTACTCTGATGTTTGATTCAAACATCAGAGTAAGGCGGATGCCGAAACGCGTCATGTTTGCTCCCAAATAAAACATTGACGGATATTGAGAAGAAACCCCGTGAGTGCTTCTTTCTTGGATATGATTTTCAGGAAAATTGAGCGGACATTTATTTTTGCAGACGCACCTCCGCGATTAAAGCACCCGTCCGTGAGTGCGCTGGCAAGGTGCAATGGAGCGGTGATATATATATATATATATATATATATATTCAGTGAAAAACCATAGGTTTTAGGGAAAGTTATAGTTAGTTGGACATTTCAATCGTACAAAACCAGAGAAATTCCCCCGTTATAGTTAGTTCAGCTAACTATAACTCGCGCCTCGCAATGCACTGCTGATGACGTCATATATGACATCACTCATGACATGGTCAGTGACATCACTGATGACATCACTGATGACATCTCAAATGACATCACTGATGACATCACTGATGACATCATCTAGTGACTGTGTGTTTCTGTAAAGTTTAAATATGTTTAATATATATAGGGAAAGGCGTATTGAAGAATGAGTGGGTGTGTAAGTGTCTGAATGGATGATTTAGTAGGTGTGTGACTGACTCTATAAGTGAGTGATTAAATGTATCTTACTGAATGCACGGGTTAGTGACTAAACTGTGTGAATGTCTGTATCCATCTGTCTGTTGGTGTGTAAGCGGCTGCATGGGTTTGTGAATAACTACATGAGTGTCTATATGGGTTATTAATTGGTTGTCTGAGTATCTGTATGGATGCCTGAGTGTTTGTATGGGTGGGGTGTGTGTGACTCTGTGCATAGATGTGAGTGGGTGATTCACTGGGTGCATGGTTTCAAGAGTGCATCTGTGATGGACTGTATGGGTGTGTGAGTGTGTGTATGGGTGTGTTAGTGAGTGAATGTATATCTCAGTGGTACATGTGTGAGTAACTACATATGTGAAAGGCAGTATATATGTGTGTTGGAATATATAAATAGCTATAAGTGAGAGTGTGTGATTATGAGAGTGACTGTATGGATGAGTGTGTGCTTGTATCAGTGATTGTATAAGAGCGTAAGAATGTATTAGTATTTGTATGAGTAAGTGAGCTGGTGTGTGTATAACTGTATAGGTGAGTAAATGGGAGTGTGATTAATTATTTGCATGATTGACTAAGTGTGTGAGTACCTCTATGGATGAGTGGTGGTGTGTGAGTGTCTATATAGGCGTATGAGTGCATATGATAGTCCTGTACTGAGTGATTGTAAGTATGAGTGACTGTATGGGTGAGTGAGTGGATATGTGTTTAGACCTAAGAATCAGTGAGTGGGTATGTAGTTATTGCTGCTGGAGTGTCTATGGTTTTGAGAATGGCAGTCTGTTATTTAGAGTTGGTGTATCAAAGGTTACATTAGGGTGTGAGAAGATGCATCAAATTATCACATGGATGATGTCATCAGTGATGTCATCAGTGATGTCATTTGAGATGTCATCAGTGATGTCATCAGTGATGTCACTGACCATGTCATGAGTGATGTCATATGTGACGTCATCAGCAGTGCATTGCGGGGCGCGAGTTATAGTTAGCTGAACTAACTATAACGGGGAATTTCTCTGGTTTTCTATGAGTGAAATGTCCAACTAACTATAACTTTCCCTAAAACCTATGGTTTTTTCAGTGAATTTCTAAGGTTTTTTAAATGCTAATTTCTAACTATAAAGTCCTGAAACCTATGGTTTTTTCAGTGAATTTCAAAGGTTTTTTAGATGCTAATTTCTA
Organism: Calotriton arnoldi; assembly: GCA_963921515.1. NCBI lineage: Eukaryota > Metazoa > Chordata > Amphibia > Caudata > Salamandridae > Calotriton > Calotriton arnoldi. Next base: position 784,470 of record CAWUFW010009137.1, read on the forward strand.
ACTATAACATGCCTGAAACCTATGGTTTTTTAAGTGAATTTCAAAGGTTTTTTAAATGCTAGTTTCTAACTATGCCTACAGAGGTAGGACATGTGAAGAAAGAAGAAGAAAAGCGCAGAAAGAAGGAAGACAAATGCAGAAAGAGGCAACAGAAGTCCAGAAAGACGAAGAAAGGTGCAAGAAGTAGGAAGAGATGTGCAGAAAGAACCAACAGAGGAGTAGAAAGTACTCCTGTGCCCCCAACGTTTTTCTGATGGGTACTGGTGGTAACTGACTCTGTCTCTGGTGGTAAAAGACACTTAGAATACAGTGAAAACACCTACATACACTAGGGAACACTATGCGTTGGGGTACCCCTGTGATTAGCATGACCTCCTCTGTATTTGCCATGAGTTAGTGCCTGGGTCATTGGATGAGTACATGGGTACTGACTGGATGATTAGAGTACTGCAAGGAGAGTGGATGGTGAATTTATAAGTGCTTGTGTTTTGGCGGAGTGATTGGATAAGTACATGGTGCTCGCTGGTTGATTGGAGGAGTGCATGGGTAGTGACAGGGCGATGGCTGGACTGCATCAGTAGTGCTCAGGGTAAGTTGGAGGATTAATTCCCCTTGAATCCTGAGGGTCCCTATTTGATAAAAGCCCTGGCGGTGGTGGTCCCTGGGGCTTGGGGGGGCCTTGGAGACCCCCCAAACATTAAAAAAACAAGCCCCGGGAGGTGGCGGTCCCCGGGGCTGCGGGGGCCCCCGCGGGCCCTGCATATATTTGTTGGCAACGCCCCCGGGACCTGGCCCACCCGGGGGTCTCAATTAAATGAAGCGCGGTATCCCGCGCTTCATTTTTTTTTACATTTTGGCGGGATTCGCGACCCCAGCGCGAATTTGGCAATTTTTTTTTAAAAAAAATTCTTTTTTTGGCCTTGTGGGTCCTTGTGGGACCCCCTGAGCAGGCCTAGGGGGTCAGAGTGTTTCTACCCTGCCCCCTTTTCTTCTTTTTCACCTTTGTTTCCCTGTTTTCTTGTGACTCGGTTCTACCGAGTCACAAGATGGCTGCCAACACTTCCTGGTTTGGAGAGTTGGCAGCCAATTAAAATGAAGTTCGTGGTCGGGAGGGTTCGCGGATCCACCGCGCCTCTAGATATCGATATTTGTTTTTACAATTTCTCAGCAACTACCAAACGGATTTACACCATTTTTAAAAAGGTCGCTTTCTGAGCCAAGCAGTTCTCAAATAGCGACAAAGCACTTTTGAATTATTTGTTATCTCTATGTTTTTTCATCCAGTTGACCACTTGATTAAATGTTACGCTTAGGGGAGAAAATGTGGTGTTACCAAGTTGGAGTTTCTGCTTCAGCTCGTCATTCTGTGATTCTGGTCAAATCACTTAATCTCCCCATGCCTACAACCAAAATGAGTTTGTCCTTGTATGATGTAACCAATGCTCATGTAAAGCACTCCAATATTTGACAAGCCTGCACTATATAAAACTGCAAAAAAACAAAGGATAAAAAGTGTTTTCCACACTTCTGTCATTGGGCTATACGTGGGCTACATCTGGGTGATATTTGTGCTACATTTGGGCTCATTTTTCTCTAGTGGCCATCTTGGGAGACTTCAATTACATTCATTAAACTTTATTCGATCTGATTTAGAAACATAGATCATAAAAGTGTACTTAAAAACAGTAAATCCTCTTTGTTAATACAATACAGTGAGAATTAATTAAAACCAGTAGGTAAAAACGGGTGTTACAAAGCCCGGTTCAGAGCAACTTCAGGTTAACAGAATAGTAAAGTTCAATGTTTCGCAAGATCAATCTCATGTACTTCGTGCAAAATACGCAATAAGGGGTCCAAGTAAGATGCAACGCTCCAATACCTGACCAGTCTGCACTATATAAAACTGCAAAAAAACAAACTAAAAATAAAAAGTGTTTTCCACACTTCTGTCATTGGGCTATATGTGGGCTACATGTGGGTGATATTTGTGCTACATTTGGGCTCTTTTTTCTCTGGTGGCCATCTTGGGATACTTATTTGTTATGAAGTTTCCTAATTTCCTCATTTACTGCAGTCTCCTCAGTAGGAAATGCTTTCAGTTTTTTACTTTGATTCCATCAAGAAGGCATTCAGATGTGTCACACATTTGACATAAATTCAGAATGTTAGCACTCTAGTTGCTCATTAGATCACTGTAGTAAAGCTACTGCTCACCAGGGAGTTAACTGGAAGTCTACTGCTTGTATTGAAAGTGATTGTTTCAGTCTGCATGTCAGAATTTTCTAATGAAATAGAAGAGGATTTGAGATCTCACTTAAAACATGCCCTAATTTTTCTTTTTGCAGAACTAACTATAATTTCTATGGCAAAATGAACCCCCTCATTTTTTCCTTTTTAAATTAAATGTTTTAAGTGTTACCGGTTTATTCCAATCAAGATGGCTTCAGGTGTGCCATAATTTTGTCATAAGTAAGTCTGTTAGCGCTCTAGTTGTTCTTTAGAACACTCTGGGAAGCTGCAGTAGAACACAAAGGAATCAACTGGCAGGCTGCTCCTATTGAAATATAACAGGAAGATATTTGTAATCTCACTTAAAACATGTCCTAATTGTTCTTTCTACAGCACTAACCATAATTTCTATGACAAAATGAACCCCCTCATTTTGTTCCTTTTTAAATTAAATGTTTTAAGTGTTACCGGTTAATTCCAATCAAGATGGCTTCAGGTGTGCCATAATTTTTTCATAAGTAAGACTGTTAGCGCTCTAGTTGTTCTTTAGAACACTCTGGGAAGCTGCAGTAGAACACAAAGGAATCAACTGGCAGGCTGCTCCTGTTGAAATATAACAGGAAGATATTTGAGATCTCACTTAAAACATGTCCTAATTTTTCTTTCTACAGCACTAACCATAATTTCTATGACAAAATGAACCCCATCATTTTGTTCCTTTTTAAATTAAATGTTTTAAGTGTTACCAGTTTATTCCAATCAAGATGGCTTCAGGTGTGCCATACTTTTGTCATAGGTAAGGCTGTTAGCGCTCTAGTTGTTCTTTAGAACACTCTGGGAAGCTGCAGTAGAACACAAAGGAATCAACTGGCAGGCTGCTCCTGTTGAAATATAACAGGAAGATATTTGAGATCTCACTTAAAACATGTCCTAATTTTTCTTTCTACAGCACTAACCATAATTTCTAAGACAAAATGAACCCCATCATTTTGTTCCTTTTTAATTTAAATGTTTTAAGTGTTACCAGTTTATTCCAATCAAGATGGCTTCAGGTGTGCCATACTTTTGTCATAGGTAAGGTTGTTAGCGCTCTAGTTGTTCTTAAGAACACTCTGGGAAGCTGCAGTAGAACACAAAGGAATCAACTGACAGTCGCTGCCCTTGTTGGATTTACATGTTTTACTGAGAATGTCAGACTTCATTCTCACATGACTGAGAAAGATAATGTGAATTTACAGAAAATATGCTCTCATTTTAGCTTCTGGAGCACATTCCAAACCTCTGTGGGACAAGCATGAGAAAATTGTTTTCTCTCAAACATGATTCATGAAATCCCAGCAGAAGGTTTTTCACAGGGTAAAATCACCCTAGAACACACCACAATTCCTAAAATTAGTATGGTACCATCAACAAATGAATTCTAATGTAACTAAAGTCTGTTATCACCCTTTATAGTTCTCCTTTTGGTGACCCTCAAAATCTTCTATTCACTACAATGCATTTCATTGGGGTGCTATCATGTATATTGGTCCCAAGATGGCTGCCAACACTTCTTGGATGAAGTGCTGACAGCCAATCAGATCTCAAGATGACATGTGTGGTTAGGCTCCGCCCAGATATATATAGTTCTTTTTCCTTTAATATTTAAAAAACTACTGAACGGATTTACACCATTTTTGAAAAGGTTGCTTTCTGAGCCAAGCAGTACCTTTATGCCAAATTTGGGGTAAATCCGTTCAGTAGTTTCCGCTGTAGCCTTGCACAAATTTCCCTATGGGAAATTGATTTTTTGACTCTTATCTTTTGAATTTCTCAGCAACTACTGAACGGATTTACACCATTTAACAAAAAGTGCTCTTTCTGAACCAAGGGCTACCTTTTTGCAAAATTTGGTGTAATTCCGTTCAGCAGTTCGGGCTGTAGCTTTGTCTAAAGTTTCCTATGGAAAATAACATGGAGAAAACACGTTTTGGGACCCCCCTTTTTTCTCGGCCCCCGCTTGCTGAGTCACCCTGAAACTTTCTAGATAGGAGCAGACTGGAGCGCCCCACGACTTTTGAAAAGTTTGCGAAGATTCGTCGACCGGCGCCAAAGGTATTGGGAATAGAATGTTGTGAATTTCCTATGGAAAATAGGTCCTAACTATAACTACCTACTGGTGACCGCCAGTAGGTAATATATATATATATATATATATATATATATATATATATATATACACGCCAAGGTGTATTGAAGAATGAGTGACTGTCTGAGTGTCTGAATGGATGATTTAGTGGGTGCGTGATTGACTGTATAAGTGAGTGATTAAATGTGCCTTAGTGAATGCATGGGTGAATGACTAATCTGTGTGAATGTCTGTATCAGTCTGTCAGTTGGTGTGTAAGTGGCTGTATGAGTTGGTGAGTAGCTACATGAGTGTCTATATGGGTTAAATATTGGTTGCCTGAGTACCTGTATGGGTGCCTGAGTGTCTGTGTGGGTTGGTGAGGGGGTGTATGACTCCCTGCATGGATGTGTAAGTGGGTGAATCCCTAGGTGTCTGGGTTGATGAGTGCATCTGCAATAGGCTGTATGGTTTTCATACACCCACTCTAAATTACAGACTGCCATTCTCTGCCATTCTCAAAACCATAGACACTCCAATACCAATAACTACATACCCACTCACTGATTCTTAGGCCTACACACACACACATCCACTCACTCACCCGTACAGTTACTCATACTTATGGTCACTCAGTACAGGACTATCATATGCACTCATACACTTATATAGAAACTTACACACTGCCACTCATCTATAATCTATAGAGGTACTCACACACCTAGTCAATCATGCAAATAATTAATCACACAGCCATTTACTCACCGATACAGTTATACACACACAAGCTCACTTACTCATACAAATACTACCACATTCTTACACTCTTATACAATCACTGATACAAGCACACACTCATCCATACAACCACTCTCACAATCACACACTCTCACTTATAGCCATTTGTATACTCCAACACACATATATACTGCCTTTCACATATGTAGTTACTCACACATGTACCACTGAGATATACATTCACTCACTAACACACCCATACACACACTCACCCACCCATACAGTCCATCACAGATGCACTCTTGAAACCATGTACCCAGTGACTCACCCACTCACACATCTATGCACAGAGTCACACACACCCCACCCACACAAACACTCAGGCACCCATACAGATTCTCAGACAACCAATCAATAACCCATATAGACACTCATGTAGCTATTCACAAACCCATGCAGCCGCTACACACCAACAGACAGACGGATACAGACATTCACACAGTTTAGTCACTAACCCATGCAATCAGTAAGATACGTTTAATCACTCATATATAGAGTCAGTCACGCACCTCCTAAATTATCCATTCAGACACTTATACACCTACTCATTACGCCTTTCCCTATATATATTAAACATATTTAAACTTTACAGAAACACACAGTCACTGGATGATGTCATCAGTGATGTCATTTGAGATGTCATCAGTGATGTCATCAGTGATGTCACTGAACATGTCATGAGTGATGTAATATGTGACGTCATCAGCAGTGCATTGCGGGGCGCGAGTTATAGTTAGCTGAACTAGCTATAACGGGGGAATTTCACGGGTTTTGTACGAGGTGCAATGTCCAACTAACTATAACTTTCCCTAAAACCTATGGTTTTTCAGTGAATTTCTAAGGTTTTTTAAATGCTAATTTCTATCTATAACGTGCCTGAAACCTATGGTTTTTCAGTGAATATATATATATATATATATATATATATTCACTGAAAAAACCATAGGTTTCAGGGCCGTTATAGTTAGTTGGACATTTCACTCGTACAAAACCATAGAAATTCCCCGTTATAGTTAGTTTAGCTAACTATAACTCGCGCGCATCGCAATGCACTGCTGATGACGTCACATATTACATCACTCATGACATGGTCAGTGACATCACTCATGACATCACTGATGACATCTCAAATGACATCACTGATGACATCACTGATGACATCATCCTTGTGAAAGGGTGGCAGACCTCCTCTCCCCCTAATATAACCTTTGATACACACACTCAAAAATACAAACTAACATTTTCAAAACAATGGGCATACCAATACCAGTTACAACACACCTATTCAGTAATTCCAAGATCTACACACACATCCACTCATTCACCAACAGTCCCTATACAGTCACTCATACATGTACTCACTCATCATATGTACTCATACACCTATACATCCTGTTACACACCACCACTCATCCATAGAGTTACTCACACACATAGTCACACATGCAAACAAAGTATCAAACATCCATTTACTTGCATATACAGTTATACACACACTACCACACTTACTTCTACAGAAACTTACACATACTTACTCTCTTAAACAATCACTTATAGAAACACCTACTTATTTGTACAGGAACTCTTCCAATCTCTCACTCTCACATATACTCACTTATATACACCAATACTCACATGTACTAGTTTAAAACATATGTAGTTACTCATAAAGACACTATTGAGACAGTCATTCACTCACTAACACACCCATACACATACTCATCCACCTATACAGTCCTGCACACATGCTGTCTTCAACACATACAAACAGTGAGTCACTCATTCATGCATCTATGCACTAAGTAATACCCCCACCGAACCATACAGACACACTCATACTGATACTCAAAAAACCAACTAATAACCCATATAGACACTCATGTAGCTACTCACCAACCCATGCAGCCACTTATACACAAAGTGAGAGACTGATACAGATATTTTCATATTTAAACATTACTCACTAACCCATGTATTCACTAAGATACACTTAGTCAGTTATACAATCAATTTTACAAAACAAAATCATCCATTTAGACACTTATATACCCATTTATTCTTCCATCGACCTTGAGATATACATATATAAAACATATTTAATTTTCAGAAAAACACACATTCACTGGATGATGTCATCAGTGATGTCATCAGTGATGTCATTTGAGATGTCATCAGTGATGTCATGAGTGATGTCACTGACCATGTCATGAGTGATGTAATATGTGACGTCATCAGCAGTGCATTGCGGAGCGCGCGAGTTATAGTTAGCTGAACTAACTATAACGGGGAATTTCTATGGTTTTGTACGAGTGAAATGTCCAACTAACTATAACGCCCCTGAAACCTATGGTTTTTCAGTGAATTTCTAAGGTTTTTAAATGCTAATTTCTAACTATAACGTGCCTGAAACCTATGGTTTTTTCAGTGAATTTCTAAGGTTTTTAAATGCTAATTTCTAACTATAACGTGCCTGAAACCTATGGTTTTTTCAGTGAATATATATATATTTATTATACTATGTATACATGTGAAAATGTCTCGGTCCCCTGTTTGCCTCGGTGGCACGGAAAAATGGGTGGAACTGATGTCAGCACGCCGACGAGGTTCTCTTATGGCTCCGATGACATCATACGGTGTCGCGAGCGGAGCCGTGCTATTATGAGCGTCCTCGTTGACGTGGGAGAGCTAGGAAAGAATTTCCGTGGATGCTGGTGCAGGGGATATTCACCTAAGTGTTCAGGCTAGTCCTTTGGGAGCAACTGTTTATGTTGCCACTCCAGAAACCGAAACCAGTGATCCGAGGGCAGAGGCCCTGCAGATGGCACACGAGGTGGGGTGCCCAGTCGTGTGCACCGGAGGGGCAGCGAAGTGACAAGCACCACAACCCACAAAAAAGGTAACGAGGGCACTGAATAACACAGGATCTTCTCTTTGTATCTGGCAGGAACTACGAAGTTAAAATGCCCTAGTACCAAAATGTAGAATTAGTGCTACAACGGTCTTCAAGAGGACCTGCGATGCCGCTTCTGCCTCCCGTACCCTGGAGGTGGCACATGGGTCACGCGGGTACGGTCATACTGCGGTGGGACGCACACTCGTTGACCTCTCATGGCACTGCTCCACACTTCAGGGAGGACGCTTTCCATTAGCTATGTTTTCTGATGACATATCGCGCCGGCCCCGTCCAACAACAGAACTCCTTTAGATCCAAACAGACTCTTCCACTCTCTCACCGGAAGTGAAACCAGGCCATGCGGACACTTTCACAATACAACAGCCGGGAATGCACTTTTCGGTAAAAAAACACATTCCTTCCTCCTAATTAATCAAATAAACGTCTCACTGAAGAACAGGGGCCAGCTTCGATCGGTAAACAGCCGTTACAATGACTTTTTACTTTGCGATACCATTACAACGCATGCATTACCACGCATGCGTTGTACATCACGAAGTCATTACTACGCATTTTTTAGAATGCATGGTCATTTACCACGCATGTCTTTACAACGAATTTTGTTGTAAAGGTATGTATGGTAAATGACCATGCGTTCTAAAAACATGTAGACAATCCATGTCATTGTAAGGAAACAGAGGCTGTTCCGTTTCCTCACAACGATGTGCACCGCCCTCAGAGACGACGTGAAGCAGGAACCACGAGGAGAGAGGAACCACGAGGAGTGAGAGGTAAGGGGGATTGGGCATGGGGTGGGGGTTTCTTTTCTAGGGTTTAGGGTAGTGCAGTGGTGTTTGGGTGGTGTAGGGGGTCGTGCTGGGGGTAGTGTTTTAGGGTTTAGGGTAGTGCAGTGGTGTTTGGGTAGTATAGGGGTCGTGCTGGGGGTAGTGTTTTAGGGTTTAGGGTAGTGCAGTAGTGTAGGGGTCGATCTGGGGGTAGTGTTTTAGGCTTTAGGGTAGTGCAGTGGTGTATGGGTAGTGTAGGGGGTCGGGCTGGAGTTAGTGTTTTAGGGTTTAGGGTAGTGCAGTGGTGTTTGAGTAGTGTAGGGGGTCATGCTGGTGGTAGTGTTTTAGGGTTTAGGGTAGTGCAGTGGTGTTTGTGTAGTATAGGGTGTCATGCTGGGGTAGTTTGTTAGGGGTTAGGGTACTGCAGTGGTTTTTGGGCAGTGTAGGGGTCGTGCTGTGGGTAGTATTTTAGGGTTTAGGGTAGTGCAGTGGTGTTTGGGTAGTGTAGGGAGTCGTGCTGGAGGTAGTGTTTTAGGGTTTAGGGTAGTGCAGTGGTGTTTGTGTAGTGTAGGGGGATGTGCTGGGGTAGTGTTTTAGGGTTTATGTTAGTGCAGTAGTGTTTGGGTAGTGTAGGGGTAGTGCTGGGGTAGTGTTTTAGGGTTTAGGGTAGTGCAGTGGTGTTTGTGTAGTGTAGGGGGTAGTGCTGGGGGTAGTGTTTTAAGGTTTAGGGTAGTGCAGTGGTGTTTGGTTAGTGTAGGGGTTCATGCTGGGGGTAGTGTTTTAGGGTTTAGGGTATGGCAGTGGTGTTTGGGTAGTGTAGGGGGTCGTGCTGAGGGTCGATTTAGGGTTTAGGGTAGGGCAGTGGTGTTTGTGTAGTGTAGGGGTAGTGTTTTAGGGTTTAGGTAGTGCAGTGGTGTTTGTGTAGTGTAGGGGGTCATGCTGTGGGTAGTGTTTTAGGGTTTAGGGTAGTGCAGTTGTTTGTGTAGTGTACGGGGTCGTGTTTTAGGGTATAGGGTAGTGCAGTGGTGTTTGGGTAGTGTAGGGGGTCATGCTGGGGTTAGTGTTTTAGGGTTTAGGGTAGTGCAGTGGTGTTTGGGTAGTGTAGGGGGTCGTGCTGGGGGTAGTGTTTTAGGGTTTAGGGTAGTGCAGTGGTGTTTGTGTAGTGTGGGAGGTCATGCTGGGGGTAGATTTAGGGTTTAGTGTAGTGCAGTGGTGTTTAGGTAGTGTAGGGAGTCGTGCTGGGGGTAGTGTTTTAGGGTAGTCCAGTGGTGTTTGTGTAGTGTAGGGAGTCGTGCTGGGGGTAGTGTTTTAGGGTTTAGGGTAGTGCAGTGGTGTTTGGGTAGTGTAGGGGGTCGTGCTGGGGTAGTGTTTTAGGGTTTAGGGTAGTGCAGTGGTGTTTGTGTAGTGTAGGGGGTCATGCTGGGGGTAGTGTTTTAGGGTTTAGGGTAGTGCAATGGTGTTTGTGTAGTGTAGGGGTAGTGTTTTAGGGTTTATGGTAGTGCAGTGGTGTTTGTGTACTGTAGGGGGTCGTGCTGGGTTCTAGTGTTTTAGGGTTTAGGGTAGTACAGTGGTATTTGTGTAGTGTAGGGGGTAGATTTAGGGTTTAGGGTAGTGCAGTGGTGTTTGGGTAGTGTAGGGGGTCGTGCTGGGGTAGTGTTTTTGAGTTTAGGGTAGTGCAGTTGTGTTTGGGTAGTGAAGGGGGTCGTGCTGGGGGTAGTGTTTTAGAGTTTAGGGTAGTGCAGTGGTGTTTGGGTAGTGTAGGGGTCAACCAACATGAATTTGTCCTTGTGTGATGTAACCAATGCTCATGTAAAGCACTCCAATACCTGACCAGTCTGCACTATATAAAACTGCAAAAAAACAAAAATAAAAGTGTTTTGCACACTTCTGTCATTGGGCTATACGTGGGCTACCTCTGGGTGATATTTGTGCTACATTTGGGCTCTTTTTTCTCTGGTGGCCATCTTGGGAGACTTATTTGTTATGAAGTTTCCTAATTTCCTCATTTACTACAGTCTCCTCAGTAGGAAATGCTTTCAGTTTTTACTTTGATTCCATCAAGAAGGCATTCAGATGTGTCACACATTTGCCATAAATTCAGAATGTTAGCACTCTAGTTGTTCATTAGATCACTGTAGTAAAGCTACTGCTCACCAAGGAGTTAACTGGAAGTCTACTGCTGGTATTGAAAGTGATTGTTTCAGTCTGCATGTCAGAATTTTCTAATGAAATAGAAGAGGATTTGAGATCTCACTTAAAACATGCCCTAAATTTTCTTTTTGCAGCACTAACCATAATTTCTATGGCAAAATGAACCCCATCATTTTGTTCCTTTTTAAATTAAATGTTTTAAGTGTTACCAGTTTATTCCAATCAAGATGGCTTCAGGTGTGCCATACTTTTGTCATAAGTAAGGCTGTTAGCACTCTAGTTGTTCTTTAGAACACTCTGGGAAGCTGCAGTAGAACACAAAGGCATCAACTGACAGGCTGCTCCTGTTGAAATATAACAGGAAGATATTTGAGATCTCACTTAAAACATGTCCTAATTTTTCTTTCTACAGCACTAACCATAATTTCTATGGCAAAATGAACCCCCTCATTTTGTTCCTTTTTAAATTAAATGTTTTAAGTGTTACCAGTTTATTCCAATCAAGATGGCTTCAGGTGTGCCATACTTTTGTCATAAGTAAGACTGTTAGCACTCTAGTTGTTCTTTAGAACACTCTGGGAAGCTGCAGTAGAACACAAAGGCATCAACTGACAGGCTGCTCCTGTTGAAATATAACAGGAAAATATTTGAGATCACACTTGAAACATGTCCTAATTTTTCTTTCTACAGCACTAACCATAATTTCTATGACAAAATGAACCCCATCATTTTGTTCCTTTTTAAATTAAATGTTTTAAGTGTTACCAGTTTATTCCAATCAAGATGGCTTCAGGTGTGCCATACTTTTGTCATAAGTAAGGCTGTTAGCACTCTAGTTGTTCTTTAGAACACTCTGGGAAGCTGCAGTAGAACACAAAGGAATCAACTGACAGTCTCTGCCATTGTTGGATGTACATGTTTTACTGAGAATGTCAGACTTCATTCTCACATGACTGAGAAAGATAATGTGAATTTACAGAAAATATGCTCTCATTTTAGCTTCTGGAGCACCTTCCAAAACTGTATGGGACAAGCATGTGAAAATAGTTTTCTCTCAAACATGATTCATGATATCCCAGCAGAAGGTTTTTCACAGGGTAAAATCACCTTAGAACACACCACAATTCCTGAAATTAGTATGGTACCATCAACAAATGAATTCTAATGTAACTAAAGTCTGTTATCACCCTTTATAGTTCTCCTTTTGGTAACCCTCAAAATCTTCGATTCACTACAATGCATTTCAATGGGGTACTATCATTTATATTGGTCCCAAGATGGCTGCCAGCAATTCCAGGATGAAGTGCTGACAGCCAATCAGATCTCACGATGACATGTGTGGTTAGGCTCCGCCCAGATATATATGTGTTTTTACTTTTGATTTTCTCAGCAACTACTGAACGGATTTACACCATTTAACAAAAGGGTTCTTTCTGAACCAAGAACTACCTCTTTGCCAAATTTGGTGTAATTCCGTTCAGCAGTTCGGGCTGTAGCCTTGCATAAAGTTTCCTATGGGAAATTGATTTTTTGACTCTTATTTTTTAATTTGTCCGCAACTACTGAACGGATTTACACCATTTAACAAAAGGGTTCTTTCTGAACCAAGAACTACCTCTTTGCCAAATTTTGTGTAATTCCGTTCAGCAGTTCGGGCTGTAGCCGTGGCTAAAGTTTCCTATGGGAAAATGAATGGGGAAAACACGTTTTGGGACCCCCCTTTTTTCTCGGGCCCCCGCTTGACGAATCACCCCGAAACTTTCAGGGTAGGAGCGGACCGGAGCGGGCAATAAAGTTTGACAATTTCGTGAAGATTCGTCAACCGACGCAAGAGTTATTTCAAATAGAATGTTGCGGATTTCCTATGGAAAATAGGTCCTAACTATAACTATCTACTGGCGACCGCCAGTAGATAATATATATATATATATATATATATATATATATATATATATATATATATATATATATGTATATATATATATATATATACACCAACATCCTCCATGTACCGGAGCCCCCAACCCTTCAGGGCGGCCTCTTTCAATAGTGGGTACGGAGCAGCCCACCAGATCCAAAACATGAAACACCACAATAGAGGCCCGTTACTGGAAAGATGCATTTATTCGTCACACAGCAGCACAAAGAAGCTTCCTACTCCTTACGCGTTTCAGCGACCTCTGCCGCCTTGCTCACAGGTGGAAGCCATTGGTAATGCAAAGTGCAGACGTGCATGCTTTAAAACAATAGTCACATGACCAGTTCATTGTGAACTACCAATCCCATAATGCAGGTAAGTTTTTACGTTAATACAATTGGGAAAGTCCTCTTTCATAATATACCTGCACGATGTAACAGTGGAAAAATGTCAGTGCAACTGGTCCTGTTGTTTGTAATTCTATTAATGCAAAGTGCTCGATTGTTCCAAACGTGCGTCGTAAAATGCTCATCTCCAGCACGATCAAAAAGGGAAAATCCTCCTTTTCGAATCCCTTCCATGCGCTCTCTAAGTTTGCTTAATAGCTTGACCTTTCGTAGGCCTGGAGAGTACAAGTGGGTCATGCTCCTCGTAAAACATACACCAACATCCTCCATGTACCGGAGCCCCCAACCCTTCAGGGCGGCCTCTTTCAATAGTGGGTACGGAGCAGCCCACCAGATCCAAAACATGAAACACCACAATAGAGGCCCGTTACTGGAAAGATGCATTTATTCGTCACACAGCAGCACAAAGAAGCTTCCTACTCCTTACGCGTTTCAGCGACCTCTGCCGCCTTGCTCACAGGTGGAAGCCATTGGTAATGCAAAGTGCAGACGTGCATGCTTTAAAACAATAGTCACATGACCAGTTCATTGTGAACTACCAATCCCATAATGCAGGTAAGTTTTTTACGTTAATACAATTGGGAAAGTCCTCTTTCATAATATACCTGCACGATGTAACAGTGGAAAAATGTCAGTGCAACTGGTCCTGTTGTTTGTAATTCTATTAATGCAAAGTGCTCGATTGTTCCAAACGTGCGTCGTAAAATGCTCATCTCCAGCACGATCAAAAAGGGAAAATCCTCCTTTTCGAATCCCTTCCATGCGCTCTCTAAGTTTGCTTAATAGCTTGACCTTTCGTAGGCCTGGAGAGTACAAGTGGGTCATGCTCCTCGTAAAACATACACCAACATCCTCCATGTACCGGAGCCCCCAACCCTTCAGGGCGGCCTCTTTCAATAGTGGGTACGGAGCAGCCCACCAGATCCAAAACATGAAACACCACAATAGAGGCCCGTTACTGGAAAGATGCATTTATTCGTCACACAGCAGCACAAAGAAGCTTCCTACTCCTTACGCGTTTCAGCGACCTCTGCCGCCTTGCTCACAGGTGGAAGCCATTGGTAATGCAAAGTGCAGACGTGCATGCTTTAAAACAATAGTCACATGACCAGTTCATTGTGAACTACCAATCCCATAATGCAGGTAAGTTTTTTACGTTAATACAATTGGGAAAGTCCTCTTTCATAATATACCTGCACGATGTAACAGTGGAAAAATGTCAGTGCAACTGGTCCTGTTGTTTGTAATTCTATTAATGCAAAGTGCTCGATTGTTCCAAACGTGCGTCGTAAAATGCTCATCTCCAGCACGATCAAAAAGGGAAAATCCTCCTTTTCGAATCCCTTCCATGCGCTCTCTAAGTTTGCTTAATAGCTTGACCTTTCGTAGGCCTGGAGAGTACAAGTGGGTCATGCTCCTCGTAAAACATACACCAACATCCTCCATGTGCCGGAGCCCCCAACCCTTCAGGGCGGCCTCTTTCAATAGTGGGTACGGAGCAGCCCACCAGATCCAAAACATGAAACACCACAATAGAGGCCCGTTACTGGAAAGATGCATTTATTCGTCACACAGCAGCACAAAGAAGCTTCCTACTCCTTACGCGTTTCAGCGACCTCTGCCGCCTTGCTCACAGGTGGAAGCCATTGGTAATGCAAAGTGCAGACGTGCATGCTTTAAAACAATAGTCACATGACCAGTTCATTGTGAACTACCAATCCCATAATGCAGGTAAGTTTTTTGCGTTAATACAATTGGGAAAGTCCTCTTTCATAATATACCTGCACGATGTAACAGTGGAAAAATGTCAGTGCAACTGGTCCTGTTGTTTGTAATTCTATTAATGCAAAGTGCTCGATTGTTCCAAACGTGCGTCGTAAAATGCTCATCTCCAGCACGATCAAAAAGGGAAAATCCTCCTTTTCGAATCCCTTCCATGCGCTCTCTAAGTTTGCTTAATAGCTTGACCTTTCGTAGGCCTGGAGAGTACAAGTGGGTCATGCTCCTCGTAAAACATACACCAACATCCTCCATGTGCCGGAGCCCCCAACCCTTCAGGGCGGCCTCTTTCAATAGTGGGTACGGAGCAGCCCACCAGATCCAAAACATGAAACACCACAATAGAGGCCCGTTACTGGAAAGATGCATTTATTCGTCACACAGCAGCACAAAGAAGCTTCCTACTCCTTACGCGTTTCAGCGACCTCTGCCGCCTTGCTCACAGGTGGAAGCCATTGGTAATGCAAAGTGCAGACGTGCATGCTTTAAAACAATAGTCACATGACCAGTTCATTGTGAACTACCAATCCCATAATGCAGGTAAGTTTTTTACGTTAATACAATTGGGAAAGTCCTCTTTCATAATATACCTGCACGATGTAACAGTGGAAAAATGTCAGTGCAACTGGTCCTGTTGTTTGTAATTCTATTAATGCAAAGTGCTCGATTGTTCCAAACGTGCGTCGTAAAATGCTCATCTCCAGCACGATCAAAAGGGAAAATCCTCCTTTTCGAATCCCTTCCATGCGCTCTCTAAGTTTGCTTAATAGCTTGACCTTTCGTAGGCCTGGAGAGTACAAGTGGGTCATGCTCCTCGTAAAACATACACCAACATCCTCCATGTACCGGAGCCCCCAACCCTTCAGGGCGGCCTCTTTCAATAGTGGGTACGGAGCAGCCCACCAGATCCAAAACATGAAACACCACAATAGAGGCCCGTTACTGGAAAGATGCATTTATTCGTCACACAGCAGCACAAAGAAGCTTCCTACTCCTTACGCGTTTCAGCGACCTCTGCCGCCTTGCTCACAGGTGGAAGCCATTGGTAATGCAAAGTGCAGACGTGCATGCTTTAAAACAATAGTCACATGACCAGTTCATTGTGAACTACCAATCCCATAATGCAGGTAAGTTTTTTACGTTAATACAATTGGGAAAGTCCTCTTTCATAATATACCTGCACGATGTAACAGTGGAAAAATGTCAGTGCAACTGGTCCTGTTGTTTGTAATTCTATTAATGCAAAGTGCTCGATTGTTCCAAACGTGCGTCGTAAAATGCTCATCTCCAGCACGATCAAAAGGGAAAATCCTCCTTTTCGAATCCCTTCCATGCGCTCTCTAAGTTTGCTTAATAGCTTGACCTTTCGTAGGCCTGGAGAGTACAAGTGGGTCATGCTCCTCGTAAAACATACACCAACATCCTCCATGTGCCGGAGCCCCCAACCCTTCAGGGCGGCCTCTTTCAATAGTGGGTACGGAGCAGCCCACCAGATCCAAAACATGAAACACCACAATAGAGGCCCGTTACTGGAAAGATGCATTTATTCGTCACACAGCAGCACAAAGAAGCTTCCTACTCCTTACGCGTTTCAGCGACCTCTGCCGCCTTGCTCACAGGTGGAAGCCATTGGTAATGCAAAGTGCAGACGTGCATGCTTTAAAACAATAGTCACATGACCAGTTCATTGTGAACTACCAATCCCATAATGCAGGTAAGTTTTTTACGTTAATACAATTGGGAAAGTCCTCTTTCATAATATACCTGCACGATGTAACAGTGGAAAAATGTCAGTGCAACTGGTCCTGTTGTTTGTAATTCTATTAATGCAAAGTGCTCGATTGTTCCAAACGTGCGTCGTAAAATGCTCATCTCCAGCACGATCAAAAGGGAAAATCCTCCTTTTCGAATCCCTTCCATGCGCTCTCTAAGTTTGCTTAATAGCTTGACCTTTCGTAGGCCTGGAGAGTACAAGTGGGTCATGCTCCTCGTAAAACATACACCAACATCCTCCATGTACCGGAGCCCCCAACCCTTCAGGGCGGCCTCTTTCAATAGTGGGTACGGAGCAGCCCACCAGATCCAAAACATGAAACACCACAATAGAGGCCCGTTACTGGAAAGATGCATTTATTCGTCACACAGCAGCACAAAGAAGCTTCCTACTCCTTACGCGTTTCAGCGACCTCTGCCGCCTTGCTCACAGGTGGAAGCCATTGGTAATGCAAAGTGCAGACGTGCATGCTTTAAAACAATAGTCACATGACCAGTTCATTGTGAACTACCAATCCCATAATGCAGGTAAGTTTTTTACGTTAATACAATTGGGAAAGTCCTCTTTCATAATATACCTGCACGATGTAACAGTGGAAAAATGTCAGTGCAACTGGTCCTGTTGTTTGTAATTCTATTAATGCAAAGTGCTCGATTGTTCCAAACGTGCGTCGTAAAATGCTCATCTCCAGCACGATCAAAAGGGAAAATCCTCCTTTTCGAATCCCTTCCATGCGCTCTCTAAGTTTGCTTAATAGCTTGACCTTTCGTAGGCCTGGAGAGTACAAGTGGGTCATGCTCCTCGTAAAACATACACCAACATCCTCCATGTACCGGAGCCCCCAACCCTTCAGGGCGGCCTCTTTCAATAGTGGGTACGGAGCAGCCCACCAGATCCAAAACATGAAACACCACAATAGAGGCCCGTTACTGGAAAGATGCATTTATTCGTCACACAGCAGCACAAAGAAGCTTCCTACTCCTTACGCGTTTCAGCGACCTCTGCCGCCTTGCTCACAGGTGGAAGCCATTGGTAATGCAAAGTGCAGACGTGCATGCTTTAAAACAATAGTCACATGACCAGTTCATTGTGAACTACCAATCCCATAATGCAGGTAAGTTTTTTACGTTAATACAATTGGGAAAGTCCTCTTTCATAATATACCTGCACGATGTAACAGTGGAAAAATGTCAGTGCAACTGGTCCTGTTGTTTGTAATTCTATTAATGCAAAGTGCTCGATTGTTCCAAACGTGCGTCGTAAAATGCTCATCTCCAGCACGATCAAAAGGGAAAATCCTCCTTTTCGAATCCCTTCCATGCGCTCTCTAAGTTTGCTAATAGCTTGACCTTTCGTAGGCCTGGAGAGTACAAGTGGGTCATGCTCCTCGTAAAACATACACCAACATCCTCCATGTACCGGAGCCCCCAACCCTTCAGGGCGGCCTCTTTCAATAGTGGGTACGGAGCAGCCCACCAGATCCAAAACATGAAACACCACAATAGAGGCCCGTTACTGGAAAGATGCATTTATTCGTCACACAGCAGCACAAAGAAGCTTCCTACTCCTTACGCGTTTCAGCGACCTCTGCCGCCTTGCTCACAGGTGGAAGCCATTGGTAATGCAAAGTGCAAACGTGCATGCTTTGAAACAATAGTCACATGACCAGTTCATTGTGAACTACCAATCCCATAATGCAGGTAAGTTTTTTACGTTAATACAATTAGGAAAGTCCTCTTTCATAATATACCTGCACGATGTAACAGTGGAAAAATGTCAGTGCAACTGGTCCTGTTGTTTGTAATTCTATTAATGCAAAGTGCTCGATTGTTCCAAACGTGCGTCGTAAAATGCTCATCTCCAGCACGATCAAAAGGGAAAATCCTCCTTTTCGAATCCCTTCCATGCGCTCTCTAAGTTTGCTTAATAGCTTGACCTTTCGTAGGCCTGGAGAGTACAAGTGGGTCATGCTCCTCGTAAAACATACACCAACATCCTCCATGTACCGGAGCCCCCAACCCTTCAGGGCGGCCTCTTTCAATAGTGGGTACGGAGCAGCCCACCAGATCCAAAACATGAAACACCACAATAGAGGCCCGTTACTGGAAAGATGCATTTGTTCGTCACACAGCAGCACAAAGAAGCTTCCTACGGGAAATAACATGGGGAAAACTCGTTTTGGGACCCCCCTTTTTTCTCGGCCCCTGCTTGACGAATCACCCCGAATCTTTCAGGATAGGAGCTGACCGGAGCGCACCACTAGTTTTGAAAATTTCGCAAAGATTCGTCATCCGGCGCCAAAGTTATTGGGAAAAGAAAAAACGCTTTTCCTATGGAAACTAGGTCTTAACTATAACTATCTACTGGCGACCGCCAGTAGATAATATATATATATATTATCTACTGTCGGTCGCCAGTAGATAGTTATAGTTAAGACCTAGTTTCCATAGGAAAGCGTTTTTCTCCCAATAACTTTGGCGCCGATGCAGTCTTGCGAAATTTTCAAAACTAGTGAGGCTCCGATCAGCTCCTATCTGAAAGATTCGGGTGATTCGTCAAGCAGAGCCGAGAAAGAGTCCCAAAGCAGTTTTCCCATGTTCTTCCGTAGGAAACTTTAGACACAGCTACAGCCCGAACTGCTGAACGGAATTACACCAAATTTGGCAAAAAGGTATCCCTTGGTTCAGAAAGCGCCCTTTTTTTAAAAAAAATGGTGTAAATCCGTTCAGTAGTTCCTGAGAAGTTCAAAAAATAGAGGTCAAAAAATCAATTTCCCATAGGAAACTTTAGACACGGTTACAGCCAAAACTGCTGAACGGAATTACACCAAATTTGGCAAAAAGGTAGTGCTTGGTTCAGAAAGCGCCTTTTTTTTTAAATGGTGTAAATCCGTTTGGTAGTTTTCGAGATATTAAAGGAAAAAAATCTTTATATATCTGTGCGGGACCTAACTAAACAAGCACGAGCTTAGCTTTAATTGGGTGCCAACACTTCAATCCAGGAAGTGTTGGCAGCCGTCTTGGTGCAATGCTTTTTAGGTCTCGCCTAGCGATGCAGCGCATGCGCTGATCACTACACAAACACCACTGCACTGCCCTAAACCCTAAAACACTACCCCAGCACGACCCCCTACACTGCACGAACACCACTGCACTGCCCTAAACCATAAAACACTACCCCCAGCACGACCCCCTACACTGCCCGAACACCACTGCACTGCCCTAAACCCTAAAACACTACCCCAGCACGACCCCCTACACTGCCCGAACACCACTGCACTGCCCTAAACCATAAAACACTATCCCCAGCACGACCCCCTACACTGCCCGAACACCCCTGCACTGCCCTAAACCCTGAAACACAACCACCAGCACGACCCCCTACACTGCCCGAACAGCACTGCACTGCCCTAAACCCTGAAAAACCACCCCCAGCACGACCACCTACACTGCCCGAACACCACTGCACTGCCCTAAACCCTGATACACCACCCCCAGCACGACCCCCTACACTGCCCGAACACCACTGCACTGCCCTAAACCCTGAAACACTACCCCCAGCAAGACCCCCTACACTGCCCGAACACCACTGCACTGCCCTAAACACTGAAAAATCACCCCCAGCAAGACCACCTACACTGCCCGAACACCACTGCCCTAAACCCTGAAACACCACCCCCAGCAAAATCCCCTACACTGCCTGTACACCACTGCACTGCCCTAAACCCTGAAACACCAACCCCAGCACGACCCCCTACACTGCCCGAACACCACTGCTCTGCCCAAAACCCTGAAACACCACCCCCAGCAAGACCGCCTACACTGTCCGAACACCACTGCACTAAACCCAGAAACACCACCCCCAGCAAGACCCCCCACACTGGCCGAACACCACTGCACTGCTCTAAACCCTGAAACACCACCCCCTGTATGACCCCCTACACTGCCCGAACACCACTGCACTGCCCTGAACCCTGAAACACCACCCCCTGCATGACCCCCTACACTGCCCGAACACCACTGCACTGCCCTAAACCCTGAAACACCACCCCCAGCACGACCCCTACACTGCCCGAACACACGCACTGCACTGACCCTGAAACACCACCCCCAGCACGACCCCCTACACTGCCCAAACACCACTGCTCTGCCCTAAACCCTTAAACACTACCCCCAGCACAACCCCTTACACTGCCCGAACACCACTGCTCTGCCCTAAACCCTGAAACACCACCCCCAGCACGTCCCCCTACACTGCCCGAACACCACTGCACTGCCCAAAACCCTGATACACCAGCCCCAGCACGACCCCCTACACTGCCCGAACACCACTGCACTGCCCTAAACCCAGAAACACCACCCCCAGCAAGACCCCTACACTGGCCGAACACCACTGCACTGCTCCTAAACCCTGAAACACCACCCCCTGCATGACCCCCTACACTGCCCGAACACCACTGCACTGCCCTGAACCCTGAAACACCACCCCCTGCATGACCCCCTACACTGCCCGAACACCACTGCACTGCCCTAAACCCTGAAACACCACCCCCAGCACGACCCCCTACACTGCCCGAACACCACTGCACTGCCCTAAACACCACCCCCAGCACGACCCCTTCTCTGCCCAAACACCACTGCTCTGCCCTAAACCCTGAAACACTACCCCCAGCACGACCCCCTACACTGCCCGAACACCACTGCTCTGCCCTAAACCCTGAAACACCACCCCCAGCACGTCCCCCTACACTGCCCGAACACCACTGCACTGCCCAAAACCCTGAAACACCAGCCCCAGCACGACCCCCTACACTGCCCGAACACCACTGCACTGCCCTAAACCCTGAAACACCAGCCCCAGCACGACCCCCTAAACTGCCCGAACACCACTGAACTGCCCTAAACCCTGAAACACCAGCCCCAGCACGACCCCCTACACTGCCTGAACACCACTGCACTGCCCTAAACCCTGAAACACCACCCCTAGCACGACCCCCTACACTGCCCGAACACCACTGTGTAGGAAGGTGGAATCTGACTATATGATTGCCCCCACTTTTTGATGGTGTTTTGCTGGTTTATGACTTAGTCTGGACTGGGATCCTGCTATTCAGGGCCCCAGTCTATCTGCTTTCTCTGTAAAAGGTTTCCATGTGCCTTAGGCACATCTCTGATTGGAATCTGGAGTGCCCTTATAAGTCCCTAGTATATGGTATACTATGTACCAAGGGCATAGGTACCTCAGAGGCCTACCAGGGGCTGCAGCATGTATTATGCCACCCCTGGAAGGCCATCCAAACTGACACCACAGGTCTGCTACTGCAGCCTGGGTAAGGTGGTGCATGCACCCCTTACTGTGATATAGGTTACCTATATCACTATATACATACACACATATAAACCTATAAGTCACTCCTATGGCAGGCCTTATCAATCCTGAAGGCAGAGTGCGTGGTTCCTATGTGAGAGGGTGCCCCTGCATGAGCAGGGCCCCTCTGCAGTGTTCGGAGACCCTTCTCTGATGCTGTTTGTAGTGCAGCCTGACCATATACTCTTAAGCGCATTATAACCTCGCGTTAAATGCTAACTTTGGAATGGCTGCACCGAAACATGTCGTGTTTGGTGTCAAACATCTTGGAATACTACCCCCCCGCCAATTCTGGCGGCGGGGGTAGCATTCCACCCTTCTAGAGGGAGAGACATGTTAACCCTGGCCTGGCCGGTAACTTCTTTCTAAAGCCCTGGCATCACAAAATGGATGCTGCTGCCACAGACACAAGTCTGGCCTCCTGCTGCTGGACGAAACTCCGGCAGGGGAGGCCTGGACAATAGGTTTCCTGTCCCAGGGAGGTGTGACCACCTCCCCAGACAGGATAGTGTGTATTGGGGCTGGGCGGGAGCACTTTCGGGTGCTTTGAAGTCCTGCACTGGGGGCACACTTGGTGTCCCTGTGCATACCCCAGTTCAAACCGGATCAGGGGCTTGCAGCCCCTGCTTTGGCACGAACTGGACAAAGGGAAAGGGGTGTAGCCACCCCTCTGCCCTGACCCACCCATAGGTGGGGCCACAGAGTAGTCCAACCCCTAAACTTAGTATAAGTATAAGAACCCAGTCCTTAGGACTTTAGATTATCCCTGGACGAAACTCTGAAACAGAATCCTGGACCTTCGACGCTCTACTCAAGACTAGAGGACAGAAGAATCTCCCTTGGGGTCAAGGAGTGACTCCCCTGCTTGGCAGGCACCAAAGAAGCAATTGTCCGGTCTGCATCGCCTAAGCTCCCGTCGGACGCCGAAGTCTTTGCATCACCAGAGGCAGATTTCCAGACTTCCCCGATGCTGCCCTGAGTCCCCAGCAAAGCTGAGGCCCGTAGCTGTCGTGGGTAACGTGGAACCGTGACCCCTGGACACCGCACGCATTTGCTAGTGCATCCTCTTTCGGGTCTTCCACGAAGTCGTGCTTTGGGCTCCGAGTAGCCCTAGCCTCCAGCACCAACTGCACCAAAGATCACTGGCCTCCACTCCACGAGTGTCCTGTGAGCCAGCTCCACGTGCAACGTCTCAAGGCTCCTTCGCGGTCGCTAGCCCGTTGGCTAGTAGCCCTTCACGAAGGCCAATCCTTTTCTTCTTGGGCACCCTGGTTGCTCCAGGCTTGTCCTCACTTACACTCGCTGGGTGAGTTCCTCAGACCTTGCTGGTCTGCATCATCAACGTTCTTCACTTTCATCGAGACTTGCCGTTGCCAAGGCTTGTTGGGTCCAATCCGGTCGCCGACACCTCAGCACTCGACAGACATCGTGTACCAGCCCCAATCCTGCTCCTGGTTGCCGACAACGCCTCCTGGACCTCGTGGCTGAAGAGTCAAGACGACCGTCAACGCACCTGAAGCACTCGACATCGGTGGGCATCTGTCCATCGCCTTCCTGGTCACTGGCTAGTGACCCAGACTCTGTCCCCTCTGCTTTCAGGTTCTTCAGATCTCCGATCCACTCTTGGATCTACCCGGACACTTTCCACTTGGTCGCCAGCAGCACTTTGCAGCAGATCGCCATTCAAATCGACGACGAAACCCGACCCCGAAAGGCACCTATGCACCCGGCTTCCCTGGGTGAGGTAACACAGTACTCCGGTGCTCCCGTGGGTAGAGACTCTAGAACGACCTAGTTCTCAAAGGGTTTGCTCCAAGTCCTCCTTTAAGTGTCCCTTTTCTTTAATTTCCTGATCGCGACTTTCTCCATAGAAGTTAACGGCGTATCGCGGTTGTGTATTTACACTGCACGCGTCCCCGTGGGTCCCCTGTGTCACTACCTTGGGTGGTTCCTTGTGGTCCAAGCACTTCTAGAGGCTCTAGGCCTAGTGTCTAGTTCAGTCGTGGTTCTTATACCACTTTATTGGTATATGGTTTTGGTACGCCCCTAGGGCCCAAACGTGTATTTGTGCTATTACTGTGTTTAAATAACTTATAACTTGTGTACTTCGAACTCTAGCCTCATAAAGAGACTAGAGGGGTGTGTTTAGCAATAAATACATATATTTTGAATATATACCTGGTGTGGTGCTCTTTCATTTGATCACTCAAGAGATTATAGACTGGTAAAACAAGCTGCTTTACATTCCTTCAAGACTTAGCCTGAAGGCTGCTCTCCAAAGCTACCACTAGGATAGCTTTCAATAAGGTTGTCTTTAACCTATCTCCAATAAGGGGTTGTTTGGACTGGTGCAAGGTGCCCACTATAATTAGTGGACAGCATATGCCAGGCCAACTTCTCACATTGGTGTGCAGCGTGTTGGATTCCAGCTTGCTATTGTTTTACCAGATAATCTCAATTGAATTGATCAACTGAAAACCACTAAAGGTACCTAAGGTACATATAATTTAAGCTTAGAATACAGTAAGTTCTACTGAACTTAGAGTTGTGTGTTAAGGGATAGCACACCCTTTCTACAACTCAAGAGAGTTTAGTAGGCCACACTAGAGTAGGTAGTGCATACACCACACCTCACTAGTGATGTCTTCAAAGCCAGGACCCAGTGAGTCCTTGCCAGAAGCCCCTGGGCTTCTTCCCTCCAAGTATGATACACTCCCATTCTTGGAATTGAGAGCATTATGTAACTTGAGGAAACTGAAGACAGGCCAAAGTCCACCACCCAACATCTTAGAGAGATGTTGGAGGCTTATGATCTCAGCAGGCCCTTAGGGACTGAAGGGGTAGGAGCAGAGGGTGGGGCAGAAGATGAGGATGGGGCCAGGGGTAGCAGCACCCCCAGCCCCCTCTGGAACTGACCAGGAGGGTGACAATGACCCTGACCTGGATAACCCAATTCCTCCTGTGGATGATGAGAGGAGGCTCAGAATGACCTCCACTTTGTCCCCCAGGAAGGATTGTGAGTGTGCCCAGAAGGTCTAGATCTCCTTCTCAGGAGTCTAACCACTCTGGCACCTCAATAGGGACCTCTGTCTCCTCTCATAGGAGGGAATCCTCTCATGAGAGGAGAAAGAGGCTGATTCAATATGAGGAAGCTCAGCTTGAACTCAGAAAACAGCAACTGGCTATAGACAGGGAGTCCCTAGATCTCTACAAAGAGAGAAAAAGTTGGGACTAGAGTCCCATGGTGGCAGCAATATCCTAAAGATAGGGAAAGGTCTTATGACCATAGAAACCTAAACAAGATTGTCCCTCCCTACCAGAGTGGGGATGACATCCACAAATGGATAACTGCACTGGAGAGGGCCTGTAAAGTTCAGAGGGTCCCCCAGAAGCAGTGGGCAGCAATCTTGTGGCTCTCCTTTGCAGACAAAGGTAGAGACAAGCTCCTCACTGTAAAGAAGAGGATGCTGACAATTACACAGTCTTGAAGAGTGCTCTGATAGATGGGTTTGGCCTAACCACTGAACAGTATAGGTTGAAGTTCAGAGACACACAAAAGCTCAGACTCAAGACTGGGTTGATTTTGTAGATTGTGCTACTAAGGCTCTGGAAGGTTGGATACATGGCAACAAAGTGCAGGACTTTTTAGGATTGTACAATTTGATTATGAGGGAGCAGATCCTTAATAATTGTCAAAACCAGCTTTTGCACCAGTATCTGGTGGACTCTGATCTGACCTCTCCCCAAGAATTGGGAAAGAAGGCAGACAAATGGGTCAGACCAAAGTAAAAACTAAAAATCAGGGTGGTGACCAGAAGAAAGATTCTACTAAGTCCCAAGAGAAAGGTGGGGATAAATCTAAGGATAAGTCCCCTACAGGGCCCCAAAATTCCTCTTCTGAGGGTGGGTCCCAAACTCCTTCCTCTCCTGAAAAGAAACCATATTGCCAAGTCTGTAAAAAGCCTGGGCACTGGAAAACTGATCTCAGTTGCCCCAGGATTGGCAATAAAGAAAATGTTCCTCCCACAACTACTACCACCCTCCTGGTACTACCAGTAGTAATCCTCCAGTTGGGAGTAGTGCACCCAAAAAGTTGGGTGCTTTTGCAAGAAGGAACAGAGGTGGGCCCTAGTTTAGACAGGGACCCCTCAACAGACTCCTCTGACTCTGATGGTGGTATAGGATTTGCCACCTTTACCATGGGTCCCACAGCATTGGGCAGGTACAGATTGGAGCCAATAATTAATGGTCAGAAAGCTGTGGCATTTAGGGACACAGGGGCTAGTGTCACCATGGTGGCAGGGAAACTAGTCCCCCTCACCAGCTTTTACCTGAGTTTAAATACCAGGTGACCAACATTGATGGTCAGAACAGATCACCCCATGGCCATAGTCAATCTCAGCTGGGAGGGGTCACAGGCCCAAAAGAGTGGCAGTGTCCCCAACCCTACCTGTAGATTGCCTGATGGGCAATAATCTGGAAATTTCAGCCTGGGCTGAAGTTGAACACCAAACCCATCTCAGGATGCTGGGCGTCCCTGTAAAGGTTAGTGGGGCTGTGATGGCCACAGCCCCAGCAGATTTTGGAGAGATGGAGCCTGGAAGAATGGCCCACTCTCCCCCAAAAGAGAGCACAAGGGTTGAAGAAAGTCTTCTTCCCCCAGACAGTAGGTAAGGGTCAGCCTCCTCAGGGAACTGACCCTACCCCTAGTGAAGGAACTGCCCCAGAGGTAGTCAGGCCTGGCCTGGCCACACCCCTGATGGCAGAGGACCCTTCCAAGGTGGTACCCAGTCTGGAGCAGGTAACCTGCCCCTCTCTACCCTGCCTCAGCCAGCCCAGGGCTGCAGAGGTCAGGGAGGTCAGTGGACCCCCAGGGCCCCCTGTCCAGAGGAACCCCCAACAGCAGATTAAGGGCACCCAGTCTAGTAGCCCTAGCCAGGTGAAAATTCCTCTACACACTGAGGGATCCCCCATACCTTTATGTA
The DNA here is from genome assembly GCA_963921515.1 of Calotriton arnoldi. Lineage (NCBI taxonomy): Eukaryota > Metazoa > Chordata > Amphibia > Caudata > Salamandridae > Calotriton > Calotriton arnoldi. The sequence continues at coordinate 811,663 of CAWUFW010009137.1, forward strand.
GGGACCTCCCCCAGAAGGACTCTGGTAGGCAAGGGCAAACCTGGGACCAGAAGGTTCCAAACCTGCCATGTCCCTCCAGTAGTCCATCCAAAGGGACCCAACCCCCAGCTGTAGGCAGCCAAAGGTTGACCCTTAGAGCAAAGTGCAACTCAGTCATGGAAAGACAGGCATACATGGTGACCAGTGATCTGAGGAAGCTGAGACCAACATTCCTAGGGCCTCACTTCCCTACTCAGACACCTCACCAGCCTTGTGCTTTACCTAAGCACACCACAGGTAGTGATTCCCCATGGTGGAGACCCTCTCATACCCTTAGGGTGAGGGATTGCTTAGTGGACCATAAGACAGGGGGCAACCATGCTAGTGCAGGTGCTTCCTTATATGGCCACTTAGTCAATTAAGGCTCAACTGGCCAAGGTTAGCCTTATCTCCTTTCGTTTGGGGGGTGTAGGAGAGTAGGATCTGCTTCACATGGGTACCCCACTTTTTGCTGATGCTTCACTGTTTTTCGACATTAGTCTGGCTGGGGCCCTGCTAATCAGAACCCCAGCCTAGCTGCTTCCTCTCTAAAATGGTTTCCATGTGCCTTAGGCACATCTCTGATTGGAATCTGGAGTGCCCTTATAAGTCCCTAGTATATGGTATACTATGTACCAAGGGCATAGGTACCTCAGAGGCCTGCCAGGGGCTGCAGCATGTATTATGCCACCCTGGAAGGCCATCCAAGCTGACACCACAGGTCTGCTACTGCAGCCTGGGTAAGGTGGTGCATGCACCCCTTACTGTGATATAGGTTACCTATATCACGAAATACATACACACATATAAACCTATAAGTCACTCCTAAGGCAGGCCTTATCAATCCTAAAGGCAGAGTGCATGGTTCCTATGTGAGAGGGTGCCCCTGCATGAGCAGGGCCCCTCTGCAGCGTTCGGAAGACCATCTCTGATGCTGTTTGTAGTGCAGCCTGACCATATACTCTTAAGCGCATTATATCCTCGCGGTAAAATGCTAACTTTGGAATGGCTGCACCTAAACATGTCGTGTTTGGTGTCAAACATCTTGGAATACTACCCCCCGCCAATCCTGGTGGCGGGGTAGCATTCCACCCTTCTAGAGGAAAGACATGTTAACTCTGAGCGAGTCCGGTAACTTCTTTCCAGAGCCCTGGCATCACAAAATGGATGCTGCTGCCACAGACACGAGTCTGGCCTCCTGCTGCTGGACGAAACTCCGGCAGGGGAGGCCTGGACAATAGGTTTCCTGTCCCAGGGAGGTGTGACCACCTCCCCAGACAGGATAATGTGTTGGGGCTGGGCGGGAGCACTTGGGTGCTTTGAAGTCCTGCACTGGGGGCACATTTGGTGTCCCTGTGCATACCCAGTTCAAACCGGATCAGGGGCTTGCAGCCCCTGCTTTGGCTGAACTGGACAAAGGAGAAGGGTGTAGCCACCCCTCTGCCCTGACCCACCCATAGGTGGGGCCACAGAGTAGTCCAACCCTATTTTTAGAATAAAGGTAGGAACCCAGTCCTTAGGACTTTAGATTATACCTGGACGAAACTCTGACACTGAATCCTGGACCTTCGACGCTCTACGACAAGATTAGAGGACTGAAGAATCTCCCTTGGGGTCAAGGAGTGACTCCCCTGCTTGGCAGGCACCAAAGAAGCATCTGTCCGGTTCGCATTACTGAAGCTCCCGTCGGACGCCGAAGTCATCGCATCACCAGAGGTAGATTCTCAGACTTCCCGAGGCTACCCTGAGTCCCCAGCAAAGCTGAGGCCCGTGGCTATCGTGGGTGACTTGAGACCGTGACCCCTGGACACCGAGCACATTTGCAAGTGCACCATCTTCTGGGTCTCCCAAGAAGTCGTGCTTTGGGCTCCGAGTAGCCCTAGCCTCCAGTACCACCTGTACCGAAGATCACTGGCCCCCACTCCACGAGTGTCCTGCAAGCCAGCTCCATGTGCGGCATCACGAGGCTCCTTCACGGTCGCTAGCCCGTTGGCTAGTAGCCCTTAACGAAGGCCAATCTTTTCCTTACTTGGCATCCTGGTTGCTCCAGGCCTGCCCTCACTTAACCTCGCTGGGTGAGTTCCACAGACCTTGCTGG